>OY725326.1:39611835-39769189 GCA_963242795.1 Inga leiocalycina
ATTTGATGCACACACTTCCTCATTGTATTTTCCAAAAACATATTTCAGTTCAGCAGCATCCAGATAAATATAGATTTTAATTTTTGAAAACCTCTAGAAAGAGTGGATGGAAAAATAAATTCCAACTTATGGCAATAGGCGACATAGAGTGACTGTAGATTAGGGAAGATGGAGGTGCAGTTGAGATGGTAATCATCCTCTGCCTCATTTGTTATTATGTACTTCAATTCTTCACAATTTGTTATATACAGGTTCTCCAACATGATCATGGTTGTGGCAATGGATACACTGAACAATGACTTTAATTTTGAACATCCCCCAAGTGTCATCTGCCTTATATGAAAAGTTTCAATCCTTTTACTGCCTGATACACATGATTCCTACAACCAATATTCACTTCTCGTATGAAACTAATTTGTTTCTATCTCAATACCAATATGATTAAAACATTGATGAAACAAGAAATATTCAATGCATCGTAAAATACATGAAATACAAAATAGATATGTTGCAATACTGTTGGCATTTAAATTGTGATATATAAGGCATCCAATTTATCCGCCCATGCTATTAGTCAAATAATAGAAAGTTAAGAACATCAAAAATAATAATTCATTGACTTAAACAAAATTACCTACTCATGTTAACCATCTACCTGTCATCATCATCATTCGTGAGTTTGTGTGTGAATTTTTTCTCATCGATTTTTACTGGAATAAATATATTAAGTTTAGAGAAATTATGATTGAATTTACTGCAATTAACATGCGACTTCACTTTATCCGCAGCTCTGAAGTACAAAAATGGAAGTTCGATTTTAAATTGAGACTAAAAAAAAGTTATAATGCAAATATTCCAAAATAATTAATATCAAGTCGAAGCTATGAACGTTTTAAAGATTAAATTAGGGATAGTTTATCAATCATAAACAAGTGATGTTTTAGTTCGATTCTTGTAGGGTTTCGATCACCTAAAATAATTTCAGGAGAAAACTAATTGAAAAAGTGCATAATTTCTTTTTAGCCCTTTTCAGTTTTGTTAACATTTTTAGGACAACACAACATCCAGTAAGCGTGTGTAAAGTAGAGACACACACATCCCAACAAAATCCTTTAATCCAAGAAGTTTTATTCAACTAATAAGTCACTCCCTTCGGTTCTATTTATAACACCCTAGTTATTGGTTTTTAAAATAAAACATCTTTTAAAATTTATTGAAATATTTATGACTTGTTCAAAAAAATAATCATGTCTCTTTTCTCTTAGCTTTGAACAATTGATTTTTCATTGACCTCTCTCCATCTCCTTAATAAACTATATATACCAATCACAAGTAAATTGGGAAATTTGTAAGGATTTGTGATGTTTAATTAATTTTAACTAATTTGAGTGAAATATTTTATTAAATCTCATATTAATTTCATGCCCAAATTATCAAATTGAATTTAGTTAACAAAGGAGATAGAGTCTTGAACTAACTCGTCCCGGGCATTTTATTTAACCTTTAGTTGCATAGATAAGACCTATATTATGACTATAAAAGGGAGAAAGAAGTGATAACTAAAAACACATATCAGCTATCATTTCTATATCACCATTAAAACCGTCTCATACTTCTTTGTAACTTTAAAAATATCAAGTCACATTTTCAACAAAATCAATCAACATTTGAGAATATTTCTATATTACGTCTCCCCTCTATCTATCAGATCTTCATAGCTTAAGAAAAATATCTATAAGGCATTCATGTACCATATGCTGAAATGGAAGTTTAACTAATCCAATTTTAATTTTGCCCCCAAAAAAATCAAACATAAACATAAATGTTGAACAAAGAGGTAAAGACTAGAGTAGCATACCTGTGAGATTATGCGGTGTTCCGGTGAGGCATTGGAAAATCTAACATTAGTATCTTTTGTTGGGGCCAGAAAACAACACCTATGCGCCCATGAGAAAGCACTTGTCTTGGAGCTTTCATGTTTCTCCTTTGAATCTTCTTTCAAAACAGGAGGTGGCCCTGGCATAAATTTGTTGCATTTTTGAAATATGCTAATGAAACTTGGTAATCCTCCAAGTAGCACTTTCGCTGGGAAAGGGAGCATGATTTCTTGTTGCAAAACTTGGCCAACATCTCTATATTCACCAAATATGTATTTTAGCTCCACACAATCCCTTATTTGTAAATCTTTCAACTTTGGAAGGTCTTTAGAGACAATGAGTGGCCATACCATTTCTAATTTGCCACATCCTTCAATTTTAAGACATGTTAACTCTGGAAGAATTAAGTCATAGTTCTTTTGACTATCAAGTTCCTCTTGTGAACTCTCATATGCAATTAAACTTTTAGGCTCCTTTTTTGATTGCAATAATAGACGTTTAGCAATAGAGGGTTGGAAGATTGATGGTTGCAACATTGGGCAATCTTTCAATTCCATTACTTGTAGATGGGGCAGTTGGAGATTTTCATCTAAGAATAAGCTTTGTAGTTTCTCGCACTTTTCTAGCTTTAAAATCTCTAACTGTTTGAGAAAGTTAGAAGGCATAACACCCCAATATAATTCTTTCACACCCACATCATAGAGATACAGTTCAACCAACCTCGAGAAGACTGTCATATTAGAATAAGGATACCTACTGTTATCAATGAGGCACTCAATGTCAGCCCTTTCATACAAGCGAAGCTTCATTAATTTATCCATGCCTCCATCTTCCACAGGAATAATGTCTGGGACAAGACATTTCCATCTTGTTGGTCCTATCTCCCCCAACTCAAGAACTTGTGCTCTTTGCATAAAGTCCTTAAACATGGCTTCTGATATTAAATGTTCCATGTGTTGTGGATTGAAGCAGGTTGATAGGCCATTATCATCATCAGCAAAACGTTCGAAACCATCAATAGCAATAGAAAACATTTGCAATGCAGAAGGAGATATATCATGAACAATTTCATCACCAGTTTCTTTGTCGTCCTCTGGCTTCCAATTCGTGACATTGTAATTCCCAACAAAATACAATTCTTCCAATTGTAAACATCTTTCAATCACTTCAAAAGGATTGTTCTTTTGAATTATACACCTCCGTAACCCCAACCATCTCAACTTCTTTAGTTGTTTGATGTCTTTGGGTAATTCAATAATTAGACAACTTTTCAACTCAAGTGTAACAAGACTTTGTAGATTCTTCAAACCGGAGATGTCACCTAAATCCCAACCACCCAAGATAAGAGTATGAATATTATTTAATGAAAGAAGTGATTGTGACAATAATGGGATGCAAAATTTTCTATCATATCCACATTGTAAAAACAAAACCCTGAGTCTTATCATCCCTGCAAAGAATGCTTCTATGTCTTTCACTGGAAAATTTTCACTTATAAAAAGAAATAGAATCTCAATTTTTGCACCATCAAACTGATTAGGAAAACCATCAGCATTCCAAAAAACAAATCGCTCTCTTAAAGTTGTTCTCCTATCCATAATCGTTTGAATATCTTCCTTTGCTATCCATTGGGCCACTTCACGAACCAAGTCATGCATTTTTACACATTCTGTCTCCTCAGCCTTCAGTAGTAAAGAACATCCTATGAGGTTATTTTTCACTTTAAGTGCTAGACATTTTGCTGCATAATATCCATCAACTTTCCCAAAAATTCCTGACCCTACAGCAAGTCTAGTAATAAGGCTTGTAGGAATTTCATAGTCTTCTGGGAAAATAGAACACAATAAGAAAAGCTGTTGGGCCTTCTCATCATTTAAATGATCATAGCTTAATTTCAAGCATTTATACACTGTCACCAAATCTTCATCAACATCAACCAATGGCTTAGAATTTCGTAGGGTTGTCAAAGGTACATTCCACTCAATTTCAGGCCAATTTCTTAATGCCTTGGCTAGTGCTACAATTGCGATTGGTAAGCCTCCACACTCCTTCACAAAATCTCCTGCAATACCCTTTGAATCATTATTTCCAATGTGAAATAGAAAAAGGGCCAATGCATCCTCATGGGCCAATATTTGTAGGCAAACTATTGGTTGGCATCTCATTGCTTGACAAACTCGAGAATGGCGAGTAGTTATCAAAACATAGCAATTTTTGTGATCAAGTCCAAATGGAATTCCAATTTCTTCAAGGTTTAGCTCCCCCCACACATCATCTAGTATTATAAGTAATTTCTTTTCATTATCAGAAATCCTTTTCCGCAAATGCTGTGAGTGTTCTGCTTGATCCTTTTTCTCTAAATCCAAACCTAATGGCCTTGCAATTTCGCCTCGAATCTTGTTGACATCTGGAGGATTGGACACAACAACAAGAATAACTTTCTCAAATGCTTTGGATTCTTCAAGTTGTTTGCCCACTTGTGTTGCCATTGTGGTTTTACCCGTTCCCCCCATCCCTTGCAATCCAATCATATAATGCTTTCCATCTTTTAATGCTTCCACAAGCTGATTGAGTTTTTTCTTTCTACCCTCAAAATCAATGTAGTCTCTTGAAGCATGGAAATTACTGCCAGAAAGTTGAGTTGGACGTGTAAATCTTTCAAAGTTGCAGTTCTGTATGTGATCTCTAATGGCTGGCGTCCTCTTTGCCAACATCTTCCCTTGTCGGTATTGCCAACAAGGACGCCAACCACAAGGTGGTGTTTGCTTTATTTTTGTGTTCTCCTGAATTGCAATATCAACTTCCTCGATCCAATTTTGAACATCGTCTTCAATTATCTCATTTCTTTTTTTGCCATCTTCAATGTCTTTTTCTACTTTCCTTCGTTTTGCAACCAAACGGTTGTTTTCTTTTGCAAACTCCAGAACGTGATTCTCAAAATCACGAAAATACTTAAATTCCTTGATAGTTTTATCCTCCAAACTCTTGGCAAGATTTGTTAAAATACCTTCCCCTGGACATGCCATCTAATAACGGACATGACATTAAAATCTACACTGATGAATTGATGATATATAATATTTGACAAATATGTAACGCAATCTAAACTATCATTTCTCATGAAGTCAAAGTCTAACTATTTGATGGTAAAGAAAATCTAACTCTAAATTTTTTTTTACGATCCAAATTCCAAATTTTAATAATTAATTATATAAACTTATAATTAATAGTTCTGCAAACATAATGTCTTGAGAGGATTGTATTAAATTTAAAAGGCATAACATTTCTTAATGGAAAACTTAATTCTATTCTCAATATGTACGTAATTTAATATATGCCTCCTAAAATGTAGTTTTTCCATAGGAAAAACGTCAGAGTGATTAGTGAACCATCTTTAATGATGTGTTAACTAACTCTTACAAATAAGGCTGTCAAACTCACGGGTTTAAGCAAACTTGTGAGTGACAAAAACTCGAATTGCGAACTCAAATCTTAAACTTGTAATAGTTTACCTCATTGATAAATAACTATTAATAGTATATAACTAAATAATTAAAAAAACAAAAAATGACTTCAATTTTGTTTAAATATATCTTAAATCAATTTTATTAAAATCAAAATTTATTTGTTTAATAAGAAAACGAAAGAACCGAAGAAGAATGGAAGAGAAGCTCAAAAAGGGTGCACTTGAGTGAAGGTAATAGAATAGACGAAAACAAAGGATAAAGGAAAGACTCCCAAGAGATTTTCTAGCTGAATAAAGATTGATAGTGGTCTTATCCCCATTTTACAAAAAAAAAAAAAAGGATAAATGAAAGACATGCCAGTGAAAAGAGCCAGTGGGGTACTTAATGACAATTTTTTCTAAAGATTGAAAGGAAATGATATATATATATATATATATATATCATTCATCAGTTTAGAATAATGAAGGGAAAAACGATTTAACAGGATAATATAAATTCATTTTTAGTATACTATGAAACTAGGACAAGAAGTCTAATAGAAAATTAACTAAAGAAAAAACGTCAAGAAATCAGGACAAAAGATAATATATATATATATATATATATTATATTTATAGATAGATATATGTATATAACACATGGCAAGAGATCTTATGTCATTAGAATATAGTTTAGTTGACATTGTATTCTGACAACTGAACAAAAAAAATTGAAAATAAAAACAAAAATGTTTCTGATATGAAAGGATTGGCAGTAATTTTTGTGATCAGAAATAATTCCAGTTTTTTAAAGACTTCTTTGAACTTCAATCTGTTCAGATTATAGTCCTTAAATATAACTTTTCGCCTTAAATTTAAGATAGCAAAATAGTTCAAACTCAAAAGCAATAAATACCACATAGCATATGAAATATATATATATATATATATATATAGCATTACTTTACCTCAAAATGGCATGTAAACTGTTTGGAAGCAAAAAAATTTGCGGAATGGAAATACAAGTCAAGTCAATCTGCCATAAATACCAATGCACACAAACTGCAAGGAAAAAACAGAGAGAAACTTCAGCACCCATATCAATAATCCAAGAAGAAGAAGAAAATATACCGACATATAACAAAGATGAGACAATTACATTGCTAAGCTCTCTTTCTTATTCATTTTTGTTGTGTAAAAAAATGTTGATTTTTTTCTCATACATATGTATCTTCCTATTTTAGACAATCCTATTTAAGAAAGTTTAAGTCCTATTTGAGACAAAGTTAAGCACTAAATATGAGCATTTCACCAAGTGCAAATAAAAATCTTGATTTGCCTTGTTGTAAGATCTAGCAGGGAACTTTTTTTGGTAGAATTATTTGTGTCTTTCTTGTTAGATATGATTAGTTTTGATAATGTCAAATATACAAGTCAAATATTAAGAGAAAAAAATTTGTACCATACATTTATCTTATACTTTTAACTAACTACTATATTGAACATGAAATTCCTTGTAGATTAATAAAGAAAAAAAAGAAGTTATCAAATTGGATCATTAATAAGTATATATTTTATAATTAAATATGAACATATTTTGGATATATTTACAGGATTTATTGATATTTTATATCTATTTAATTATCTTTTATATACTTTTCTATCTTTACGACAATGATATGATAATAAGAAATTTTAATAGAAAATCTACTCATATTTGATCCTATTTTACAGGAGATTAGAAGGAGAAAACAAATGAAAAAAGGCATGCACGCAAGACAGCAAATATGTTGAAAATGTAAAAAAAAAAGAAGAGGAAGAGGAGGAGGTGGAGGTAAATAAAGGAGATGAGTCTGTTAAATCTAAGTTTTTCACCGCGTCAGTTCACTTTCTACGATACCCCACGACTAAAGGCGGTCACTCAATCTACTTCATCGTCTGTATATCATCAAAGACCTCAATTTTGCAGGTGGTTTCTTCTCTCCAGCGAAGATAATGTTGACTACCACATGGTTCAGCGAGATCTAGTTTCGCCGACGTTGCAGAAAGTCGTAGATTTGGTTCAGCAAGTTCGTTCCAGTGGGTCGCCCGCTGGGTGTGGTTGCCGTGGGTTGCCAGATCTTCTTCTTCAGTGTTCGTGTTTCTCATATGATCTTCTCTGTTCGACGGATCTGCGTTGTGGTTGCTGTGTTACCGACAACCCAAGCCTTTGCCTTACCTTACTTCGACAGATCTGTTCATTCCAGTCGACCTGCTTCTTTTCCCGCTGAGCAGTTTCTGTTGAGGGGCTGTCAGAGAGAGGTAAGAAAAGGAGAGTTTTGTTTTTGGATTTTTTTTTTTGGTTTTTGGTTTTTTTTCCTTAAGTTTGTGCAAGATTGTACTTTTTCATCGTCTGGACGGCTTTGGAGCTGCTAGACATGATTGAACGTGAGAGGGAACGTAGTCCTGAAAGAATGGTTTTGGTGCTGATGATGAAGAAGAGTGATGCCTTGGAGCGTAATTCAAAGAAAATTCAAGATGATAATGAAGAGTTCACAGGTAAGCAATCATTAGCCCCACGGGTTGAGGACTGGATGAGGGATGAGGAGATTGAAGAGGAAACAATTATACCGGAAGCACCAAAAAGATCATACAAGGAGGCATGTGTCAAAGATCAGACAAGGGAGGAATGTTCAGATGAAGAAGAAGAATGGTGGAAAGGGGACGGATGGAAGTCCAGAATTGAGGTGGAGATAACGAAGAAGGGTACAAATATCATTGTGTCTCCGGAGTTTAGAATGAAGCTAGCACGGAAATGGTCAACGTCGTTGTTCGTTAGATTACTTGGCAGAATGGTGCGGGAGGATCAATTGGGTCAAAAACTGCAACAATTATGGGGACGTAGAGGGCAAGTTGAAACTATTGAGATAGGCTCCGGGTATTTTCTGGTTCGTATGAGCAATAAGGAGGACTATGATTTTGCATTAACAGGAGGCCCTTGGTTATACATGGATCATTACCTAGCAGTGCAGCCATGGAAGTCAGAGTTTGATCCTGATTCTGGTGAGGTTTCCAAAATTGCAGTATGGGTAAGAATTCCTAAATTCCCTATTGATTTTTATGATAAGGGTATTTTATATGTGGTGGGTAACCAAATAGGAAGGGTTCTAAAAGTGGATAATAATACCCTTAGGCAAACCAAAGGGCGTTTTGCCCGTATATGTGTTGAGATTGATTTGAATGCACCTTTGCTTCCATCCATGATGATTAATGGGAAAGAAAAGAAGATTGTTTATGAGGGTCTGCATTTGATTTGCTTCTCATGTGGGCGGTATGGTCATGACACTGAACATTGCCCAAATAATCAAGTAACAAATACGTCAAAGTCAGCATGCACGGATAACACGTCGAATTCTACATCTATAACACCATCGTCCACATCCTCCGAAACAACTGCTGGAATGTATGGGGAGTGGATGGTGGCGCCAAGTCGGAGAAGGGGGCAATGGAACTCGAATGCAAGGAATGGCAGTTATAGTCGTGAGCCTAGGCGTGATTTACCTTCTAGAAATATGGGGGGAGGATCTCGGTTTGAGGCTCTGAATGTTGAAGACATGACAATTATTGATGGCGGTTCTGGTGATAACGCATATCAGGGGAAGATTCGTGTTAGTTCAAAGCCAGAAGATAGGTCGCGGGATACGAAAGAAAAAACTGGTCATCTACCTGTTCTAAATAAAGGGAGCAAGGGTAATAATAAATCGGATATTTCAAATGTAAGAAAAAAGGAGATTAGTAGTGATGCTGTGAATAATGTTGGGCATTTTAATAAGTTGAATAAATCACGTGGGATCCAAGTAGCTAAGAAGAAAGGGATTGAGGAGGGAGCTTCCCAAGAAATATTGAGTATGGAGAAAACACAAGAAGCTGGAACGTCTTGTAATTTAAGTGGGGAAGTGGGGTCAGTGCATGTTTGTTTAAGCTTTTTGCACAGTAAAAACGCACTTATTACGCAAGCCGAGAAAAAACTCCTCTCACATACTTACCTCGTATACCGTGAATCACGAATTATAAGCACTTATTGCCCAAAAATAAGCTCTTCCAAACACACACTCAGAAAGAAAGAAGAATGTTATGAAATTAGATTCCAATTCCCCCGCTATTCATCTAGAAGCCTCCAATCCTATTGACCCAGGTGCAGAAGGAGGAGAGACCGTTGTACCTCGACTTAGTCCTCTTGGAGGTGTTGATGACGTGGTGATGCATGGGATTGAGGATGTTCAGGAGGGACATTTGTTTCAATAATGCCTGGGTTGTTTGTGTTCTTCTCTTATTTTATTAATTTTTTAATGATTATTATGACTTGGAATACTCGAGGTGCTGGTGGTGCCTCCTTTCGAAGGTTACTTAGTGATGTTGTTGCCAGACATGGAGTTAATTTATTTGCGCTGTTGGAGCCTAGACAGCTAGGGGTAAAAGCTAAGCTCATTGCTAGGAAGTTGGGATGGATGAATATGCACGTGGTTGAAGCTCGTGGTTTTAGTGGAGGTATGTGGTTGTTTTGGGATTCTACTTTAAATTTCTCTGTTACTTCTTTAGGGGATCAATTTGTTCATGGGGTGGTTAATAAAGGTACCAGGGATGAGTGGTCTCTAACTGTGGTGTATGGGCACCCAAATATGGTTATTAGACGTCAACTGTGGCAAACTCTTGAGGGTATTCGGCAATTGACTATGGGAGGCTGGGTTGTGATTGGTGATTTTAATGTTGTTTCTCATCCCGAGGAACGCTGGAGTAAGAATCACAGGAAGACTAATGGTATTGATAGGTCTTTTCGGAATTAGCTTCGGAGTAGCGAGTTACTTGATATTGGTTTTAACGGACCTCAATTTACTTGGGGGAATCTGAATAGCCAGAGCAGAATAGACAGAGCCTTGGTTAATAATTGCTGGTTTAGAGATAATCCTAATGCCACAGTGACACATTTGCCAAAATATAAATCCAATCATTGTCCGGTGTTGGTTGATACTGAATCTCATGTTCTTACGGCAAATAATCGAAGGCCTTTTAGATTTTTCGCTCCCTGGACTATGCATGATGATTTCAAGAATTTTGTTCATTCACACTGGGGGTGGAGGATGATTGGTGCGCATCTGTTAAACAATTTACTGAGGATCTGAGGTTATGGAATAAAGAGGTTTTCGGCAATATATCCTATATGAAAGATAGATTATATCGAAGATTAGATGGGATTAGTGCAAAGATGGCTTCGGTAGGTATCTCGGAGCACCTTGAAAAGTTACGAGGGGAGCTATGGGGAGAGCTTGAAAAGCTTTTGGCACGGGAAGAAGTCATGTGGCTTCTATACTCTCGGGCTAATTGGTATGTGGATGGAGATCGTAATACTAGATACTTCCATTCTGTGGCTAATGGCAGACGAAGAAGGAATAAAATTGAAGCATTAAAGCTTGAATCTGGGGAATGGACATATAATACAGTGGAAATTATGAGATTGGGAAGCCAATTCTTCGAAACTTTGTATACAGAAACCCATAATTATAATGGATCTTTGGTATTCGGATGCTCTTATCCTAAGATTGACGATGTAAATTTGCATATTCTGGGGAGATCGGTTGAAGAGCAAGAGATTAAAAGAGCTTTGTTTTATATGGGGCCGTTGAAAGCACCAGGGCCAGACGGATTCAATCCGCTATTTTACTAAAGCCAATGGGAAACTGTAAGACCGTCAGTGATTGAATTAGTGAAAAGAGTTTTCAATGATCCGATGTGGATACGACAAATCAATGGGACTCATATTGTTCTCATTCCGAAGGTGGAACATCCAGAGACGTTTCATGATTTTCGTCCTATAAGTCTTTGCAATGTTGTTTACAAGATTGTTACGAAGGTTATATCAAAAAGACTCAAGGCAATTATGCCTTTGGTGATAGCCCCGAATCAGTGCAGTTTAGTTAAAGGGCATCAGAGTTTAGATAATGTTATACTTGTGCAGGAGATCATTCACTCTATGAAGTAATTAAAAAGGAAAAAGGGTTTCATGGCCATTAAGATTGATTTAGAGAAGGCTTATGATCGGGTGAGATGGAATTTTGTCTACGAATGTCTAAAAGAACTCAAGATTCCTGAATATCTTAGTAAAGTTATTCAAGCTTGTATATCAACGTCTCATTTGCAATTGCTTTGGAATGGAGAGGCTACTAACATGTTTTGCCCTTCCATAGGGGTTAGACAAGGTGACCCAATATCGCCGTATCTTTTTGTTATCATGATGGAAAGATTGGGGCATCTTATCCAAACGACAGTGGAAGAGGGTGTTTGGCAACCGTTTAGGCTCTCCAAATGAGGTACTCCTGTCTCTCATATTTTTTTGCTGACGATCTCATTTGGTTTGCAGAGGCAGATCTAGATAACGCAGGGTTATTAAGGCTATCCTGGATGACTTTTGTGACATTTCGGGATAGAAAGTAAATGCCGGAAAATCAAGAGTTTACTTCTCTAAGAATGTAAATCATATAAAATGCAAAGAAATCAGCGAGTTTTTAAATTTTACTCCGACATCGAATCTGGGGAAATATCTGGGTATGCCTATGGAAAACCACTAGATTGGAAATCAAAGAAGCATCGAGGGCGTGGATATGTTGCTAAAACATCAAAAGAAGAGCATGCCGATCTTCCTACTTCGTACCCACAGGAAGACAAATTTGAAAAAATAATTGAATTACTTTCTGCATTACAACCTTCTCAAAGGCAACCAATGGCCACAATAGTGAATCGAGGTAACTTCTCTAAGGCCCTAGCTACTATCAGTGGTATTAGTACGGGTAATTTTTTGATTGTAAACTCAAGGCCATCTAATCATATGTCCGAGGATGCATCCTTTTTTATGTCCTATACCCAAATAAACACCAAGATGACAATTAAAATTGCTGATGCCTCAGAAACCAATGTTGCTAGTTTTGGAAGTGTTAAAGTCTCACCTACTCTCACACTTCAGAATGTTTTACATGTTCCAAACCTGAAATGCAACTTGCTATCTATTAGCCAGTTAGCCCGTGATGAAAGATACCATGTTGATTTCTTTTCTACTCATTGTATTTTTCAAAATCCATTCACCACGACGACAATTGGCATTGCTAATGAACTTAATGGGCTCTATTATTTAGGGTCTGTTTGGCAAAGCGGTGCCCATGGTTTACCGCACATCTAGCATAAAAAAAGCTCATTAGAGAAAATGGATCTGTTTGGCAAAGCTTCAGCAATCACTGCACTTCTCCCTCTACCGTAGCTTTTTTTTGAAGCCCCACCGCGCAGCTTTTTTCCCCACAACACCTCTGTTCTCTCGGGGACGTGTTCTTGGCGGAAGCAGCACCATCAACCCCGACTTCTACAGCACCGCCGATGAAGAAATCCTTGGGACCTTAAGCTCGTGAATGAATCATACCAGAGACCAAGACCCGGCAATCTGCCATATATGGTTTGATCAAATCAGGTGTTGGTTCATATAATGGATTCAGTTTAGAACACAAAATCAGAACCAAAATTGGAAGCTTGACGTTTGATCCGATCGGAAAAAGACATAGGGTGGCTGACCTTTTAACCCATGCCAGAAGGGAGAGGGAGAGGGAGAGGGTGGAAGAGAGAAGGGCGAGTGAAGCTGCCGAACCGGAGGAAGGGACTCTGTGTGTGTGTGTGGGGGGGCAGAGAAGGCTAGGGGGTTAGAGGGAGAGACGAAAGATGACTGCCATGGCTTTTTCCATCCACTACACTTCTAATAATATATATATATATATATATATGTAGTATTCAATACTCCCTCCGATCCTAATTATAAGATAAAATTGACTTTTTTATAGAAATTAAGGAAGCTAATTAAATTATTTTAGAGTATTTATATTTATTTATTTTTTTCAAACTAATTAGTTTGACTAATAAATTAATATATAATCTAAGTATACATAACATATGATATGATTAAGTAATTTATTTAGCTTCCTTAATTTCTCTAAAAAACTCAACTTTGTTTTATAATTAGGACCAGAGGTAGTAGCATCCATGCCCTTTTTAGTCATTTTGCATCTAAACGGGCTTTTCAAACTCTGATCCAAATAGATTCAAGGTTAGGAAAAAAGTCACTTCTGTCACCGCCAATCCAAACACAAATCACATTTACATTTTCACTTTTAATCCTACCTTACTTTTCTAAAAGTCAGATGGTAAAAAAAGCTACTTCTCCACCGCTAATCCAAACGGGCACTTAGATGAATGAAATCTTCAGTGTTAGATCTTGTAATAAAGTATCTCTCTCTAGGACTAGTAATTTGGAATTGTAGCACCAATGCTTAGGTCACCCTAATTTTGATTATATGTCAAAAATGTTTCCCTCTATTTGCTCAAATAAAGACAATTCCCAATTTTATTGTAATGCATGTGAACTTGCAAAACATCACCGAACATCTTTTTCAAGCATCCCATATCGTGCTTCTCAACCTTTTACAACCATTCATAGTGACGTGTGGGGTCTATCTCGTATTCTAAACCATACTAATTCGAAATGGTTTGTTTCATTCATTGATGGTCATACAAGAGTAAGTTAGGTCTTTCTTTTAAAAGATAAATCGAAGGTTCCTTAGACCTTCATTGATTTCTATCATATGATTCAAACCCAATTTCAAAGCAACATTCGAATTTTACACACTGATAATGGAACCGAGTATCTTAATCATACTCTCTCCACATTCATCAAAAACCATGGTATTATCCATAAAAGTACATGCCCATACAATCCCCAACAAAATGGCATAGCTGAGAGAAAAAATCGCCATATCCTGGATACTGCTAGAGCCCTCATGTTTAGTGCCCACATTCCTAAATACTATTGGGGTGATGCTATTCTCACTGTTGTGTTTCTCATCAACAGAATGCCCAACAAACCCCTATCCTTTCAAACACCACTTCAAATACTCCATACTTATTATCACCTACCCATCTTAAGAATACCCTTCCTCTCAAAGTCTTTGGTTGCACTACCTATGTTCATGATCATCATGTGTCCAAACTAGATCCAAAATCTATACAGTGTATCTTCATAGGTTATTCTGCATCTCAAAAAGGCTATAAATGCTATGATCCAATCACTAAACATCTTCTCGCCTCTTGTGATGTTACCTTTCATGAAATTGAACCATTCTATCCTCAGTCCTCAATTCAGGGGGAGAACTGGAGTGAATTTCAGACATTGAGTGAGGGAGGCCCAAGAAATCCTAAAACATCTAAGTCTGAACCCGATTTTTCAGAAATCTTCATTCCTAACACATACCTTAACCCATATGTGGAACCTAGAAATAAGTTTGTGCCAAATGAAGAAATAACTAATCCAGGGGGAGATAAAGAAGATAACCTTAACAAATGGAAACTAACCTATACAAGAAGACAACCAAAAACAAGTGAGGTTTCTCAAGTTCATAGCACATGTCATGAGTTGAATACGGTTGTAATATCCCGAATTTTGTGATTGGAGGCTTGGGAATACGCCTGAACTAAGTGAACTGCTAAGCCCCAGTTTAGTAGGTGTCCCAAATTTATTCCCTAATGTTTCTTATATCTTTGAGGTATTAAAGGGAATAAAATAGTAAATTAAAGACTATGGGAAATTTGTAAATAAAAATGGAATTTATTGAAGTTGCAAGTGCTTGTCGTTTCATTGCCTCAAGTGAGGCAGTGAGTTTGTCATAAGGTTTTGGAAGACCAAATGATTAGCAAAATTATGAAATTTTATAGGGTGAAAGTAGACATCATAAACTTTAATTTGATAGGTTATATGACTCAATTAAAGCTATATACAAAAAGTTATGAATTGTTGAAGTTAGCCCAGAAAAACTGAAAAGTTTCTAGAATAGTATTCAAAGAAATTAATTATGGAAATTTTGTGCTTCCAATTCGCAAAAATTTATATTTTTCCTTGAAATTAGACTCAATAGGGATTTTATAACCTTTAGAATCACTCCAATTCAATTTTTCTAAAATTAGTTATGATTTTTCAAAGTTTGAGCAAAAGAATTGCCAGAAAATCCATAAATATAGAAAAATACTTGCCAAACAAGTGCTAAATTAATTATTTTCCAATTAATTAAATTTAATTTCAATTAATTAAGGAAAATAAAAAGGAAAAATATATTTAGAATATTTTAGTCAATTTAATATGAATTTATGGAAAATTTGAGCAAAAAATGCAATTTTGACCAAATTTGAGACTTTGCGTATATACATAACTGAAACAAGTTGTGAAGCCAATTGAGACCATAGGGAGGGACCCATAGGTGTCTCCTACATGTTGCAAAAAGAAAAAAATATTAGTTTGGCTTAATGGTATGATTACATGTACATAGGAGCTATGTACATAAAATTGGATTTTAGCAATTTTGGAAAATTAAACAAATTATTATAATATTATGAGATATTATAATATAAGCTTCATATCCTACCTCTTGGACACAAACTGATGCCATTTCAGCTTGGAGGAGAGAGGAAGTGCAGCCATTTTCTAGAGAGAGAAAGGGAAGAAAAACTTGTACGGTAGGTTGATTTCTTCGGTAAATTCCTACCTAACGCGTATAACTCCATTCCTAAACTACTCTTCTATATAATTTAAGGTTTGGAAGCTCAATTTCTTATGTTGAAGTATGTTAGGGTTTAGCCACCTTGAGGACAAGCTAGTGGGAGCTTGAGGTAACTTCCAAACTCTTATATATTGACTATTCTAACCGTTGTGGACAATTTAATCGGTGAAATTTTGTCGGATTGTCCTTGTTTGTAATTTTTGAAAATGGGTTTCCTTAGGAGTTATGCTATCCAAATTGAGTCTAATGGTTGTTGTAACATACTAGAATGGTTAATAAAGTGGTTAAGAGTAAAAAGGAACACGTCTTCGGAGCAAAAATCGTAAAACCCCAATATTCCCCGGAGTATTCATAAATTTCGGCCAGGGCCGTTAGAGGGCCATAGAGTTGGATTTTCAATGATTTGATGGTCCCATTGAGTTCAGAAGGAAAAATTAGGTGGGGTCACAGTTGATCACTTTTTCGGAAAAGCCTGAAAAAGCATAATTACGAAAACACCCTTGAAACACTTAAAGCGGGGCTGCCAAGGGTAATTTTGTAATTTGACATTGAATTTGATAATTCCGAGTCCAAAAATGGATTCCTTGGATAAAAATATGTCAGAATAGCCCATGTTAAAATTTTGAGAAAAGTATAGTCGGGCCGGGTACGGTGGGGTTGGGCCGGGCCCAGAGATATTTTAGTAATTTTTCAATATAGATTCATATAACCCCTATGTTTACACGTATATCGAGGAACTTATTATTTTTAACAAAAGGGACACAAGGTAGGGAACTTACCTCTCCTTCATGTATTTCATATTTGTGCCGGTGTATTGATGCATGTTATTACTTTGCTTGATTATGTGAAACATATATGAATGATTGAAGCTCTATTTATATTTATACTGCGGCCATAGTTTTGTTGCATGAAACATTGAGCATGCAAATATGTCATTGTGTGAGCATGAGTTATATACTGCAATCATGTCATACATTAAGCACTTATCTTATATATATATTGGTACTGTTTTCCTACTGAGATTCTCTCGAATCTCACCCTCCCCTACCAACAAATTAGATAGGTGAAAACAAGAAGTGTACTGAAAGCCAAGAAGAGAGCCACACAGGAGAAATGCAGTGGTGGAACGAAGATGAAAAAATGTCTCCGTTTCACTAAGACGGGTTTAGATACCCTAGAGCCCTGCGCGGCTACAAGGTTTGTAATTATTTTGTACGGACCCATATGGGGAATTTCTGTAATCATGCATATATTATCAGTATATTTATGTTATTCATGTGTTGCCCACTGAACCGCATATCGTTTTCCGTGAATACTCTGGTAAAAGTGAAATTAAACAAGGACGTGACAACGGTGATAGGTCCAAAAGAAGAACATGATGAAGAAAATGATCTACAGATATTGGGTGATAACATTTCAGATGAGTATAACGACCTTGATTTGCTAATTGCGGTAAGAAAACAACCCAGAACATGCCCTAGACATCCTATTGAAAAATTTGTTTCATACAAAGCACTTTCTTCCAAATATAGTACATTCGCTTCTCAACTTGATGGTATTAAAATACCAAATAACATAAGTGAAGCACTAGATGATCCTCAATGTAAACAGGTTGTTCATACAGAGATGGACGCACTTAAGAAGAATTAAACTCGGGAGTTTGTAGACTTGCCTAAAGGGAAAAAGCCAGTCGGATGCAAATGGGTGTTCATTCCAAAATACAAAGCCAATGGAAGCCTTGACAAGTACAAAGCACGACTTGTAGCAAATGGGTATGGATTATAATGAAACATTTGCTCCTGTAGCAAAGTTAACTACCTTAAGAATCTTGTTATCCTTAGCCATAAATCTTGACTGGTGTTTGCATCAACTGGATGTTAAGAATGCATTTCTTAATGGTGAACTAAAAGAGGAAGTATACATGAAACCTCCTCCATGGTTTCCAAGAAAGAAGGCAAACCAAGTGTGTAAGCTTAAGAAGTCTCTACGGATTAAAACAATCTCCCTGGGCATAGTTTGAAAGGTTTTCTCAGGTATTAAAAGAAGAAGGATATACACAGGGGCAGAGTGACCATACAATGATCTTCAAACATACCAATGGGAAAATAACTATATTGGCAATTTATGTGGATGACATAGTTTTCACAGGGGATGATGAAGATGAGATCATTAAGATTAAGCGAGCTCTAAATCAAGACTTCCAAATCAAAGGCCTTAGAGAAATGAAATATTTTTAGGGATAGAAGTGGCCAGGTCGAGAGTGGGTATTTATATTTCTCAGAGAAAATGCATCCTTGATCTTCTAAAAGAAACCTGTATGTTGGGTTATCCACCGAGTGATACTCCCATTCGAGTTGATAAGATTGGAGATGAAGAAGATCTAGGAAAAGCTGTTGATCTTGTAAGATATCAACGTATGGTGGGGAAATTGATTTATCTCTCGCATACAAGACCAAACATAACTTTTGCAATAAGTGTGGTTAGCCAGCACTCCCATAATCCTAAACAGAAACACCTTAACAAAATCTACCGAATACTCAGGTATTTAAATGGTTCTCTGGAACGTGGACTCCTATTTAAAAAATCTACTCAAAGGGGTATAGAAATGTTCACAGAGGCAGATTGGGCAGGTGATCAAGAAGACAGGAGATCAACCTCTGGTTATTGTCGTTTGTTTGGGGTAACCTTGTCACCTGAAGAAGTAAGAAGCAGAGTGTGATTAGCGAGAAGTAGTGCTGAGGCAAAATTTCGAGCCATAGCCCTTGGAATTTGTGAAAGAACATGGATAAAATGAGTACTTGAAGAACTTGATATGAGTGAGAATCTTCCAGTCAAACTTCATTTAGATAGTATGGCTTCAGATACTATGGTTGCCGTCAACATTTCAGACAATCCAGTACAGTATGATCGAACTAAACATGTTGAGATAGATCGGCACTTTATAAGAGAAAAGATTGATGATGGAATTATCTATCTTGAATATATGCCTCCCAGAGAACAAACTGCTGACATGCTGACAAAAGGTTTAGCCAAAGATAAGTTTAAGTATTTTGTTGGCAAGTTAGACACGATTAATATCTATGATCCAACTTGAAGGGGAGTGTTGGCGGCAGCCGACATACTAGAAGCTGCAATATTAGAAGACCAATCTTGCCGTAATTATAGGATCTAAATAGGATTTAGTTGTTGCAAATATTGTTGATATATTTCTTTGATTTTTGTTTACTAGAACTCTGAGTGTATATACTATTTATATCATGTCAGAAACAGATATGAGCACAGAATTAACTCACTGGTTCATCGTCGACTCTCAGAAACCAAGCTTGGACTGAGGTAAGAATTGATTGTTGATGTCCTTGAAGTTGTAGATGTTGTTGATGATGGATTGTGTTGCTTTTGCATTTTGGTGATATCTGGAATATAAGGAAGATAAAGGAGATGCTGTCAAATTTTTGGGGAAAACATGATTTAAGAACTAATCAAGGTTTGACCATGATTAAAATTGATTTAAGGTTGAGTTAGAGTGGTTAAAGGAATGGAATGCTGTAAAAATTATTTTCCTTCTTCCTTTGACACCCACGGCCAGAATAGTGGCATGGCATAAAGATAGATTTTGAGCATTTTAATGCTTCTAATGATTCCCAAATGAAAAATTGTGTAAGGTATAAGCGAGAAAACAAGTTTGTAAGTGTTAGGAAACAATGTATTAGGAAACAATGTAAATATCCCACTTAATTAGGGATTGTTAGTATCCCACATAATTAGGGGATTATGATTAGTATCAATCATCATAATGAGTGATAATGAGCCATTAATGATGAGGCTCCTACTTTGTATATAAATACCTAGTGATTACATGAATAATACACAACTTCTTCAGTGAATATTTGGTTTACATGGTATCAGAACCAGGTTGTTCCTTGTTGTTCGTTTCTGGTCTTTCGTTTCCGGCGTCTGTCAGTCAAAGTGCTTTGTCAGTACTGTTCATCGTGCAAGAGGCTTCGGTGGCCGAGGGAATCTGAGGACACACGTCCCACCACTGGCTCCGCCGTCCCCCGATCGGCCCGTCCCCGGAGCGCCGTCGTCATCGGACCTGCGAGTGGCCGTCACGCGCCACCCCTCACTCTCTCCGGAACTCCATGCGCCGGCGCGTGAGCGTGACCTCCGGCGAGTTTTCCGACCCCGTTTGCTGTGCTGACGTCGACTCCCTGCCTCCGGCCTTCCTGTGGTGGTTTCGTGTTGTGGGTCTCTCCGATTGGGATCTTTGTGGTTGATTTCGGCATTTGGTCTCGTTTTTTGCTGTTGGGTTGCGTTTTTTGCTTCTGTTCTGGTATGCTTCTGCCCTAATTGTCCTCTTAGCTGTCTTTGGCCTTCGTTTGTCCCTCTGTTGGATGCTTCTGCCCTAAGAGGAATACATTGGCTTTCGTTTGTCCCTCTGTTGAAAGGATTTCCGCTCTATTTACCTCTATTAGCTTAGAAGCATATTTGGTTTTCCTTTGTGTGGCTTGGATTCACTCTTTTGGGGCTGTTTGGTGGTTGTGGTGGTGAGCCCATTTTGGTTGATTGCTTCTTTGGTGTGTGTACTTGGTTGCGGCTCTCTATTTTTGGTGTGGTGCTCTCTATTTGCATTAATGGCTGATTCCAAGGCTAGTGTTACTACTGAAATTGTCCCTGTGACCAACAAAATCACTGAGCACAAATTGACCTGGACAAACTATCTGGATTGGAGCAAGACTGTACGCATCATGTACTTGCTTAGTATTGAGAAAGAGGGCCATTTGACTGATACGCCTCCTACAGATGACCCTAAAATGGCTTGGGCACGAGCTGATGCCCGTTTGTTCCTACAACTCCAGAATTCCATTGACAGCGAAGTCCTTCCCTCGGTTAGTCACTGTAATACTGTTAAGGAACTAATGAGCTGCTTGGAATTTCTGTACTCTGGAAAAGGCAATATTACTCGCATTCATGATGTCTGTAAGGGATTCTACCGTGCTGACCAGCAGGGCCGTTCTTTGAAGATTTTTTATGTGGAGTTTAAGAAAATGTATGAAGAGTTGAAGATGTTAATGCCGCCTACTACTGACCTTAAAGTTCAGGTTGATAATATGGAGAAACTAGCGATTATCAGCTTCCTTACTGCCCTTAATCCAGCTTATGAGACAGTTCGTTCCCAGGTTCTGTCTAGTTCTGACCTTCCTTCGCTTCAGGATGTGTACTCTCGTGTGCTACGTGCCGATAGTCTCTTACACCCGACTCCTACTCCTAATGCTAGTGCGTTAGCTGGCCGTGGTCTCACTGATAACCGTCATTAGAGTTTCGTGCCATCTGGAAGTAGTACACCATCTTCGACCTCTGCTAATTCACGACACCAAGGTCCTCCTCGCTCAGGGAACAATACCCCGACCCCTGGTCCTATTGTGTGCTTCTATTGTAAAGAACCAGCTCATACCAAACGATACTGTCGTAAGTTGCAAAACAAGCTGCAACGCACTGGAGCTGCCCATATGGCCCAATCCTCAGATCAGTCGGCCACTGTTCCCTCCACTCCGAGTGCACTTGCTACAGGTAACAATGACTCATGCCTTGCTACTTCTTCCTCGAAGTGGATCATCGATTCCGGTGCTACTGACCACATGACAGGTAACCATCATTTGTTCTCTACGTATGCACCCTATGCCAACCCCTCATCCATCACTATTGCCAATGGTTCTGCTTCTCGTGTCCTTGGATCTGGCACTGTTACACCTACATCCTCTGTTTCTTTATCATCTGTCCTTAATGTCCCTGACCTTGCCTTTAATCTTTTGTCTCCTAGCAATCTTACTCGTCAATTGAACTGTTTTATCTCACTGTTTCCTGACCATTGTGTGATTTAGGATCTTACGACGAAGCGGATTATTGGTAGGGGATATGAATCTGGCGGTCATTACTTTCTTGACGATCGGGTGCCGCGTTCAGTTTCTTGCTCTAGTGGTTCCTCTCCGTTTGACGTTCATTGTCATTTAGGTCATGTGTCATTGTCTTCCTTGAAGAGGTTATATCCTCAGTTTCATCTTTTGTCATCTTTAGAGTGTGAGTCGTGTCAGTTTGCCAAACACCACCGTGTTCACCTGGCACCTTGCGTCAATAAACGGGCTGCGTCCCCCTTTGACTTAGTTCATTCTGATGTTTGGGGTCCTTGTCCTGTCGTGTCCATGTCTGGTTTTAGGTACTTTGTTACTTTCGTTGATGATTTCTCTCGAACCACCTGGCTTTATTTAATGAAAAGTCGTTCTGAATTATTTTCTCATTTTTGCAATTTTTGTGCCGAGATCAAAACTCAGTTTGGTGTCTCTGTGAAAACCTTATGCAGTAATAATGCTAAAGAGTATTTCTCTACCCAATTTCACGACTATATGCTTACACATGGCATGCTTCATCAGTCCTCTTGTTCAGATACACCAGCTCAGAATGGTGTAGCTGAAAGAGAGAACCGACACTTATTAGAAGTTGCCCGCGCCCTCATGTTTCAAATGCATGTTCCTAAATCTTTTTGGGCTGATGCTGTGTCCACCGCCTGCTTCCTTATTAATCGTATGCCATCTCCTGTTCTCAGTGGTGACATTCCATACACAACTTTGCTTCCTTCCAAACCCTTGTTTCCTCTTGATCCCAAAATCTTTGGTTGTGTCTGTTTTGTCCGTGATATTCATCCCTGTGTCACTAAACTTGATCCTAAATCTCTCAAGTGTGTCTTCCTTGGCTATTCTAGGGTTCAGAAGGGTTATCGGTGTTATTCTACTGATCTTCAGCGCTATCTTGTGTCTACCGATGTTACTTTCCATGAGTCCACTTCGTTCTTCCCTGTCCCTGCTCTATCTCCATCTCCTACCCCTAACCCCGTCCTTGATGACCTCTTAGTGTATGAGGTTCATTCCCCACCAGTTCAAGCGTCTGTGTCGGCCCCTGCTCCACCGCCGATCCACCAAGTTTATCAGAGACGTCCTAAGGAAAGTAATGTCGCTGCTCATATTTCTGACCTACCAATGCCCGCCTCAGCGCCTGATTCGCACTTAGTCCCTTCATCTTCTCCTAGTTCTGACCCTATACCAGTGCCTGATACTCTAGATCCTACTGCCTCTTCTGCTGACCTGCCCATTGCCCTCCGCAAAGGTAAACGCACGTATACGTACCCGATTTCCTCGTTTGTTTCCTATAATCACCTGACACCCACATCATGTTCCTTCATAGCATCCTTAGACTCTCTCACTACTCCCACCAATCTTTCCCAAGCTTTGGCCCATCCCGGTTGGTGTGCTGCGATGGAAGAAGAAATGATGGCCCTTGATAAGGCTGGTACCTGGACTCTTATTGATTTACCTCCTGGAAAGAAGGCTATTGGGTGTAAGTGGGTGTTTGCCGTTAAGACGAACGCTGATGGCACCTTGGAACGATTGAAAGCTCGATTGGTTGCTAAGGGTTATGCTCAAACGTATGGTGTTGACTACTCCGAAACTTTCTCCCCTGTGGCCAAGTTGTCCTCTATTCGTCTGTTTATCTCTATGGCAGCTACCCATGGATGGGATCTTCATCAACTGGATGTTAAAAATACTTTTTTGAATGGTGATCTTCTTGAGGAAGTCTACATGGAGCAACCGCCTAGCTTTGTTGCTCAGGGGGAGCATGGCAAGGTAAGCCACCTTCAGAAGTCTTTATATGGTTTGAAACAGAGCCCTCGTGCTTGGTTTGACAGATTCAGTTCTGTGGTTAAGAAATTTGGTCTGAACCAAAGTAAATGTGATCATTCTGTATTTTATCAACAAACGGAGGTTGGCATGATTCTCTTAGTGGTCTATGTTGATGACATTGTTATTACAGGTAGTGATACGTCAGGGATCTCATCACTCAAGGCCTTTCTTAATTCTCATTTCCAAACAAAGGATTTGGGTCCGTTAAAGTACTTTCTTGGGATCGAAGTTATGAGAAGCAAGAAAGGCATTCTCCTAACCCAGCGGAAGTATGTCATTGATCTACTGAAAGAAACTGGGAAACTCGGGGCAACACCCAGTAGCTGCCCCATGATTCATAATCCTTTTTTGGACATTGATGATAGTGTGCCGTTTGATGAACTACCCAAGGATGTGAGAAAAAAGATTGATCCTGAGAAGATTAAACCGTTTGCCTACCCTGAATGATACCGAAGGCTGATTGGAAAATTAAACTATCTCACAGTAACTCGCCCTAATGTAACCTTCCTGTCAGTAGACTTAGCCAATTCGTGGTAGCACCGACCGTTGCTCAGTGGGAAGCTTTGGAACATGTCCTGCATTATTTGAAGGGGTCCCCTGGTCGTGGTATACTCTATACAAATCATGGTCACACAAAGATTAAGTGTTTCTGTGATGCAGATCATGCGGGGTCAAAAACGACTAGGAGGTCTACTACAGGATATTGCGTTCTTGTTGGTGGAAACTTGGTATCTTGGAGGAGCAAGAAGCAGGACGTAGTTGCCAAGTCTAGTGCAGAGGCCGAGTATCGAGCCATATCTCAGTCCGTACAGGAGATTGTGTGGATTCACCAGTTAATGAAGGAGGTTGGTCTTACCACATCATTGCCTGCAAAGTTGTGGTGTGATAATAAAGCTGCCTTACACATAGCCTCCAACTCCGTGTTCCATGAACGTACGAAACACATTGAGATTGATTGTCACTTTGTACGTGATAAAATCAAAGAGAACTTCATCTCTACAGGACATGTATCGTCTAGTGATCAGTTAGGTGATTTTTTGACTAAGGCCTTGGATGGCACACGGGTTGACTATCTTTGTAACAAGTTGGGCCTGATTAACATCTATGCTCCAACTTGAGGGGGAGTGTTAGGAAACAATGTATTAGGAAACAATGTAAATATCCCACTTAATGGGATTGTTAGTATCCCACATAATTAGGGGATTATGATTAGTATCAATCATCATAATGAGTGATAATGAGCCATTAATGATGAGGCTCCTACTTTGTATATAAATACCTAGTGATTACATGAATAATACACAACTTCTTCAGTGAATATTTGGTTTACAGTAAGCATTAGACATTAAAGTGAAAATTTTGCCCCTATATGTACCACATTTCGGTTTTTACCTGGATAAAGGGGAAGGAAGTTTATTTTGATTTATTTGAGCTTAAAAATGAAATCCACATGCAAGATTATGGTGGAGAAGCATGTTAGATTAAATTTTAAGCCTATCAAGTTAAAAGGGAAAATTTCAGGTCTAAGTGACAAGCAAGAGTAGTTTTGACATGTTTATTTTTCAACGGTTCTAATAAGCTTTGTAATTGATATGTGTTATTTACTTAGGCCATTGGATGTTATAGATGTAAAATTGGAGGCTTGGACAATGAAGCTCAAAGTATGGAAAGTAAAGAAAACAAAAAATAAATAATAGAGTTTCAAGGTAGAAAACTTTACCTTAGTCTTATATGTTTGCTTGTTACTTGCATGAATTGGTATGTTTGTATGCTTATTTGATTATGTGACATCATGCGTTTCTACATGTGACTATGTTTGAATCATGCCAATTCATTATGTATGTTCTTGACTATCCAGTTTCAGTTCTTTTCAAGGTGTGGTCAATGTTTCACTATATAATGTAAGGTAAACGAATTTCAATGCTCATGAGAATTGGTATGTGTATCTTAGGCATATATAGCTTTCCAACAAGTCTTATATCAGGTCAACTGGAGGTATATAATGAGTTATGAATTTTGGTAGATAAGGCATAATTTTTGGACGAAAAACAGAGCAAGTTCACAAATAGAATTAACTATACTAATAAAAGTATGATCAGCCCAGAATAATATTTTTCACATATTGAAGACTTCAAGAGATTTCAAAATAATTTTAGAGCACCCTTATACGGTTTTCCTATATTTAGTTATAAATTTTTAAAATTGGACCAGAATATGTAAGTTATCAAAGAAAAGTAACCCAATGATTGAAATGCAAAATTTAATTTATGGGCTTCAATTTACAATTCATCTTAACCGTAGCACTTCCGAATGTATCATAAATGTGATTAAATGGAGGATGTTACAGGGTTAGCCATTGAAATTTAGTGGAACATATCCATGGAGCCAAGTTTATTCCAATAGAAGCAAAACAGAGGAATTCATGAGGAGGCTGATTTGGCGTTTGAAGAAAAGAGGAAGAGAAGGAGACTTTGTGCCAGTAACGAGGAACTAGGAAGGTTCACATGTAGAACCCACCAGAGTTCATGCTTCACAACTCTATACAAAACCCGCCAAGGTTCATATATATATATATATATATATACACATATTTATATATATTCATGCCCACGATGACTACTACTCCAATGACAACCACTTTGCCGGCACAAGAGGGTCCTCTTAACCTACAACCCTTTCCCCCTTTCCTTTTGATTTCTTCTAAGTTCATGGGTTGCCTTTATTGCCAATGTACCTACGTTTTAGGTTGAGGCTTTTTTTAACTTTTTAATTAAATGTCCAGCTAATAACACAAATGGTATAATTAGCATGCCAGTTTTCCCTACCAACATGCCACATAAGCAAATTTAACATAGTATTATATAGGCAAAATTAACACAGTCAAATGCAGCTTCATGTCCTTTTCAAAATTTAAGAACCAACATTTTTAAATTACATAAACTTAAAGGACCAAAATCATCAATTTTAAACTTTAGGGACCAAAATTAAAATTAGTTACAACTTTAAGAACTAAAAGTATATTAACCCTTAAAATAAGTTTGTTAGCCCTCACTCATTGTCAATTGATTATGTTGTCACAAGTTTTATATGTTTATCTTGGCAAATTATTATGTTCACTTTTTTATTTTGGAAATTCAATAAAATGGTGAATATTCAAAAATTTGGAATTTATGAATTTTATAAATGTTCATATTCATGAAAAAGTGGGCAAAATAATTATGGAATTAGTTTGGGTAATTTAAAAAGCCTAATATTAAGGTCCAAAAATGGAAAAATAATAGAAAAAATATTTGATCTAAAAATATATAGGAATTGGCCAAATTAATTCAAAAAAACAAATTAGATTACAAAGGTAATGGCAAAATCATTATTTTGCCAATTTAGCACAAAATTAATTATTTTCCGATTAATTAAAATTAACTTCAATTAATTAAGGAAAATAAAGAGGACATATATATTTGGAATATTTGTAACACCCCAAATTTTATTCACCAAGAATATATTGTGATTATTTAATATATTCAATAACATGGTGAATATTTAAGGTCAAAAGAATTAAATATTGAAAATTAAAAGGTGAACAGTGTTTTCAGTGAAATCGCCGGTGAGGCAATGAGTTTGTCATGTGGTTTTGGAAGACCAAATGAAGAGCACAAAATATTAAAATATTTTATAGGATGAAAGTAGACATCCTAACTTTAATTTAATAGGTCATATGAATCATTTAACCTATATGCAAAAAGATATGAATTTTTGAAGTTAGCCCAGAAAATCTGGAATACCTCTGGAGCAGCGGTCAAAGAAATGAAATCCAGTAATGATATAATTCCATCTGGCTAAAGTTCATATTTTTCTTTGAAACTAGACTCAATAAGGGTTCCATAGCCTTTGAAATCGCTCCAAAACGATATCTACAAATTTAGTTATGATTTTTTAATATCAGGGCAGAAAATATGCCAAGAAGGCCAACTATTCTGAAAATTGGAAAAAATATGTGTTGGCAATTGTGTAAATAGTGAAATAAGAAAATAAGAGGGGGGAAATAATTATTTGGCTCATAAACATGCCAAATGTCAATATCTTAAGGCAAAGAATTAATTTATAATTGTTGGAGTTGAGCACTTGCTTAATTAAGCATAAAATAATATTTCTTGTACATAGGGATTGGACTAATGGAATGAAGCCCAAATTGATTTGGGAAGGGACTCTTGGACGTCATTTTATGGGCTAAAGGAAGAGAAGGAGTTAGTTCAATTTCAAGTGGAGTTTATGACACTAATTATAAGAGGATAAAGTCAAACACAAAGGTGATGTCATAACTCATTAAACTACAATTTATTAAATAAGGAAAAATGAGAGATAATATTAAGCCTTATCATCTCATTTCTCTTTCTCATCTACGTTGGGCAATAAGGAGAGGAGAAAGAGGAAGAGTCATACTTGGTAGTTGATAAGATCAATACAAGTGTGTCATAAAAATTCCAGTTTTTGGATAAAGTTTATTAAGAGAAAATGGGAGATATTACTGAACATGTGGCTTCATCTTTTCCCACCCCATTTGAACGCCTAAGAGCAAGAGAAAGAGGAGAGAGAAAATGTCTTGGAGTCTTGAGAAGCTTGAGAGTACAAGGGAGCTTGAAGAAGCAAAATCAAAGGTAAGGGTTGTGAAATTCACATGTTCTTGCCTCTAAATTCATGAGCAACCCTTTCTATCCTCTAATCCTTCTTGAAACATACATATAGCAAGAGGAAAATCAAGGGAAAGAAAGAGAGAGGGAGGACGAAATTGGAGTCTAGAGAGAGAAATCAAAGGTAAATTCATAAACCTTACTCTCTTAGTTGAATTCAAGATTGTGTGGTTGTTGTAATTGGATTGTTTGCATGTATTGGTTAAGTTTGTAAATTTGGAAAGTCCTAACCCTAAGGGGTTATACGGCCCAAATTTCTTTAAATCATGGTTAGAGTGTGTTTAAATGGCTTAGAAGTGGAAAGGAGTAAGCTTTAGAGGTTACGACACAACTCCATTTTTCCCTTTTTCTTGACAAGTTCCAGCCAGCACTGTTCTGCAGGGAAGAAGTTAGATTTTCAATGATTTGATGGTTCCATTAGATTCATGAGGCAAAAATAGATGGGGTTACAGTTAGTCATGTTTTCAGAATATGCCGAAAAAACATAATTACGAAAACGCCCTTAAAACCCTAAATCGGGGTTGTCAAGGGCAATTTCGTAATTGGACACTGAATTTGGTAATTCTGAATCTGGAAATGGATTCCTTAGGCGAAAATACATCAGCATAGCCATAGTCAAAATTTTGGGAAAACGTGCCATCAGACCGAATACAGTGGGGCTGGGCCGAGGTCCCGGGAGCATTTTAGTAAAATTTCACCATAGACTAATATAACTACAAAAAACACTATGGAAGAGTCTAAAATGATACTTGGATACGTTATGACTTATTTCTTGTACATTTATTATTTTAGGACCGAGTCGAAAGCCGAAAGTGACACGTTTTACAAGGCACACTAAAAAGGGGTTGAAAAGACTTTGAGGTAAGAACATTATCTTTCATACATCTTGCCATAGTTATATGATTTTGTGGATATCATTGTTTGTAAATGCGCTTTATTAATCAACATGATTTGCCTAGAGAGGGACAGTTAGTGCTAGGGTGCACTTACAATGGGAGTTGGCGAGAGTCCAATCGGTTTAGATTGTGGGGCTGAGCCCTACGCATATATACATGATGACGATGTGTTTATACTATTCATTAATTGGTGCATACACGGCGCATATCATATTTACTTTTCACATTTTATATGAACGATAGCATGTTTCTACTGGGATTCCTTGGAATCTCACCCCTTTTTCTAAACAAAACATCTCAGTAGGTGCCAACGGCTTTAGAGGAAAGGACGTGGATATGGGAAACTGACGAGCATATTTCCCGAGACGAAGTCCGTGGTTATATATAGTTTGTAATCGGAACATTTTTGGATAGTTCTATACAAAGTTGTAAATATCTTCAAATTCTATATGGTTGATTCTGGTTTGTAGACAAACACTTTTATCAGTATATATGTATTTTTCTATATGCCTGTCGAACTTGATCTCTATTACTCTGCTTATGTCAAAATGGAAATGGGTGTTGACAATATTCTTGGCCAAATGAACCAAACTTTGGAAAGTAAAAGTAGACTTGTGCATAACTTAGTTAGGGAGATTTAGGGGAATGCATTGGATAATTATTATTTCCCTTTTCTCCTAATATTTTTGCCATACATGAAAATATAAAGGGAAAATAAGTGTTGGTCAACAAATTATGCCAAGTAGGCATTATTTCAAGCTAAGAGAAATATATAATAATTGTTGAACTTGAGCACATGTGTTATTATCATAAAATAATAATATTTGGTGCATGAAGTTAAGGCAAATGGAGAAAAGCCCATTTGGTTGGGGAGGGCTTGAGCATGGCGTGATTTTGGGCTAACCAAAGGGAATAGGAGTTAGTTCAATTGCAATTGGGGGTTTATGACACTAATTGGAAGTAGATAAGACCAAATACAAAGAGTTGTCCTACATTGGAGTTATGACTAAATATTAAGTAAAAATGGTAGGATATTGTAAAGCCCTAGTCATGTTTCCCTGTTCCATTTTCAGGCCTAGGCACACCAAGAAAGAAAGAGAAAGTGTCATAAAATTGAATCAAGTACATGTGGTGTCATAAATTGGAATTTTGGAATAATAATAATAAGAGGAAAATGTGAGATATTTTTATGAAACCATGCTTCATCTTTCCTCTAGCCATTTCACGCCAAGCAAGAGAAAAATAGAGAGTGAGAGCTTTGAAGAATTAGAGAGAAGGAGGAGAAAAATCCAAAGGTAAGTTTGTGATCTTAAGTATTTTGCTCCTCTAACTCGTGAAATAGCTCTTCTAACCTTTCATTCTTCATGGAAACATGGTGTAGCAAGCAAAATCTCAAGGTTTAGGAGAGAGAGGGAGGACGTGTTCTAGAGAAAGAAAGTAGAGAATCAAGAGGTAACTTCCATAATCTCTTTCTTTTTGATGTTGTAATATTATGGGTGTTGATTTGTGGTTGTTGGTTGATTTTTGTAAATTTTGGAAATGGAAACCCTAAGGGGTTATGCAGCCCAAATTTCCTCAAATCATGGTTAATATGTGTTTAAAAGGTTTAATAAGAGACTAGGAGTGGAAAGGAGTAATTTTTAGGTGTGGAAACACAAAATTGCATTTTTCTTTTCCCTTGACATGTTTCGGCCAAGTAGGAATCAGGGGAAGGAGTTGGATTTTCATAAATCTAATGATTCCATGGTGTTCAGGAGGAAAAATTAGATGGAGTTACAGTTGGTCACTTTTTCGGAAAAGCCCAAAAAAGCATAATTACGAGAACGCCCCTAAAACCCTTAAAGCGGGGCTGCCAAGGGCAACTTCGCCTTTTGGCAGTGAATTTGATAATTCTGAATCAGGAAATGGATTCCTTGGGTGAAAATACGTCAGAATAGCCCCAGTCAGGATTTCAGGAAAAATACATTCGGACCGAGTACAGCGGGGCAGAACCGGGTTAGGGTCGCGGGGGCATTTTGGTAAATTTTCACCATAGGCTAATATAACCACAATAAACACTATGAATGTGTCTAAATTGGTACATGGATAGGTTATAACCAAATTCTGGTCCATTTAATATTTTAGGATCGAGATGGACACTTGTAGTTGGCACGTTTCACAAAGCGGAACGTTCGAGACTAGAAAAGGGTTCAAGTAGGGACTACTATCTCTCATATACTATGTGAATATTTGTATGATATGTGTTACTATATTTTGTAATTTGAACACATGTGGAAGGCACATTATCTGGTTGTGGTTCGACACCCAGCCAAGGTACACTGGTATTGCCTAGCTGTAGTCGGTGACTCGGTTAAGGTACACGTAGGGGTTTCAACTGGATGATTGGCCCTGAAATTTGTGTGTACACACGGATAGATATGAATTTCCATTTTACTTGATACGATGTATTACATATTTAATTCTCGCATTTTAAATGTCGATAATATGTTTCTACTGGGATTCCTTGGAATCTCACCCCTTTTTCTAAACAAAATGCCACAGCAGGTGCCAACAGCTCGAAAGGCAAGGACGAAGATAGGGGAAAGTGACGGGCACGTTTCCTGAGATGTGTACAGTGGTTATATTTACTTTGTATCGGGAATATTTTTGGGATATTCTATACATACTTGTCAATATTAGTGAATTTTGCTCTGTTAGTGCCTGTCTGTAAACAAATACTTTTATCACTAAATTTGTACTTTTCTTTATGCTAGTGGAACTTGACCTATATTACTCTATATATATATCGAAATAGAAACGGGTGTTGACAAACATTATATCCGAGCATGAGAAGCTGGGAGCCGAGTGTCTTGAAGGTAAAGCCTTGAATTGCCACCAATGGAAGGAAACAAGAACCCCCTAGAGTAGTTGGGGCAAGTTCAAACAAGCGGGCTCAAATTATTTCATTCATCTCAATATGGGGGTGAATACTAGATTTTGTTTGCAACCAAATAGGAACATTCGGTTCTTAAGTATGTGGAAGATTTTGAATGATTATCTACCAGGGACGCTTCAAAAGAATGCTTGATAGGATATTTTCTTAATGGATTGAAGCCAAAGATCCAAGTAGAACTGAAGTTTGCGAATGTGAAGATACTAGAGGAGTAAATGGAGAAGGCGAGTTGTGTCATTTAGAAGAATCAAATGCTAGAAAATGAGAAGGGCCTTAGGTTTAACAAAACACAATGCGGAATCAATGGGCTTAGGTGTAACTCAACCCAACCCTTCTTTCCCAATGAAGGAGTAGTCTCCATCAATGTGCACACGGACAACACGAAGAAGGTAGAATCAAAGGGCATTGATGCAAAAACAAGGAGTAGCACAATGGTACTAACTTCAACCAGCAAAGCAGGTTCTTCCAGTAAGTTTTCAAACACCAAAATTGCTCGAAGGAGGGAGCTAGGGCTTTGTTTTAAATGTGCAGAAAAGTTTTGACCCTACCATGTCTATAAAAACAAAACACTTGCAGAAGATTTTGTTGGAGATGGACACTGAGGACAACTCGGGGGAAGCGAATCAACCATTTGCAATGGAGAAGCATGTTTGCAGGAAGCTTAATTCCAATTATCGTCTTGAGGACAAGGTGAAGCTTCAAGGGGAGGGTAATATTAGGACTACTTTTGAGAATCTGGGAAAATACATGAAAAATGAAGGATACTTTTGTTAGTCAGAGGTTTGACGCTATTTTAGAGGAAGAATCGAGAAATAGAGTGGCTATATGACTGCTATAATCAACATCTCTGAGTAGGGGAATGTGAGAGGTACTTTTTGGGATTTACAAAATGCTCTTTGATTTAGCAGGATGAGCACCAAAGAACTTGGAAGTGCTTTTGGGCCCTTTGGGTAGAGAGTGCCATTCCTCTCAAAAGAGTGGCAACCTGATATGTTTTTACATTAGGGTTCAAGTCCTGCAATGAGAGTTGTGTCGATGTGTGTTTTGTAGCTTTTGTTCTTGTCTTTTAAGCTTGTAATCGTTGCCTCCCCTATATCAGTGTAGTAATGTTTGTTTATCACTTAATGTAGTGAATTTTAGCTTTAAATTGTATTTCTCTTTGTAAATCTATCTTCATATATCAAGGATCATAACACTACATTCTAAATAGGTGCTTAATCAGACATATAAAGAAGAATAGCCCCTATGAATTTTAGAAAAGAAGGAAACCCAACATCAGATATTTCAAACCAATGGCTGAAAATGTTTAATTCACAACAACAGAAAGGAACAATTAGGAAAATTTTATGATAGAAGTCATAAAGGAATATTGTCGAACTACTTAATAGTTTTCGCCATAAGGTACTGATATAGTCATAGCATATGGTGCTCTTTTACTACAACTAACAACACAAAGCAACCATTTCCTTGTTTTAATGTTTTGATGATACAAAATGATTCCAATGGGGTTTATTTACTTTATAAAGATTATTTTTAAATTTTACCAAATAGAAAAGATTATTTTTAAAGTGCTCGGGCTAAAATGGGCCTAATTTACAGCTTATTTTGATCGTATCGGCGAAGGGATTCCTCTTCTCATAATTATCCATTCCGAATGCTGTTTATTACTCATTCCCCTCTCATAATTATCCATTATAAATGTTGTTTATTACTCATATACCAGGTTAAACCGCATTTTTAAAGCACGGAGTTACTGGTAGCATTAAAAACAAATCATCATCAAAAGATTCCACTATATGCACTATTTCTTTGGGATAGCCCCATTTTAGAATCTTTTTTTCACCTGTACATTTTAGAATATTAAAATATTACATTGCATTTATAATATATATATATATATATATATATCTTAATATATTAGTGTGGATTTTAACGCTTAGTTAAAACTTTTGAAATTTATTTAACTTCCAACAAATTCTTACGGATTTTCAAGAATTATATTATAGGATTATAAAAAAAAATATCATTTTATAAGAATTTGACAAAATTTTTCTTGTAAGATTTGATTAATAATTTCGGGGGATCAGAAATAATTTCAACTTTTTTTAAGATTTATAAACTTAAATTGGTTTTTTATCAGAATTCTTAAATGTAATTTTTCTACTTAAATTTAAGATAACAAAAAATAGTTCAAAATCAAAAGACATAAATACTCATAGAGGATAATCTAAGTTCAAAGTGATACAATAAATTAGGATCAATTTACCTCAAAATGATCAATGTACCCTTCTCAAAAAAACCAAGGCTCCCCCAACAGCTCAGCCCCAGCCACCGTCAACCTCCACAGAAACCACAGGCAGCCACCATGAGCACCTGCAATAATAGAAAGAAAAGGGAAAAAATATCAAGATGCTGAACTATTTACCATATCAAAAGGCAACCAAAACAATGGAGAAACAAAATCTTGATTCACAAAGATGAGAAAAGGAATCCCGACGGCGACGAGATTTGAAGTACGGTGACAACGACAGCCAAATCTGAATCCCAGCGACTATATCTGAACTACGCTGATGAGAGACTATGAGCAAAACAGAGATCAGAGGTGTGACCACGCCTAAGAACGATAGCAAATAATGGCAATGGATCTAGAGGAGAGCATGACGCAGATGACAATTGAAGATGCACTTTGAAAACCAAATCTAGAGTGAAGAACTATTGTCGGCCGTCGTTACTCCACCATCCTCGTCCTCCTCCTCATTGTGGTTTCAGTGCTTTCAAGAAGAAAAGGGAACGGGTAAAACAATCAGAGTCCCAGTTCCATGGCAGTGGAATTGGGTTGTCATAGGGGGCCCTTGGAACTTTATTCCATCAATTTTGATGGAACTGAGAGTTGCATGAAAGTGACTTCAAGGATAGCAAACAACCAAAATTTGGATTTCACTTCCCATCCTTTCACTTCGATGCTACCAAATAATTAACAAAACCAAAAGAAATGACTAGAAGGAGGTATTTACCTAAAGCTGCATGAAAGAGAAAGTGTTGGGAAGCAAATGAATGATAGCAAGGAAGAAGCGCCAAAACCGATCTAGAGGAGAGAAGGCAAAGAAATGAAGAGTGTGTGTGTGTGTGTGTGTTTAGGTGAATAGGTTTGGAGGGAAATGATAGAGAAAAAGGAGTGAGAGTTTATGCTTGCAGTCAGTCATGAGAAGCCCAAAATGTAATGAAAACCCAGAGCCATTTGTCTCCCCTGTGAACAGAGCAGACAAAGAATCACTCACATTGAGAGAGAAGAAAATTAAAAAAAAGGCAAAAATGAGAATGCATCATAGAAAAGATTCAAACTTGGCATACCCCAATATGGGTTTGAACTTTGAATCAATACATTACTCTAAGCCTTGAAGTTCGTCCTTTGGCTGGTGGCTTATCTCTTTTGGCTTCATAGCTGCCATAATAATCTATCTAATCTCAACTCGTGATACTCTTTTTCCTTAGCTCCAAATCCTACTGTTTATGATGCATAAGAAACAAAAACAGCTCGAGGTGGAGGAGGAGTATCCTTAGGAAATGTGAGGTCTTTTTGAAGATATTATATGATTCAATGGTGGTGAAAGGAAGAAGGCGGCCACAAAACCTGACAGTGAGAAGAAGAAAGAAGGAGCACAGAGATGCTGAAAAAAAAGCAGAAAAGAAAGAAAAGGTGGGCAAAGAAAGTGTGTATACATACAGAGAGAGAAGAGTTGAAATGAAAGATCTTTACTTGACTATTGAGCAATGAGAGAGATCTTGGTATTTGATTGTGGCATTTTTATCTAAGCATTATAAATAGTGAAAGAATTTATCAAATGCTAAAGGATAAAAAATAGGAAAAACTTCATTAAAAGACCACTATAACAACATAATATTTATTGGCCCCCAAATAATTTTGAAATTTCATTGCAGTCTCTTGGGTTAAAATGAAATTAAGTTTAGCAGTGAAAAGATATTGTTTCCCCCTCATATTTGGTAAACAAAAGCAAGTTGAAGAAACGATCAAAAGATCTTATTGAGCAATAAGCGAGCAAGCATGGCAATGACATCCCAACGGAAGAGGAAAATAGTAGGTCTGAATCGAAAACCTCGAGACTTCACCTCCTAATTATGTCCTCAAATCCCTTTTCTCTAATCGTTCTTCCTTCCCCTCGTCCTCGACTATCCTTCATCTTCATCTTCCCTTAACTTATCCAGCCATGACCCCCAACTGGTATGCCGAGTTTGGACCATTTCAAGCTTTTTTTTAACCAAAGAACCGTTTTAAGTTCGATGACTTAATTAAGTCACTCATTGGCATTTTTATATCCCCACAATCCAATGAAACACTTAAGGTGAGTATCTAAATATCATTTTTTCTTATAAAGGAGAAGCTTTGTTTGTTATTTCTGATTTTTTCCAACATATTTTGGATAACATGACTGGAGGTCATGTTAGATTTTATTACCTCCGATCCAAAATATGAAACTTAGTTGACTTTTTTTTGAAGAGATTAAATAAATTAAATAAATTACTTAATTATATTATATGTTCTGTATCATTAAACTATATATCAGTTTATAAATCAAATAAATCAGTTTAGATTAAAAAAAAAGTAAATATAGATACTTTAAAATAATTTATTTTCCTTAATTTCTTCAAAAAAAAAACTAGTTAGGTCTTATATTTAAGACCAGAGGTAGTATTATAGAATTTCCGAAGGTGGCAGATGGGGGAAGGTTTTCCTCTGCTATATATCACAAGCTTCAGCATAGTTTTGTAAATGAGTTGTTTTTCTGGTGGCAGTGCCCTCATCAAAGTATTTCAAATATGTGGTTACGAGCCTGAGAAGGTCTACTAAGACATAATTTGACAATATTTTTCTTTTAAAATTGGTTTAATAATTTTGGGGGTGAGAAATAATTTCAACGTTTTTTCTAGATTTATAAACTAAAATTGGGTTTTTGGGTCAGAACTTTTAAATGTAATTTCTCTACATAAATTTAAGATGAAAAAATAGTTCAAAATCAAAAGACATAAATACCCATAGAGCATAATCAAAATTCGGAATTTAATAAATGATACAGGGTATTTCAATCACATTGCAATTGAAGAATGGTTTTTCTCTTCAATTGCAATGATTCCCATGAACATCAATAAATCACCGCACGTAAACTATAATATAGGAGACAATTTTTTAAGTACCAATCTCTCCCTGTTTTTTTATTCTTTTTGTTGTTGTTATTTCCATTTTTGTTTTGCGAAATTTATTTAATGAACAAAAGTAATTTATTAGGGGCACAACATAATAGAAGTAAGAACGCTTTTTTTTGGTCGAAGTAAACTGCTTAGTTTGAAGTTAACTTTTAGGAAAGTTTCAGTTCCATATTATTATTGATCTTAAGAAAGCATCAGTTTTCATAATTTCTCTGTCTTCGTTTTCCTCTTTCCTCTTTCCTTTTCCTAGCTAAAATTCTGTTGATTTTTAATTTACAGGTTAACCTTTTATTTCTTTTTTTTATTATTCAAACGGCAAAGAAAAAAAAAGATTGCTTTTGAATTCACTGATGGAGAGCATGTTTAATATGACTTTAGAAAAATATATGTTTGACATATATAAGTTAATATACAATGACAAAAATATAATGGCAAGGCATGATATTGTCTTCTATCTCCTTCTAAATTTAGTTTTCAGAAAAGAAAACCATAAAAAAAAAAAAAAAGTATGATTCAAGTTTGTTGGGGGTGTTGCGGAGGATTCCAACGGTAAAAGGCTCTCAACAATAGAGTTATAGGCTGATGGATTCAAAGGCAGATTGGGAAGGCTATGTGTGTGGGCGCAAAAGGACGCAGATATTAACATATATTTATCCAAAGGCAAACCAAAAAACTAAATTTATTAATGATTTTCTGGGAAGTCAGTGATGAATTAATTTCTTTGGGAAAAAAACATGAAGAAGAAGAAGAAAGGTGGATTATTTACCTGAATGACACTACGCTGAAGAGAGAGTGTTGGGAAGCAAAGAAATGGTAGAGCATGGAAGGAGAGAAGGCAAAGAAATGAAGAGAGAGAGCGAGAGAGCCTCAGAGAGTAGGTTTGGAGGGTAACGATAGAAAGAAAGGAGTGAGGGGATATACTCATATACTTGAAGTCAATCATCAATCGAAATCATGCTCCATCTCCCTCTCTTGTTTATTCCTCCATTTGTTGGCCTCTGAGTTAAGTAATTTATCTTTTCAAAATTAATTAAAAAAAAAGATAAAAATATATTTTAGTAGATTAAAGTTGATCGAGCACATTAAAAATATGTTTTACTTAATCTAATATCTTAAAGTATTTTTTTTAAATGTATCCAACTTCTTAAATTATTTTGTGCTTTATACTAATACTCAAATTCAAGTTTTTTAATCAATAAATTTTATAAATAGAGATTTTTACAGATTTTTTATGAAATAATGCCTATTAATTTTTTAAATTATCTTGTTTAATCATCTTCCTTAAAACTATTTTTAATTTATTTTTAATATGGGCGAAAATAAGATATGAATTTATTTTTATATCATTTAAAGTAAATACATCATTAAAAAGAGAGAGATTAAGCCATATGAAGAAGAATATTTTTCGGAAATACAAAGACCATAAAGGATATCATTCAAGAGACAGTTTAAAAAAGGGAACCAATATACTATTGCCTCCGGGTTCAAGGTCGTCTAATTTTTTTTAAAGGGCTCATCCCTTTTATAAGGTTTTATTTAAATTTTTCTAAATAACATATGTATTTGTATTTATTTTATATTTAATTAATTTTATACATTGCATTATTTAAAACGTTGATACATTCCCTTTATTTTTTGACTTCATCTTTCTTCATACTTATTCATAAATAAAAGCATTTTTAACAAAATATATGTTGTCTATATATTTGTTATTTTTAATAAATTTTAATTATTTTGAATAACTCGCAATTAAGTTAAAAGAATCTTATGTGTCGTGACGGGAGATGTGAGTAAAGGAAGTTATTGGTGTGGGTTAATTTAGTCACATCTTACCGACAGAGCAAAATGGCTGACGCGACTTGGGTACGCAATAATAAATAGATGGGATTTTTATGAATGCAATTATAAATACCCTCTTGAGCATTTTTGGAGCGAAAAAAAAAAGGACGGTCGGAGTATTTATTATCAAAATATTTTTATGTAAAAACATCTGAAAAAATACATTTATATTTCTAATAGTTAAAAAAAATACTGAGGTGAAAAAGAAAGTGATGATAAAAGTCATTTAATAAAAGGGTTAAGGTGTAAAAATATTCATAAATTTTTATTAAAAATGCATCCAGCACTATATATTTTTTAAATGTGTAAAAGTCTCATAAACTTTGAAAATAGGGGTAAATTTGCCCATACCGTCAAGTCATGTGATGTTGACCGTTAATATTGCTTGGTTTGACTGAAAAGTGTGATAGAATACTAATATGGGTTTGTTAATATTCTAATTGGCAGCAGGTGAAAAAATAAAAATAGAAATAATCCTATAAATATTAATTTATTAATTTAAAAAAAAAAAAAATTTCTCACCCTCTCTATTGCAAGTTCGTGATTGTGATTCATCCTTCCCACCCTCGCAAGTCACACCTCCCTCCCCTCAGCTACGAACTCGGCTTCCTCCTCTCCGACCTCCTTTCCAACCAACGTCTCGCCCACACCCTCATTGCACCTAATCTCTGTCCTCTCTTCCAACGAACGATGTCATTAATTAAGTCGACAGTGAAGACTGTTTCCTAGCTTGGGATCTCTGCGATCTCTCGGTAGAAAATCCATCATCGCCAACAGGAAGACCAATGAAGTGAAAGAGAACATGGGTTTTGTTTGTTTTCTTATTTCAAGGAAATTTCCTGAAAGTACTTTGGGTTTGCAATTAGATGGGCCGGGGTTCAGTTACAAAGATGAAGACAATGAAAATTGCAGAGAATTCTTTTCATGCTTTCGATTTTGAACAATGTTGCAGGAACTCTTTACTTGTGTGGTGCCTTTGGCCTCATTTTCTTTCTTACACACATAATAGTGATATGGGTCTCTTTTATAGTTTCAGACTTGTGTGTTTCTAACCACGAGGAAATGTGTAATACCCCAAAATTTGGGATATGAGACTTGGGAATAAGCCTAAATTAAGTGGACTGCTAAACCTCAATTTAGTAAGAGCTTAAATCTATCCCCTAATGATTCTTATATCTTTGGGGTATTAAGAAAGTAAAATGGTGAACTTTGGAGAATATAATTATGTTTTCGGTGAAATCGCTTATGAGGTAGTGAGCTTGTCATGTGATTTTGAATGATCAAATGATGAGCAGAAATTATGAAATTTTACAGGATGAAATTAGACATCCTAAGATTTAATTTGATAGGTCATATGACTCAATTAGAGCTATATAAAAAAATATATGAATTTTTGAATTCAGCACAGAAAAACTGTGAAATTTCTGGAACAGTATGCAAATATTGAAATTCTGGGAATTTTGTGATTCCATCTAGAAAAATTTTATATTTTTCTTTGAAACTAGACTCAATAAGGGTTCTATAGGCTTTGGAGTCACTCTAATTCAATTTTTCTAAAATTAGTTATGATTTTTCAAAGTTTAGGCAGAAATCTATCAGAATTTTGTAAAAATCCAAAAATGAAAAAATAATTATTGGATAATTATAATATCTTATAAAATCATATTTTATCATCTTCCTCCTCCCATTTTCGTCAGTTTTTCTGCAACAAGAGAGAGGAAGTGTAGAATTTTGTAGAGAGAGAAGGATAAGAGAAACTTCTACGGTAAGTTGATTCCTTCGGTAAATCTCTACCTAAAGTGTATAACTCCGCTCCTAAGTTATTCTTCTATATGGATTAAGGTTTTGAAGCTCAAATTTCAGTCTTGGGAGCTTAGGGTTTTCAGCCAAGAAGAGGAAAAGCTAGTGGAAGTTTGAGGTAACTTCCAAACCTTCGTATATTGACTATTCTAGTTGTTGTGGGCAATTTAATCGGTGAAATTTCGCCGGATTGTCTTTGATTTGAAATTTGGAAATTGAATAGGCCTAAGTGTTATGCTGCCCAAATTGGCACTAAATGGTAGTTGTAACCTAATGGAATAATCAATAAGGTGGTTAGGAGTAGAAAGGAATGCGTTTACGAAGCTGAAACCGAAAAACCCCAATTTTTCTCGGAGAACCTATACATTTTGGTTAGGGCTGTTAGAGGGCCTTAGAGTTGGATTTTCAATGATTTGATGATTTCATTGGGTTCAAGAGGGAAAATTAGATGGGGTTACAGTTTGGCACTTTTTTCGGAAAAGGTCGAGAAAGCATAATTACAAAAGCGCCCCTAAAACACTAAAATAAGGGCCGCCAAGAGAAATTTCATCTTTTGGCAGTGAATTTGGTAATTCCGAGTCCATAAATGGATTTCTTGGGTGAAAATATGTCAGGATAGCCCAGGATAGAATTTCAGGAAAAAGTACAGCCGGACCGGGTACAGCGAGGCCGGGCCGGGTCCCCGAGGCATTTTAGTAAATTTTCATAATAGGCTCATATAACCCCCCAGAAACACTATGGAAGTGTCTGAACGGTACTTTGACATTGTAGGATTGAATATGGAGCCCGAGCTTTTGGCACGCTTTACGAGGCACACGTCTCAAGGCGAAAAAGGGCTAAGATAGGGAACTTACCTCTCCTGCATGTATTTGATATTTGTGTTAGTGTGTTGATGCATGTTATTACTTTGCTGATTATGTGAAACATGTATGAATGATTTGAAACTATGTTTCAATTTATGCTATGACCATAAATATATTGTTCGAAGAATTGAGCTTACAGATTTGTCATTGTGTGAGCATGAGTTATGTGATGCAAGTATGTCATGCATTAAACATTTATTGTACATGCATATTGGTATTGTTTTCCTACTGAGATTTTCTCGAATCTCATCCTCCCCTACCAACAATTTGGACAAGAGAAGACAGAAGATATGCTGAGAACAATGCAGAGAACCGTATGAGGGGATTGCAGTGGTGGAACGAAGACGAGAAGATGTCTCCATTTCATTGGGACGGGTTGGACACCAAGTAGCCTTACGTGGCTACATAATTTGTAAGTGTTATCTACAATCCTTGAAGGGAATTTCGGTAATCATGCATTTTTTATCAATATTTTCATGATATTCTTGTGTTGCCCATCGAATCGCATATCTTTTTCCGTGAATACTCTGATAAAGGTGAAATTAAGATAAGGACGTGGCAAAATGAGAGGGTTATTCTGAGAAAGTGTGAGTTTTTGTTCATAAGCTTTCATGTAAGTTTTCTGGTTTGATTGGTCTGTTCCTCATTGAAATTGAGCAGCAAAATCAAATTGAGCTGCAAAATCAATGGGATGGTATTATCCAAGTTGTCCTTGCCGGCACTAACCTGGACATCAAGGTAGGTTCCACCGAAATAAAATAACGGCTGTTGGGTTGAGATAATGACACAAGCATTTTTGCCCTATTTTCAAAGTTTATAAGTATTTTTGCATACCTGAAAAGCATATGGTGTTGGATGCACTTTTAATAAAAACTTATGGGTATTTTTACACCTTAACCCTTAAGAGCCTGTTTGGAGAAGCGTTTTAGGCCGAAAACGTGCGGTAGAGAGGCGAACGCACCGTGGCCGTGATTTAGACCGTTTGGGAAAGCGGCGGGCTATACTGCGCTTCTCTTACCAACGTGGCTTCTGGAAGAAGCTCACATGCCTTGCTTTTTTCTCTCCCGTGGTGAGCACTTCAGCACCATTCACGAGTTGGAGTTGAAACTCGCAGCAAGTCGATGACAGTTTCAGGCTTTAGTGACTTGGAAAAGCTCCTACCAGACCCGTAAAATAGCACCTTCGCACATGCCTTGCTTTTTTCTCTCCCACCTGAAATGTGACGAAGAAGAAGAACAGTGATGTTTTTATCTTTATCTTTTTTTTTTACTGTCAGATTGTTCTTTATCTATGGCATGTGGATAAGCATACCAGGTTCTGAGAAAAAAAAAGGATAAGCACACTACAAAAAAAACGTGATTTAGTAGCGGTTAAAAATAGGTATTCGTAGCGGTTCTAACCGCTACAAACTAGGTTAGTAGCGGTTAGAAAAACCGCTACTAAATCGTACGTTGCAAGAGGTTTTGTAGCGGTTATATAAAACCGCTACTCAATAAAAAAATAACCGCTACAAAATTTGTAGCGGTTAATAGTAACCGCTACAAAATCAAGAGATATTTGTAGCGGTTATATAACCGCTACAAATATAAAAAATTTTATTTACGGCCTTAAAAAAAGAATTTTTTTTTGTAGCGGTTAAAAAACCGCTACAAATATATAAAAAATGAAAATTTGTTAAAAATGACTTTTTTTATTTGTAGCGGTTAAGAAACCGCTACCAAATTTGAATTTCATGAAATTAGTAGCGGTTCTTAGAACCGCTACTAATTTCATGAAATTCAAATTTACCGCCAAAAAATTTAAATATATCTTTAAAAAGGCGCCTTATTTAGTAGCGGTTTAATAACCGCTACAAATATTTAAAATTTTTTTTTAAAGCTTCCGTTGATATTTTTCTTTTTTTTCAATATTATATTAATTAGTTTAATTTGTTATTATTTTATCTATTTCAATTAGTTTATTATTTAATAGTTTAACTTATTAATAAATTAAAAAGAAAAAATGTAATTGAATATGATTAGTATAAAATTATATTAATAATATTATTAACGATAGTTAGGTAATAAGGAATTATTATGTTTTATATTATAATGTAATTGTATATGAAAAATAGATGAAAATGACATAGAGTTAAGATATAAGTAGAAAAAAAGATGTTTAGAATAAATTTTATAGAAAGGAAAGAAGTATTCTAAAAGAAATTGAAAATGTTGTTACCATATTTGATCGTATTATTCAGCTCCTCTACTCATACGAAAGAAATTGTAAATGAGAGGAAATGAAAGAAGGGTAAGGTGAAAAGAAATTGGGGAGTGTTTGAAATGAGTTGTGATAAGGGTATTTATAGGGATTCACGTATTATTTGTAGCGGTTAATGTAGCGGTTACTAATTAGTAGCGGTTATTTATATTTTGTAGCGGTTTAATTATTTGTAGCGGTTAATGTAGCGGTTATTATTTAGTAGCGGTTATTTATTTATTTGTAGCGGTTTAATAACCGCTACAAATATTATATTAATTTTTTTTTTAAAATTTTTTTTTACATTTAATTTTAACACAAATTTTTTGCATTTTTTGTAAAGGAAAATTTTTTACACTTGAATTCTACAAATATTATATTAATTTTTTTTTTAAATTTTTTTTTTACATTTAATTTTAACACAAATTTTTTGAATTTTTTAAAGAAAAATTTTTTACACTTGAATTCTACAAATATTATTTCAATTTTTTTTTACATTTTATTTTAACACAAATTTTTTGCATTTTTTTTAAAGACAAATTCTTTACAATTGAATTTGATCACTCATCGTCGCCATCCCTACAGAAATTTTGTAGAAAAATTATTGTTATTGATGTATTATTAAATTTAAAAAAATTAATTGAAATGACGTGGACTTAAAAAAACTCACCGCAGTAGAGGTAAATTGTCATCGCCTTCAGGGAAGTAGTATTCAAAATCAGCTGGCTGAAATGGCTCACTCTCGTAGGCGATGTTATCGCCTTCACCCATGTCGTACAGGTCTCTTGGCTTTAAATGAACGACCATGTGCCAATCCCTATGCCGCTCGTCCTCGACATAATAAACCTGATGTGCCTCTGAAGCTAGAATATACGGCTCATCATCTTGAAAAATACCAGTATGAATCGGGCGTGAGAAATTGACTGATGTGATCCCTAGGTCGTCAGTTGTCAGTCCCCGAGAAGTCGTGGTATTTGCCCACAAACACTTGAACAGCGTCACGGTGAAACGGCCTTGATAATTAAGCTCGACCACATCAAGAAGCTTGCCATAGTAAGGGACGCCTCCGAACTGCATGTTGGCGTCACTGCTGCTCGCATAACTCCTTGTCCCAAATGTGCCATAAACACCCGAATTCTGTGTTTGCAATCCCTGATCCCGTGAAACCGTGCAAAACTTAAAACCATTGACATTGTATGCTGTAAACCGTTTTGCATGATCAAGAGGGCCGATTGCGAGAGCTCTGAAATCCGGTGAGTGTGGGTTGTGGTCATTTAGTATTCTGCGAGCAAACCAGCCCGGGAATTCTCTGTGGACCCTCCTATCAACTTCCGAGGATGTCTGTGTACGGATCCTGAGCTGACGCTTGACATGACTTCTGAATTCCCTGCAATTAATAATGGAAAGGCGATAGTGAAATGAAAGTGAGAAATGTTACGAAAGATATAGATCGAATAACATACATGTGAGCGTACAATTCTTACCATATGAAAGGCTCAACTTGAGTGCAATTAATCAAGACATGTCTATGTGCTTGGAACTTCTCAGTTGCCGTTAGTTTGAAGTTCTCAGTTGCTCCAACTGGTTTACCAACTCGAGGGATAAATTCTCCTGATGTCGGCGCAGGTTCAGGACAATCGTCAACACGAGGCGGGCGGTTGAAAGCCGTCTCAAGATCATCAAAGTACCTTGAGCAAAAATATAGCACCTCATCCCCTATATAGCCTTCAGCTATAGAACCTTCTGGCCACGCCTTATTCCTCACGTAAGATTTTAATTTCCCAAGGAACCTACGAAGTACATAAGAGAAAATTGATATAAAATGATGAAAAGGACGACGAGCAAACATTAAATACGGACAATAAATGAAAGCACATATTTAATAAGAGTACCTCTCAATCGGATACATCCAACGATATTGTACTGGTCCAGCGAGCTTTGTTTCATGAACGAGGTGGACTGTGAGGTGAACCATCACAGTAAAAAAGGACGGAGGAAAGATCATCTCCAAGTGACAAAGCGTAAGAATGATTTTCGACTGCAGCTGATCGAGCTCCTCAACGATCAATACCTTAGAACACAACTTCCGAAAGAAAGAACAAAGTTCCACCAAAACGATGGAAACATCAGGAGGAAGTGTATTCTTTATAGCCAGAGGGAGTAACTGCTACATAAGAACATGTGAGTCGTGACTCTTCAGGCCAGCAACCTTTCGAGCCTGCAAGTCGACACATCGAGAAATGTTGCTTAAATACCCATCAGGAACTTTTAATTTCTTCAACGTCGCGAGGAACACAACCTTGTTCGGTTTTGTTAGGGTAAACTTTGCCGGTGTAAATCTGTCATTCTCATCTGGCCAAGCGTCTTCACGAACTCCCATGTCGCGTAAATCTTTCCTAGCTTGAAGGTGATCTTTTGTCTTGCCGGGTTCGTTAAGCAGCGTATACAGCACATTGTCGCAAACATTCTTTTCAATGTGCATTACATCAAGACTGTGGCGCAGTAAATTAGATCTCCAATACGGAAGCGTGAAGAAGATACTTATCTTCTTCCACTGCTGAGGCGCCGAAGTCCTGCGCGTCTTTTGGCGAGTTTGTGCTGAACCGTCGCTTTTTCCAAACTCGACGTCAACATGCTCAAGCTGCTCTAAGATATCTGTACCGGACAAAGTCTGAGGTGGTCCTCTTTTCTCTGGTTTCCCATTGAAGCGATTCCGTTGCAATCTGAACTTATGCGTTCCATCGAGAAACCTCCGATGCCCCATAAAGCACCACTTTCGGCTGTGGGGAAGGCGCAATGCGTCAGAGTCGAAATTGCAAGCCGGACACGCCGACCCAGTGTGCACGTTCCAACCAGATAATGTGCCAAGGCTAGGAAAGTCACTGATCGTCCACATCAAGGCTGCACGCATGTTGAACAAAGTCTTGCTGTGAGCGTCGTACGTCTCCAAGCCGACATTCCACAGGTCAAGCAATTCCGCAAAAAGCGGTTGGAGATACACATCGATGTCATTGCCCGGTGCCTTTTTGCCTGGAATGATCATAGACATAATGAAAGAGCTTTGTTTCATACACATCCAGGGGGAAAGTTGTAGGGAACTAAGACTACCGGCCAAATGCTGTAACTTGTGCTAAGATTCCCGAAAGGATTGAAACCGTCGGTCGCCAACGCAAGCCGGACATTTCTGGGGTCAGTCGCAAAATCTGGAAAGTCGTTGTCAAACGTTTTCCAAGCAGCTGCATCCCGCGGATGTCTTAATTTACCGTCTTCGTTTTTATCAACGGCATGCCACCTCATGTGCTCAGCAGTTTTAGACGACATAAATAATCTTTGTAGACGAGGTTTCAAAGGAAAATACCTGAGAATCTTTGCAGGTTTCTTCTTCTGCTTTTTCCCCTTCCGAATTGTCTTGTACCTCGATGTGTGACATCTCTTGCACGTCTCCCTGCTGGAATCGTCTCCCCAATACAGCATACAATCATTTAGGCACGCATCAATCTTTTGATAATTCAACCCCAACCTGTTGATGATCTTCTTGGCCTCGTAGAAGGTTGTGGGAATCTCGGCGTCGGGGAATGCATCTTGTAATAAGTCGAGCAACATCGACATCCCCTTATCCGTGATCCCACACAAGCACTTGATATGATACAATTTGATCAAGAAAGATAATTTAGAATATTTGCGACAACCTTGATATAAAGGACGATCTGCGTCATCCATCAAGCTGAAAAAATCCCGAGCTGCTTCATTCCCCATAAAAGCCGGCTCAGAGCCGTGCACTTCTTCGTTGAAGTTGTCGCCTTGAACTCCAAACGCATCACGAACAGCATCATTCACAGGATCATCTTCATCTACTTGAACGCCTACTTGAGAACTTCGAGGAAGAGCCTCGTCGTATCTAATGCCGGCCTTCTCACTATGAACTGCCCAGAACGTATAGTCCTCAGGGAAAGGCTTCACAAGCAAATGTTCCTTCACAACATTTCGAGGATGCCACTTCTTGAACTTGCATTTCCGACATGGACAGACGATCTTGCCGTTACAGCTGGCGTGAGTGAATGCGAAATCTAAGAAACTGTTTAATCCGTACAAATATTCAGGAGAATTGCGCGGCAACCTTATCCATGATTTATCCATAGCTACAAGTGAGAGAGAAGAAAGTATAGAGAAGAAGATGAGTGAGAAGATAATGACGAATGCCAAGAACCTTATATTCTGAAAATCCAACGTTTATAACTTTGTAGCGGTTATTAAACCGCTACAAAAACCGCTACAGAAATTCCAACGTTTATAATTTAGTAGCGGTTACATATATAAAACCGCTACTAATATTCAAGCCGTTAATTGGTGGGAAATTCAAAATGTACTTGTTGACTATTAGTAGCGGTTTTATATCTATAACCGCTACTAATGTTCAACCTATTAGTAGCGGTTATCTATATAAAACCGCTACTAATATTAAAGCCGTTGGACATTAAATATAAAAATAATTAAATAATTTGTAGCGGTTATACATAAGATAACCGCTACAAATGTGCACAGAGGCGGCAATTTTGAAAATTCAAATGATTTGACTGTTTGTAGCGGTTATTAGTGTAAAACCGCTACAAAAATATATCTTTGTAGCGGTTTCTGAAGATAAACCGTTACAAATATATAAGTAAATTTGTAGCGGTTATCGTTTCAAAACCGCTATAAATATACATTTATAAATTATTTATAAATGTATATATAATTTATTTTTTTTAAAATATATTTAAAAAAATAAATTATATATATATTTAATTTATTAAATTATTATATATTTGTAGCGGTTATGTATTAATAACCGCTACAAATATATACATTTGTAGCGGTTTTAACCAAAAACCGCTATAAATATTAACATTTGTAGCGGTTTTAACCTAAAACCGCTACAAATATATATATAATTTTTTTTTTAAATTTAGATTTAAATCATTTATAAATTATTTCAAAGCGATATAATAATATAAATATAATTATATAAAACAAAATAAGAAAATTATGAAATAAAATCTCATAAATATTTACAAATGTTTAAAAGAAAAGAAAATGTCCTAAACTAAGGAGCTGGGGGCTGATCCTCTGGTGCTCCCTCAGGTGGGGCTCCCTCAGATGCCGCTGGATCGGGCCGCTGCGCAGACTGAACCGCACCATCGTCATCAGCAGGAGGAGGAGCAGTAGGAGGAGGAGCAGTACTCGGGACGACGTAGTGAGGGACAGGGGGGACCGCTGGATGCTGCTCGTCCGGGAACAGCCGACGCCAGGCTCCCTCGAGCATAGTGTTCGCGATCTCACGCCACTGCGTCTGTTGAGCGTACATCGTATCTGCGTGCACCTGCAGCATCTGCTGCATCTGCTGCTGCTGCTGCGCCATCTGCTGCTGCTTCTGCTCCAAATCTGACTGCAGCTGGTCAATCGACTCGTCCCTCCGACGTCTGACCCCTCTAGAGCTGCCAGCCTCAGAGGCGGCGCTCCTGCCGTAGATCATGCTGGGTCTGGCGCCTATCCCCATCCCCCGCACTCGTCCGGGGTGCTCAGGCTGACTAAGGCCCGCCTTCAGAGGAGCCGTCGGGTCCACTGACCCCTGTGACTCCTCAGGCTGGGTCTGTCGCAGCTCAGCCTGCGACTGCTGCATCCGCTCCTGCCATTTTATGAAACAATTAATAATGACTATTTTTCATTAATAACTTGATTTTATAAAAAATATAATAATAAAATAACTTACAATCGCTGCCTCTGCCTGCTGAGAGGTCGTAGTCCCGTCACGGTGTCTGTGTGTGATGGCGTACAGCTCCGCATAGTCCGTCTGACGGTTCTCCTGCTGTGCCTCGTCTCCTGAAACAATGACAAAACAATTAGTATTATGAACTAATCAGCTAAAAGTAATTGAAGCACTTGAAACGTTACCAGCTCGCTGTAGGTCACAGCAAAGGTCTTCGATCCTGCTGTGTGGTGGATCGTCTGCTGCGCCCGGATCGCGGCGTTCCTCTGAGAAAGCTCCTGGAAAAACAAATAATTAAATGTATTATAAAATTTGAAATTAAATACAAATTAAATTGAAATTATAATTTAATATTTAACAGTTAGAAAATTATATATCAAAAATATAATAAATACGTTACCTGTTGCTGAGGGCTCCTCCTGAACTGGACGAAACGCGCCCAGTCGTTCGGCGGCACGCCGTCCGGGATGCTCTCCTGCAGCTGCTCCAGAGGCATCGTCCCGTCCCCATCCACACTGTGGAACAGACGGTTCCTCCTGTTCCTCCAGGCGTCGCCCATCTTCACGAGGGCGTACCTCTTCCGGTTGGCCCGGACGGCAAACCGCAGCTGAAAAAAATACATTTAAATATCAATAATACTAAAAATCATAATTTTAAAAAAATAATTAAATAGAATTAATTACAAAATATATTAATTAAATAGTTTTAATTACCTAAACCACCTCCTCCCAAGCCTGGTCCTTCGGCCCCTTCGGAATGTGCCTCCAGGTCGGGAAGTGAACGGGGAACCGCATCCAATTCGATCCCAGGTCGCTCAGGAAGTGGTTGAGCAGGTGACCCCCATTATGGATCGGCTGGTCAGTGCCCTCGTTCCACGGCACTACAACTCGTAGGGACCGGTCCATGCTGTTCAGACCGGCCACATCCAGCCTCCTCGTCGACACGTTCCCCTGCTCATCTGCACAATTGACCGCACGTTACATAAATTATAATTCAAAGTTAAAAAGTTAAAAAATTAAATAATTAAATAATTTACCTTCGACCTGTACCTCAAACCCAGTGGACCGCGAAGACGACCCTCGTGGGTTGTTCTGCTCCCGAGCCTCTTCCTCATCGAGGAACTGCTCCATCTCCCTGAACCCACTAATCGGGATCTCGAACTCCTCCTCGTTGAGGAAGTCCTCAACGCTAATCTCTGGCACCTCCACCTCAGGCACCTCAGCTGCGGTCGTCGCCTGTGGGATCGTCTGCGGATCCTGTGGGGGGATGGGCTGAGATGCCTCGGTAGCCCTGTCTGCGCGCTGCCCCCTCCCTCTGCCCCCTGCCCGGCTGCTGCCACCCTGTAAAGTCGGTCTGGGGGGCATAGGGGCCTTCCCCTTATCCCGTCCTGAAGCCATATCAACTGTACAAATTAAAAAAAAACATTAGTCCATTATTATACAAAAATATAATAAAAATACAAATATAAATAAAAATACGTGTTATATACGTACCTCAAGTGTAAATACTGTGGAATACTGACCAAAAACTCCTATAGACTCGTCTGAACGCTCAAATATCGAATAAACCACTCAGAGAAAGCTCAGGAAACAAAATGAGCAAAATGAGAAATGGAGGAAGTGAGGGGTTTAAATAGGCAGATATTAGTAGCGGTTATTAAAAATAACCGCTACAAATAATTAAATTTGTAGCGGTTCTACAATAACCGCTACAAATATTCACAACGTTTGAAATTCTGTAGCGGTTATTGCCCAGAACCGCTACAAATTTGGAGTCTCTTGAAATTCTATAGCGGTTCTTGCCCAAAACCGCTACAAAATTCTGACCTTTGGTATTTTGTAGCGGTTGTTGTGCATTAACCGCTACAAAATAACCGCAACAAGTTTTGGCGGGAATTTCACGCCAAATTTGTAGCGGTTGTTTGTAAGAAACCGCTACAAATATTCTTGCCGTTACAAATTTGTAGCGGTTTAGGTGAAAACCGCTACAAATGTCATAATTTGTAGCGGTTTAATATAACCGCTACAAGTCCACCGCTACAAAATACCTTTTTTTTTTGTAGTGGCATATGAGGCAGGTAAAAAAAGTTAATAACATATGGAGAGAGGAAGCTTTTTGACTTGTTAGCTTGTGAATGTTTTCCCCCTTTTTATTAATAATTTGACTATTTTTATTTTATCAAATTTTAATATTAATTTTTCAATTTGATAAATATATCCACATGAATCATATTCATGACACAATCAGAAATGGTGTATTAATAATTTGATAAGCATATCAGGCGGGTACATTTTTTTTTAATGCTGAAATGGTGTATTTAAATAAATCATATTCGTAACACAATTAGATACCAATTTTTTAGGGTTAGATGATTCAATAATGATCCACTTCATGTATGCATTGTAATATAAATATAAATTTATCCAATTTTAGTGAAGTACTTTAGTGTCTATTTTTTTTAATAATAATTGAAGTTTTTTTAATCAAATTTTATTTATGTTTTTTCACTTCAAGTATCTCAATATATACAAATAATATATATATGTATATGTGTGTGTGTGAGTGTGTATTATTCAATATCATCCATGCCCTTTTCAATCATTTTGCATCTAAATGAGCTTTTCAAACTCTAATCCAAACAGGTTTAAGGTTAGAAAAAAAAGTCATTTCTGCCATCGCTAATCCAAACACAAATCACATTTACATTTTCACTTTTAATCCTACCTTATTTTTCCAAAATTTAGATAAAAACAAGTCACTTTTCGACCGTTAATCCAAATGGACACTAATAAAATAAGCCAGATGAAAAGACAACAGAAAGTTGGAAAAATAAAAAAAGGAAAGGTAACTCCATGTCATAGAGCCGGTGAAACTGACTGCGAGTAAGAGAATAGTGCGACCCCAATGATGGAGAGAAGTTAAAGAAACAATGAAAATGAAGGAGTGAGAGAGTTGGTGGAGAAGATGATAAGTATATCCTCCAAACAAAATAATTGCATGGCACGTGGTGGGAACGACCAAAAGATGAGAACTTTGTCAAAAGAAAATTAAAGGTGCCCTAATAATGAATACATTTAATTAAATGGAGTGGCGATCTTAATTATAGAAATTTTCATGATATTTTTCTTTTTGCCAGCAAAATTTTCATCATATACAACTAGATGGCTAATTTGTTCATATTAAGAAAATTAATTAATTTAGTTCTTATTAATAAAAAATATAAACTGATTTTTCTAAAACACCTCTTTAATTATTTGTATTAAAATTATCATTTGATGAAAACTCATTTGATATGTGTAAATTAATAAGGATAGGTTGAAAATAAACTATAAAGTTTGAAGATAAAAGGGCGTTGATGAATTACATTATTTAAGATTAAACTAATTTTTGGACCGCAAGGAGTATATAATTTTATTTTTAATTTCAAAGACAAAACATCATGCCTGAAGTTTACATAAATCAATTATACCTATACTGGCCTATGCTTGACACTCTATAACAATGGTAAATGTTTAAGGTTAAAGTGGTAAATGTTTAAGGTTAAAGTGTAAATTTGACAATTGTAAAAAAATTTAATACATTTTTAACTGCAAAAATTTGTAAACGCATTCGTTTGCATATATTTATTAAAAGAACTAATTAATTTTTTAACGAATCTTTTTACATTTACGTTACCCAAATTAATTAAATAATATTATAGTTAGAAAATAATAACTAGCAAAGTTTTAAGATTTTAAAAGATTTGTTTTTGGGCAAAAGGTTTAAAAGGATTGAGACTAGATTATATAACGATTTAGCTATTATTTATATCTAATCAATTATGTACAGGAAACTTTTAAAATAAATAAATAAATTAAAATTTACTTTTAGAAAACAATGAAGATATAACCAAAATAAAAATAGATCTATTGACAATCTAATTATAAAAAATATTAAGCCATTCTCTCCTGATTTTTCTTTATTCCTTTTTGTCACGCCATGCATTTGGATCATTCACGCGCCAGCTGATATTTTCCTCTTTTTTTCTCAATTTTCTTTTCATGTGTCTCTTTCTGCCCTCAAATCTTCATTACCTTATCCCTCAAATCTTCATTACCTTATCTTCTTGCCCTCCTTATCTTCTTCCTCATTTTCTACTTCACATGTGCAAACTTATCTTTATATTATTAAAGAAAATCAGAGAAAGAAAACATCCTTTCAAACTTTATTTTCAAAATAGTAGGAGTAGTACTGAAAATTGGAGACAAGCATGGCATCTTTGACTTATTGGCCGCCAACCACACTGAATTATTTAAAAGATCGGGGCTTAAATTTAAACTTTGAAATGTTATAATATTATATGCAACTAACCCAAAAATTTAAAGAGGTTTTGTATAGGTTAGCCTTACCTAAGTCTATTGGTAACTTGAAAGTAAAACAATGCTCATAGATTGTATAATCCATTTTTTTGAGGCCCAGGATATCTACTGTCGGTAGCAAAGACTAATCCCCCCGCACCATAGACTTCCTAAAGGGGCTTTAGTGTTGGCTATAAAATCTTCTCTATAAATAGCACAAAGGATCGAACCCCTAACTAAATTCTTAAAAAATTATGTTAAGTGTTTATTGTGCTTGCCTTCATGGTTTATATAATCCAATTTTAACATATATGTTGTACTGTGTGTGTGTGTGTTTTTTTTGGGAAAATCGCCCAAAAATACTTTGAGGCAAATTGATTGTTGAATGCTACCAAGCGTGCAAACGATCTTCCGTTGTGTGCAAAGAATCTTCCGTGTGTGCAAAAATCTTCCATATAAACGTGCAAACAATCTTCCATTGTGTGTAAAATATCTTCCGTTCATGTGCAACAGATCTTCCAAGGTAGTATTCAATAATTAATTTGCTAAAAGGTTATTTATTCATAATTCTCCTTTTTTTTTAAAAAAACATATATACATAAAAAATTCGCAAGTATCCAAAAATTATTGATATTAGAGATTGACAATGTGAACCTCTTGTAGGATCAAACAAATAACAGTCTATCCAAGTCTAAACGAAAGAAAGTACAAATAACTGACGGATACTCATTACTTGCTCAATATTTCAAATTATTTCACTGTCGTATATTAATTACAAAAAAAAAAGTCAATACGAAAACGATGTTGGAACCTGTGGTAATATCCACATGCATGAAATGCCGGAAGATACATAGATTATCTTTAATCAAATCAAATTAAGTTAGAATTCGGTCTTTAAAAGGGTCACCCTCAAAATTTATTTGTATGCTTAGTATTATTATTATTATTATTATTATTATTTACTAGTGAGAGTTTGAATATAATCATGCATTCCTTGTAACCTCAATCCTTAGAATCCGTTTGGTATGTTGGAATTGGTTTTGATGGATATGGAAATGGAGATGAATGTGAAAATGGATATGGAGATGGATATAAAAATAAGGTTTAAAAGTATGTTTGGTATGTCATGGAAATGATACCTCATTTTTATATGAAAAGACCAAAATTCCCATATATATATATATATATATATATTCAAAAAAAAGCCCTCTTCCTCTTCCAAAACTTCTGACCACCCACATAGATTTACACCATACCTCAAATAATCAAAACCATGAACAAAAGCTCATAAATTGAAACTATGGAGCCACAAAAATCATGACAATATGGGAAGTACAAATCACAAAAACCAAACACAAATCACATAGAAATTGATGACCAAAGTTGCAGATCTAGTTGGAGACAAAGCCGATCTTGCCATTGATCTTGTGTGATTGAAGATGAAGGTCTGCCATGGTTCGTCAATGGAGGTTGGGGGAAAAGATGAAGAAGACAAAGTCGAAGAAGGTCAATGGTGGGTGGAGAAGAAGGTTGATGGTAGAGGTGGGAATGCGGGCTGGCCCGCGGGTTGGGGATTTAAACGGGGTTCAGCCCGCCCCATTCGCGAGCTGGCTTTTGCAAGCCCGAGCCCGTTTAGGCGGGGCCCGCCAGCTAGCCAAATTTTTTTTTTTAAAAATTTCACTCTTTTTTTTAAAAAAATCTACCCTCTTTCTTTTTCACCTGCTCATATCGCACTTCTTTTTTTTATACATTTATATTATAAAGTCAATTTCATTCTTACTTTTCTTTTTTTTTTTCAACTATTCACATCACAAAACTATATAAACACATATTTTTTAAATTTGATAATAGTAGAATAAATAAATATAATTATATAATATGAAAATAAGTGTCAAATAAAAAATATGGGGAATTAATTAAACACATCATCAAAGGAAAGAAGATAAGGGATACTAAGAGGGCATTTTGAGGAGGAAAAAAAAATAAAAAAAAAAAAATTCGTGGGTTGGCGCCGCCAGCCCGCACCAATTTACACGAATTTAAACGGGCCGTCATTTCGGCTGCCCGAACCCGCCTCTTTTTGGCGGGCCAGCTCGCCAGCCCGCCCCGTTTTAACGGCTCTAGTTGATGGTGGGTAGGTAGAAGGTCGCCGGCGGCGGCAACGGCAACGGTGATGGGTGGAGAAGAAGGTCACTGGTGGGTGGGGAAGAAGTTCGCCATCGTCAATTGTGGAGGTCACTGCCGCCAGTGGAGGTCACTGTTGCCAGTGAAGATGAATGATGATGCGATGGAGTCGGGGATGATAAACAAAGAGAGGGGTGAAAATGATTTTTTGAGTTGGAATTGACAAATCTAAGGTTTTGACATGGAAATTATTCCCATTGATCTTGATTGAATTGACCTCCATATGGAAGTTAATTCCATGCTCTTAGATTTGTACCAAATAGGATAAAAGCATAGAATTGGTCTCCAATTCCATTTCCATGAGGCCAATTCCAGTGTATCAAACGGAGCCTTAGTTAGTCCACCTATATCGCTAGCTAATCAACTATCGCACAAAGAGAAAAAGAATTTTTTTTTTAAATGTGATTGACCAGCTCTGTTTTATATTGAACTAGAAACAGAGCAAAACTTGTTTTCTAATTTGTGTGGGTGGGCACTTGATTTCCTTTGCTGTTTATGTCTCGATCCTATACACATTTCAAATGCTGAGAAAAACTATGCCCACCTCTAAAAGCCAAGAACGTAAACTATATATTAATTTTCTGTTTTGAAGGACACATGATTATTGATCCTTGAATATATTAATTTATGGCTGAAGCAACTTTAGGAGAGGTTGAGAATATGGGGTGATAGTATGTCAGCACAAGTCCCTTTAATCAAACAGACTTGATATATTTGTATAAATAAAAATAATTATGGTCATTAGTTTTGTTGACACTTTTGGTGCCAGGGTAAAATAGAATAACTGGACACATAATCAGAACCTTATTCTATCTTGCTCTGAGAATCACATTCATTCTTATTCTTGTTATAATTGTCTCACGAAGTTAAAGGACAACAAAAGCTGAGGATGATATATTAATAATTATGCCTGCAAATTAAAAGATCAAGCCATCTAATTTAGTTTCTTTGGACAGCTTCAACGACAGATATGGATCATTCATCAGATATGAGGCCAAATGTAATTGAAATTGACCATTTGAGCAAGATTTATCTGAATGAGTTCTTGTTTTGATAACTACACATGTATAATTTCAACTAAGGAAATAAAAATCATAAAGATGTGTATCAGTTTTTTTAAACTTATGTTTAAGTTATGATGTGAGTGCCTCGCTCTTGTTTTGAATTTTAAGAAAAACACCTGTACTAGTTTTGTCCAAGTTTAGTGTCAAGTTTTGGGAGTTTAGTCATTTTGGTAATAGCTTAAGACTCAAGTCGTGTAAATTATATATTTAAGGAAGGTTTACTTGTTAGTTATTGTGTACATTTATGTTGGTTGTTTGATTGAAAGAAATGCTTACATTTAAACTCGGGGTCTGGGTTCTCACAGAATCCTTTTTCTCCTTTTCTTTTTAGAATCTCATCTTCACCCTCATGTTTAAAAAAATAGATGGTCCAGATATCATATTTTATAAAACTATTATTTTAAACATAAATAAAGAAACTTAGACTATTAAAATATGATCTACACAATTCATAATTGCAATACAAACAAAATTAATTTATAAAACATTATAATCATAGTTTTAAAAAATATTAAATCTTTACCATCCATTTTTTGATCTAAGGATGCAGATGAAATTCTGAGAAGAAAATGAGAAAAAGGATTCTGAGAGGATCCTCTTCCTTAAACATGAGGACCTTTGCATTTAGCATCTCCATTCAACATTCATTCGGTTTGGGTTAGGTTTCAGTTTAAAAGCCTAGTCGTTTTAGCATTAAATCCTAAGTTCATATTAATTTCAAGTTGAAAGAGATTTATTTTCTTCCTCTGATGAATGCATATGACTCCTAAATTGTATGTTTGTCATATTGATAAGGTCTTAGCATACAATCTAAACATTTAAATTCGAAAGACCGAATTTTTTAAAGGAGAGAAATGTAAGGACCCAAGAATTTGAGAATTATAAACAAAAAAATTGATACCGTGAAGACTCAAAAATTTAAATAAGATAATTATGTCAATAATAGGAAAATATGATATAAATGTGAAGTTGTTTGCCTTAAAAGTAATGAAACATGTAAATATCAATATTTATCTACTTGATGTAAATTAAAAATAAAGAACAGTTGGTAGCGTGGTGGATCTAGATATGACTAACAATCTTTTGGGGTTTTGAATTAGAATATCTACTCTATTAAAATGTGAATTTTATTATTTGTTTCATCACCATTATAATGAGTAAAATGCCCTCCTGAGAGCTTAAAAAAAAAAAAGAAACCCATCAGATATTTTTTTTGCCCTCCTCTTTTCTCCTAAGAGCTCTAGAAATCGAAGAGGAAGCTTCTAGAGGCGGTTTGAAACATCATTTCCATCACTATTTCTATTAGTCTCTTCGGTGGTCTTTTTTCGGTCCATTGCCAGTGTGCTGGTGCTCATAGCCATTGTTGTAATTCTTCCTACAACTATCACTTTGTGTAGCTGCGTTTTTATCATCTTCTTTCTCAGTTTCGCTATTGCAAGGTCTGTGTGGCTGTTTTAGGGTATGTTCGAAAATGCTCATTTTATTCTCCTTGTCTTCGCTGTCATATGGGGTGTGTGATAGATTAAAAATTTTTGCTCTTTCTCGGTGCTTGTGCGTCACAAACAGGGGGTGCTTAATGGGGCCAATTGGAAAAGACAAAAAAAGACCGAAAGAAAGGGAGTTGATATAGACGGGTGCTTTATGTCCTGTGTCTTGATAAATAATTTTGAGCTATAATCTAATTTCTTTTCCTTTTTCTTCTATGTTAATTCATATATGTAAATTTTGGATTTCTAGTTAGCTAGTTTTTGGGAAGGAGTTGCTTGAGATATTTGAAGTATATTTTGTTAATGCTATAGAAGAAATAATTTGAATTTGTATTGCTAATAATTGATATATTATGGTTATGCTTTATGACTTATTTGAATGCCCCAAAGGTGTTTGAGAAAATTTTTATAGGAAAGAGGTTTTATTTATGTGTTGTAATGGTATTTTTGATGATGAAAAAGAATTTAGATTATATTTTGAGTTAATTGTGATTTAAATCCTATCTTTGGTTGGATTGAATGTGAACTAAGTATATTATTTTGAAGCAATTATTATTTATAAGTTTCCTTTTAATGTAATTGTGTGTAATTAAGTGAAATTTTGAAGATGCATGTCTTTGGATGATCACTTGATTCTTTAACTTATGTATTGTGATGAGATTTACTTTGGAAGTCTTGTAACTTCTTGATGTTGATTGATAGTGTGGATTTGAAATCTTAAAGATACTAAGTTTACTTACTTCGTGTTAAACTTTGAGTTGCCTATGAATTGTTTGATAATATGTCTAAGAAAGGAACTTTATGGGATTGTAAAATGGAAATTGTTATTGGATTATTGATTAAAATCACCATGGCATTTTACATGTGGAAAGTTGAAATTAAGATCTTTGAAATTCTCTAAACAAAATTATATTGTGGATTATGGTTTTGGTTCTTGAGTTGTTGGTGATTATTGTTAAATAATTTAAGGAATATGAGTTTACGTTATAATAATAAGATTGGGTATGGAATAGTTAATATGAAACTAAATGGAAGATTATTGTTTTATATGGCATATAGAAGGAATGATAATGATTTTGTTTTGGATACTAGGGGATTAAGGAGTGAATATAAGTTGGAAGCTGATAAATAGGAGTAAGACTCATCAGGTGAGTGAATAGTGCCCCATTCTAATTTTATAAATGACATTTCTACTACCTTTCATATTTTAAATTTATTTACCAAATTTCTCAAGCATGAATTCATCCAAGTTAGTTTGGCCGAATTATATCATTTGCTTGTTTTTTTAAAGGAAGTTAAACTTATTCGATAGCCGATTTTTACCGCGTTGATCTTATGATCTAGTGAGGGATTTGATTACTGTGATCATGTTTGAAGATGGCAAAAGAAATGATATTTGGATAATGTAAACTTTATGCATGCTTGGAAATGGTTTTTGAGATGTTATTTGTAAACTTTCGTGCTGGAATCTTTTGTTATGAATTATTCCTTACTATTTTGATTATGAGAAGTTATTTCTCATTTTTAAATAGCAAATTGATCCCACGCATGTTTGAAAAGGTTTTTGAGAGGACTGAATACAGAATGCTGGTTACTAACAGCAGTATTGTTAGTCCTTAGCATGCCATCATTAACATCGAGCTCACTTGACATTTGTGGCCACAATGCTCATGCTTGATATTCGTGAGATTTGCTCTCACGCTTGGTATTTGTGGGTCTTACTTGTACTTGTTTCGTGTCCTCCGGCCATGTTTGGTTATTTTTTCTCGTGAACTGTGTGTCCACGCTTACAATCCGTTCTGTTGAGGTCCTAAAAAAAGATGGAATTTGAGATTTATTGTTTTGAAACTGATTTTGTTAGACAAACAGTCTAATCAGGTATCTAGTTTTATTCATTCAATTACCTTTTATATGTTTTCAATTTATGTCTATGATTTTATACTTCAGAAGTTGAAATTTATAGTGATGTTCTATTATTCAAGGTTGAGTTTGTTTAGATTATTTCTTCTAACATTTAATTTATTTCATTAATGGGACATTATTCACCGGAGAATATTTTGGTCGCAGATAGTATAGCTGAATTTGTACTCCTGCTCATCATTGAGGGGTTTTTATGCTGAACTGGAATTGAAGCGTGGTCCTGGACAATCCTCTATTCAATGTAAAATTTAAACTTATGTATTACATTTTGTAAATCATGTTCTAGGAGCTCCACGTAAACTATTGTTAGGGTCCTTGCCTTCATTGAATGTTATATATATTTATATGACTTTATATATTATAGGTTTATAGGATATGAGTTTTCTCACATTCTGTGCCAGTCACTCCTTAATTTTTTTTTTGTGGGTGTGACATAATGGCTTCAGAGTTTAGGTTTCCAATAGTTAGTGGAGCAAGGATTCTTTTGTGGGGTCTCGAATATCATCATGAACCCTTGCATAGTCATAATCGAGGCATCACAGAAGGCCTTTTAGGTGTCCAATTGTGTCTTTCTTTTCTATGCTGGCATGTATACTCATATAAGTCATTGTTTATTCACACAAGTTTTAGAAATTGATCTAAACATGTCTTACATATGCTTGTATAGCGAAGATTTACTGAAGATTTCAAGTGTTAAGCAGAAGGACTAGTAATGGATGATTTTTGGTAGAGCATCTATTCGAGGAAGAAAAAATGAACTGTAGAAGATTATGTTCTTCATAGAAGTTTAAAAGAGGAAGAGTGGGGTGATAGGGGGTATGGGTTTCCTTAGTGATGTTAACAACCTTAATTTCATTTCACTTTAACATAGCCGGTACCTTAAGTGATTGTTTTGGTCTTAGTGTATGTTCTTTCACATAGAGTGCATTGTATAAAATATAATGCATTAAGGCTGGTGGTGCGTGCTGTTTATAATATTTAAAAAAAAAGAAAAGAAAACAATGAGAAAGAAACATCTGTAATCTTCTTGATTTGACCTGTCCTTAGTTTGAATAAAGTTTTTCTGCTGTGACTAAACACTACTGAGTTCATTGGAATGGGCATTGGAATTATGGGATGCTGCAACTTAATTGAGCTTAACACTTAAAAACTTGGGTGGAATTGCATGTTTCTTTAAATCTGTCTGAAGTAAAGAAAGATTTGAGTTGAATCAGGGTGTGGGATCATATGCAATTCGTTCAACTGTTTCCTGAAGTAATTTGAGCCACTGAACTTAATTTTCCTGAAGTCATTGGCTTTAGAATTCAGAATGCATATTCTCTGAATTTATCTTGAAATGGTCTTGCTGTGAATTTACTTGGTTTTGCATTTCCTTAGTTTTCGTTGTTGCACGTTTAATAACTGGCTTATATACTCTTGTGTTGGTGACCACTACTTTTGAAATTGACATGCTCTAACTAACTTACCATGTGCTTGAGAGTTAAAGGGGGGAAAATCAAAGTCAAAATTAATTGCTAGTTTGTTTGAAATTGAATTTTTAGGAAGTTGCATCATTGTGAGCTTAATACCATTAATTCCTTAGAAAAGTATTGTCTCATTAGTTATGTTTTTTTTCCTCTTAAGTGCATGTTAATTCTCCTATTTTTGTACTTCTGTCACTAACTTGATTGCAAGTTGGGGGGGAAAGAAAATTCTTTACCTCAAGTTCTAGGTTTGAGTTTGAACTGCTGGATAATTTGGTGTTTGTTTTTTGTTAAAATTGCAAAAGGTTGGGTTGAACTAAGCTTGTGTGTACACTTGTATCTCAATAGTTGCTGTTACTACCTGGGTTAGCCTTTAAAAAAACAAACACATGAGTGAAAATTTTGGTGGTAAATTCTGCTGAAAAAGAAAAATCATTTTGTCCAAATTTACCATTGCACTTCACATTTCCCCATTGTTGTAGCTGCTACATTGCATTCTAATCTATTACAGCTATTCTTGCATTGATATTAATTATGTCATTAGCCTCAAACTTGCGTTGAAATGTATCCATTCAACTAAAAGAAGCTCATTATTCTTAAGCTAAATTCTTGAACTTTTGCACGCTTTTCGTTGTAGCTTATTGTTTGAGGATGGAGCAACTTAATAATCTTACTCATTGAAGTTTATTTTAAGTCCTGATTGACCTTTGTGCATTGAGTACATTACTTTAAATTGGAACATTTTGCACTTTTAGATCAAATATGCTTTTGAACTTCCGAGAGTTATCTGATTTTTTTTAATGAGTCGTTGAGTGTATTTTTGCTTCCCTTGATCTGATATGAGCTGATGAATTGAACTCATTGATTTTTGACGGAATCTTCCTTTGGGTTTGAACTGAGTTGCTGAATTTTTCATCTATTTTATTAGTATGGTGCAGTGCTAAATTTAAGTCAACTTTTGGTTGCTGGTTGTGATTAAATAAAGATCTTAAATCTCTGAATTGGGGGGTATACTTCACTAAGATTCGAATTGCATAGCTGACTGGTGGCGCTCTTAACTGGTTTTTGATAAATTCTGAGCTTGTTGGAAATTTCTGAACCTTGCTGCATTATTCATTGTTGTCTGTAACTAACTTTCTGTTATATATGGTGGATTGGCCGAAAATTTGAACATCCACTTAATTGGCACTAGTGACCTGCACTAATTTTATTGAAATTCTTGGCAAATTTTGAGAATCTTTACTACCATTTGCTGCACTAAATTGATTGGGTTCCAAATTATGGAATTTTGTTGCTAAGTAGATCAGAAGCTTTCAGGAGGCTGAATCTTGAAATAAAAGATACCAATTTCTTAGCATTTTTAAGCTATATTCCTTTAAATTTTTGTCACTTACTACCCCATACTCACTTTTGTACTAAATCTCTTTGCACACAACCATATGGGCCAAATTCACATGTGATTTGTGCATGCTGTAATCTAGAAAAACAACTATGAAATTTGAATATTTTAACTGTGGGCATTGTTCATATCAAACATACATTGCTGTCGTACATCTGTTGATGCATCATTGATACACTGTAACCATTCACACTAGGAATAGTCATAGAGGTGTCCAGATTTAAGGGGAAAAAGAAATTTTGGACAGAACACGCATACACACAGGCTCATACATTCATACTGGACATACACGTTGGTTTTGTGAAGAGAAATCATTTTGCTAAAGGCCGAGATGTTGTGTCACAAACTTGATACTTGACTCCACTTTCTAGGACATTGGTATAACTGAAATATTGCCACGCTCATTCATTCATTGAATCTGGAATTCTTGCTGGCCATAATCATTGCTGAATTTTCAATTTTCATCCAACTTCATGCTTTCATGAATTCTTGAAATTCTGCTTGTTATTTTATTGTGTTATTGACTGTCTGATACTTACATGACATGTTCTTCTGCACCTCAATTTTTTTTTTTTTAATTTCATTTAACAAAGGGATTAATAATTCTCTTAGAGAGCTTAAGAATGCCAAGGTAATAGTGGGGAACAAGTTGATGGAATATGGGATTTAAGTATATTCTGAAGAGATACTCTTAAAAAAGATGAGTTGATGTTTTATTGCTTTTGTGTTTATATATTTTAATTACTTTTATTGGCAAGTGGTTGTTTTCTTTTGTGTTTTAAAATTAATTTGTATTGGCGAGTTGCGGTTTTTGGCAAGTTGTGAAGCAAGTGGGTTGAGGTTACTTCATAGAGAAGCAATGAGATTTCTTCATGGGTGGGGGAAAACTTAGCTTATAAATAGGATTGGCAGCACTTATTTTTGGCAGACTTCATGAATGAAATTATTGTTGCTATGAGTTCTCTCTTCCCCCTTGGTTTATTTTCTCTCCGCATCAAATTTTGATTCTTTCCTCCTCCATTCTGTACCCCCTCATCAGTCTCTTCTCCCCCTCAATTTCTATTATGCTCTTCCTCACTTTCTGGTCATGCTTCCCATCGCCTCTCTCCGTTTCTATATTTTCACCCCTAAAATCATCTCAGTTTGCTATAAATCAGCGTGTGAGATTGTGTTAATCTGTTTTACATCACAAGTATTGCACCAACTGAACATTCTCTTAATTCTTGTGATTTTATCGATTCCTCTACATTTGATTTTGAATTTATTGGCTGTGATTTGATTGATCAGCACTTAGTTTGAATGGAAATAATGTGAATATACCTAATGCAAATAATGGGCATGGGAATAACGTAACCAAGACCAACATGATGAAATAATTCCAACTTTATGCAGGCTAATGAAGAAGTGTACTCTATGTATACCACTCTTGTCCTATTTATAAGTCCTGTTTGACCAAAAAATTTGGTCCTATTTATAAGTCTAGTTTCAGTGTAATAAATGAAATTGTAACAATTTTGTCCTTATTTATTGTACCAAGGAAGAAATAATTTAAAGATAGATAGAGAAAAAAGAGTTGAAAAGTACCTATTAATGAGGGCATAGTTGGAAATTTACCCCATGATCATTGAGTTAACTACCTCTCCTTGGTATGTGAGATTTAGTTAAAAGGGATTTATAAATAGAATCAGATTAGTATGTATATATATAAGGACATGCTATTGGATAATAATGTTGATATAGCTAAGGTTGAAATTGACCATTTGAGCAAGATTTATCTGAATGAGTTCTTGTTTTGATAGCTACACATGTATATTGATATTAAAACTAACCGGAAAAAAAAAATCATAAAGATGTGTATCAGTTTCTTTAAACTTATGTTCAAGTTATGATGTGAGTGCCTCACTCTTGTTTTGAATTTTAAGGAAAACACCTGTACCTGTTTTGTCCAAGTTTTATGTCAAGGCTTGTGAGTTTAGGCATTTTGGTAATAGCTTAAGACTCAAGTCGTGTAAATTATATATTTAAGAAAGGTTTACATGTTAGTTATTGTGTATATTTATGCTGGTTGTTTGATTTAAAGAAATGCTTACATTTAAACTTGGGCAAAGAGCTTTGCATTTAGTATCTCCCTTCAACATTCATTTGTTTTGGGTTAGGTTTTAGTTTAAAAGCATTGTTGTGTTAGTATTAAATCCTAAGTTCACATTAAATTTCAAGTTGAAAGAGATTTATTTTCTTCCTCTGATGAATGCATATGACTCCTAAATTGTATGTGGATCATATTGATAAGGTTCTAGCATATCATCCAAACATTTAAATTCGAAGGACCAAATTTCTTAAGAGGGAGGAATGTAATGACTCAAGAATTTGAGAATTATAAAAAAAAAATCGACACTGTAAAGACCCAGAAATTTAAATAAGATAATTATGTCAATAATAGGAAAATATTATATAAATGTGAAGTTGTTTGTCCTGAAAGTAATGAAATATATAAATATCAATATTTATCTATTTGATGTAAATTAAAAGCAAAGAACAGTTGGTAGCCTGGTGGATCTAGATATGACTAAAAATCTTTGGGGGTTTTGAGTTCGAATCTTTACTCCATTAAAATGTGAATTTTATTATTTGTTTCAGCACCATTATAATGACCAGAATGCCTTTCTGAGAGTTATAAATAAAATAAAAGAAAAAGAAAAAAATCCATCTGATATTTTTTGTGCACTTCTCTTTTCTCCCAAGAGCTCTAGAAATCGAAGAGGAATCCTCTAGAGCCTTTGAGGGTTTGAAACATCATCTCCACTCTTTTTATTATTCTCTTCGGTGGTCTTTTTTCAGTCCATTGCCAGTGTACTGGTGCTCATCCCCATTGTTGTAATTCTTCCTACGACTGTCACTCTGTGTGGCTGCGTTTTTATCATCTTCTTCCTTAGTTTCGCTACTGCAAGGTCTTTGTGGCTGGTTTAGGGTATGCTCGAAAATACTCATTGTATTCTACTTGTCTTGGCTGTCATATGGTGTGTGTGATAGATTAAAAATTTCTGCTCTTTCTCAGTGCTTGTGCGTCACAAACAGGGTTGCTTAATGGGGCCAATTGAAAAAGGGAAACAAAAACCCAAAGAAAGGGAGTTGATATAGATGGGTGCTTTATGGCCTGTGTCTTGATAAATAATTTTGAGCTATAATCTAATTTCTTTTCCTTTTCCTTTTATGTTAGTTCATATATGTAAATTGTGGATTTCTAGTTGGCTAGTTTTGGGGAAGGAGCTGCTTGAGATATTTGAAGAAATAATTTGAATTTGTATTGCTAATAATTGATATATTATGGTTATGCTTTATGACTTATCTGAATGCCCCCAAGATGTTTGAGAAAATGTTTGATAGGAAAGAGGTTTTATTTATACGTGTTTTAATGGTATTTTTGATGATGAAGAAGAATTTAGATTATATTTTGAGTTAATTGTGATTTAAATCCTATATTGTGTTGGATTGAATATGAACTAAGTATATTATTTTGAAGAAATCATTAGTTATAAATTTCCTTTTAATGTAATTGCGTGTAATTAAGTGAAATTTTGAAGCTGCCTGTGTTTGGATGATTGCTTTATGATGTTGGTTGACAGTGTGGATTTGAAATCTTAAAGATACCAAGTTTACTTACTTCGTGTTAAACTTTGAGTTGCCTAAAAATTGTTTGATAATATGTCTAAGAAAGGAACTTTATGGGCTTGAAAAATGGAAATTGTTATTGGATTATTGATTAAAATCACCATGGCATTTTACATGTGGAAAGTTTAAGTTAAGATCTTCGAAATTCTCGAAACAAAATTATATTGTGGATTATGGTTTTGGTTCTTGAGTTGTGGGAGATTATTGTTAAATAATTTAAGGAATATGAGTTTGCGTTATGATAATAAGATTGGGTATGAAATAGTTAATATGAAACTAGATGGAAGATTATAGTTTTATGACCAGCGCCTAGTGACGCAGTGGTCACTAGAGTGGCCTTAGGCCACTCCCCCCTCCCCCTCCCCCCTCATGAGTTCGATCCGTGCTAGTGATGTAATAAAAAAAAAAGATTATAGTTTTATATGGCATATAAAAAGGAATAACAATGATTTTGTTTTGGATACTAGGGGATTAAGGAGTGAATATAAGTTGGAAGCTGATAAATAGGAGTAAGACTCATCAGGTGAGTGAATAGCGTCCCATTCTAATTTTATAAATGACATTTCTACTACCTTTCAGATTTTAAATTTATTTACCAAATTTCTCAAGCATGAATTTATCCAAGTTAGTTTGGCTGAATTGTATCATTTGCTTATTGTTTTTACAGGAAGTTAAACTTATTCGATAGCTGATGATAGCTGATTTTTACCGCGTTGAACTTACAATCTAGTGAGGGATTTGATTACTGTGATCATTCTTGAAGATGGCAAAAGAAATGATATTTAGATAATGTAAACTTTGTGCATGCTTGGAAATGGTTTTTGAGATGTTATTTGTAAACTTTGCTGGGATCTTTTGTTATGAATTATTCCTTACTATTTTGATTGTGAGAAGTTATTTCTCATTTTTAAATAGCAAATTGATCCCACGCATATTTGAAAAGGTTTTTGAAAGGATTAAATATAGAACGCTGTTTACTAACAGCAGTAATGTTAGTCCTTAGCGTGCTATGGTTTACATCAAGCTCGCTTGACATTCGTGTGCGCAATGCTCACGCTTGATATTCGTGGGATTCGCTTTAACTCTTGGTATTTGTGGGTTTTGTACATGTGCTTGTTTTGTGGCCTCTGGTTGCGCTAGGTTACTTTCTCTTGTGGACTGTGTCCATGCTAGCTATCCATTCTGTTGAGGTCCTATAAAAAGATGGAATTTGAGATTTACTGTTTTGAAACTGATTTTGTTAAACAAATGGTCTAATTAGGTATCTAGCTTTATTCATTCGATTACCTTTTATATGTTTTCAATTTATGTCTATGATTTTATACTTTAGAAGTTGAAATTTATTGTCATGTTTTATTATTTAAGGTTGAGTTTGTTTAGATTATTTCTTCTAACATTTTATTTATTTCATTAATGGGACATTATATTATTCATCGAAAACTTTTTTTGTCTTAAATAGCATAGCTGAATTTGTCCTGCTGCTCATCATTGAGGGGCTTTTGTGCTAAATTGGAATTGAAGTATGGTCCTGAACAATCCTTTATTCAATGTGAAATTTAAACTTATGTATTTCATTTTGTAAATCATGTTCTAGGAGCTCCACGTAAACTATAGTTAAGATGTATGCTATATATATTTATATAATTTTATATATTATAGGCTTATAGGATGAGTTTTCTCACATTCTATACCTGTCTCCTTAATTTTTTTTTTTGGGTGTGACAACTGATATGGATCATTCATCAAATATGAGGCCAAATTTATGCATATACCAGAGTTTATACTCTGTCCTGTTAGTTGTTTGAGCATAGGCAAGTCTTGGTCTTATATCATATGCATTATGAGTTGCTCTTTTTGATCCTTTTAGAAACAGAGATGAAATAACAAACAGAGATGCAAACATACACTTAAATGCCAAATGGTCTATCCTTGACACTTATTATTTCACAAAACTCTAGTATTTTAATAAAACAATAGAGAATCAATTGCTTCAAACTCAGTTTGTGCCATATTCAACCATCTTTGTGCCAGCACTGTAAGTCGCTCTTTGGCTTCTACTCTTTGCTCTCAAACTTGTTCCAACGCAATGTCATAAGTCTCAAGCGTGGTATCTTTCACAAGAATTTCCTCGTCAGCTGTCACCACTTCAAACATGCCAACACCAATAACTTTAGATCGAACTAAGTCAACTCACTCTTTGTCAAACATTGCAAAGCATTCTTTAGGTTTGTACTCAGGAGCAGTGTGCCCTTCCCCCCGCAAATCACATTGAAAGTTTTAAACACAAAACATGAATCTGAATTTCCCAGCTCTGAACCATGGCTTTCTGATAATCACCGACCTGGAGGTTATTTGAAGGCTCTATTATGTTCTCATTTCCTGCAAAATCACAAAATTCAATAACTTTGCTATCTTTATTTTTTTGATAACCTTTCAACATTCTAAAAATTAAGAACTCAGCTATTAAAAGTTCAATCTTGCATTTAACACAACGTTCTACACTTCATCCTTTGATCATGTGCTTGAAAGATTAAAAGCAGGCTCACCTTTCGAAATTTCAAGGGCAACTGCGGGGACAATCATTCCAGAATATGAATCCCCCCCAATCGTGAGGTAGCAATAATAGAAGAGGTTATTCAAGTGCTTGAGCAAGCAAAGCCATTTCACCATCTTCCAACTCCACGAGTTGGAGTAGTTTTCAAACTCCAAATTTTTTAGGCGATGAACTGGCCATAATTAAAATAATATATTTTGTATTATATGTATTAAAATGTTACACGATATAAAATATAATAATCAAGTTTGATGTTCCATAACACATATCCTTACTTTAACGGCACTTCAAAATCCACCGTGCTTTTTCAAAACATGAAATAGTTAAATTCAGCATAAGTTGTCTTGACCCAAATAGTTAAATACATATAAATTGAATCATATTTGCATCATCTCCATAAAAGTATATGTTGTCTGCCAAATAATTATGGGTTAATATAACTTTTGGTCCCTGAAGTTTGATCCAATTTTGGTTTTGGTCTCTCAAGTTTGAAATCGGTGGTTTTGGTCCCTGAAGTTTCACCCAATTTTGGTTTTGGTCCCTCAAATTTGAAATTGGTGGTTTTGATCCCTGAAGTTTCACCCAATTTTGGTTTTGGTCCCTCAAATTTGAAAAGGACTTGGTTTTTTTCCCCGGGTCGGGTCGGGTTTCAAAAACGGGTCGCCAAGTCCTTTTCAAACTTGAGGGACTAAAACCAAAATCGGGTGAAATTTCAAGGACCAAAACTACCGATTTCAAACTTGAGGGACTAAAACCAAAATTGGGTGAAATTTCAGGGACTTAATCCACCGATTTCAAACTTGAGGGACCAAAATCAAAATTTGATCAAACTTGAGGGATCAAAAGTTATATTAACCCAATAATTATTGACATCATGAGGGATGAAGATCTAGCCAGCCTTATATGTGAATAACATATTAGTGGTTGTTGGATATATGTATAATTAAAGATTCCGATGATGATGATTTTAAGTGTTATTTATATTGCCGGTTGAGTTTATGTTATGGCGGCCTGATTTTAAAACAAGCAATTAGGAAAATAATATGACTTTCAAAATACAGCCCAGAGGTCCTCAGGTTTTCCCAAAAGAGAGCTAAGTAATAAACTAATAATTTTGATAATCTTTAATCTTGTTTTTATTTTTATCAGAAAGCGTTACACATTGTTTTTCCATCTGTCACTAATTTATTAGACTATACTTTATATCTTAAAATAGAGGATTATTTATTTTCCTAAATGGATTATATATACGCCTCATAAGGATACGTGTAAGGGTACGTATATAATTGAGGATTGGGAAAGATCAGGTCGATCATCAGGCAGGGATGAGCCTATTGGGCTTTCCAAATTTGTTTAACATCCTATTCTTATTTACATTTATAAAGCATGGATGCTTCTTTAAAAATAGAAAAGTAGACATCCTAATACCATTCAAATTTTGGCAATAAAATGGCATTTTAAAAAATTTTTGAGGTCAAATAGGGAGGACAAAAAAAAGAGTCGTTGTGGCAATGTGATAATTTTGCATGATATTTTAGTTCAATAATGTTTTTTCATTAAGAAAAAGGTAACAACAAATTGTATTCTTGGGCTGTTATAAATATTTTCATTTTTCAACTATCTAATTTTTTGACACGTAATTTTCTGGATATCTAGTATTCTCATTTTCTTTTAATTAGTTAATTTATTGATTATATATACTTAAATTATTCTATATGTACAATAGAAAGGTAAACTAGCAAATTGATCATTAACTTGAAAACAAGTCATAATAATAATACGACGCCTATTTCATTCGCTTTTATTCCGCATACTGCTTTTTGTCTTTTTGTTAACTTTTGGCTGTTAAGCATTTTAGCTTATATATATATATACATACATGTTGTACATCCAGATGCTCTGCTTCATGCTTATATGCTCTGACCTTTCTAATTTTGCTCTGATCTCTTCAAGAATGTTGAATTCAGAGGGCCTTAGTTTTATTTCCTTCAACTTCATTTTTACAATGACTTTGGTAAAAATAGAAAAATTAGAAGTTTTAAAAAAACTTCTAATTTTAAACTGCATCTCCAAGAGAAGTTTTAGTTGAATAAAAGTTTCACAGGGGCTTTTCCCTGTCTTTATCCCAAAAAAAAAAAAGTCCAAACTGCATATTTGTAAATAGATCAAGCAAGATGAAGGGGCACAACTATATTCTTGCACTAGACATTGCAGAAAGAAACAACTGTGTATATACATATGATGGATGCTTTTCTTAATTTATACGAGCTTTCCACTTTTTCACATAAATAATGGAAAATCATTGCCAATAACAGACATGGATCATCTATAACCAGAGAGTTTAAACTATCCTATTATTTGTTTGAGCATAGGCAAGTCTCGATCTATTTCATATGTATTATGGTTTGCTCTTTCTAGTCTCTGCAGAAACAGAAATAAAATAGCAAAGTACAAATCAAACACACACTTATATGCCAAAGGGCCTGTCCTTGGCACTTATTATTTCTCTAAACTCTGTTATCTCAGTAACCAATTTCATGCGATCTTCCAAGAGACCCGACAATTGAGAATCAATTGCTTCAAACTCATTGTTTGCCATCTCCAACTGTCTTCGTGTCACTGCAAGTCGCTCTTTAACTTCTACTCTTTGCATTTGAACTTGTTTCAAGGCAGTGTCACACGTCTCAAGCTCAGCCTCCTTCACCTGAATTTCCTCTTTGACTGCTAACCCATCAGACATGTCACCACCAAAAACTCTAGACCGAATTGAATTAACCCACTCCTTGTCAAACCCAAGCAATGTTGCATCGCATAAGTTAGCCTCCAAAGTTGACTTTTCTGAACTTGTGAAGCTATAAGGAGTCTTGGTGGCTAGCACCACCAGAATATCTACTAGCACTCGGTAGGACCAAGCTATCATACGTTGTGAGCGATGTTCTTGAGGTAACAACAGTTGAGGATATCGTTCGAGTGCTTGAGCAAGTAAAGCCGCTTCACCATCTTTTAGCTCCACAAGTTGGAAAATTTCACAAACTCCCAATTTAGGAGATAAAGCAGAGCCAATATCAGCAATTTTTGATTCTGTCGCAGCCAAGAAAGTTAGCTGATAGATCAAACAAAAAAAAAATTATAATGATCATGTAAATATAAGACACTTACGGTGATGGAGAGAAGGAATGACTTGAGGAGGGATCGCTTTTATAGGCTTCCCTAGTTCAGCTTCCTCTTGAACACTTGGATGATCTCTTGTTTCTTTAACAGTCTGCATAGAGCAAAATCAAAAAAGCTATGTAGTTGTCTTAATTTGTTCTCTTTTAAGGTGAGATGTTGCTTATGACTGTGTTAGAGCTCAAAACACATACGTTTTCTCTCATGAATGGAGTTGCCATTGGTGGTTTGTATGTAGGACTAGCTTTTTCATGAATTGCTTTTGCTGTTTCCTTAGCACTCTAACAAACATCAACATGCAAGCATGCATAATAAGGACAAAAAATAATCATACATAATACTTTAATTTCTCTAATTAGAAAACAAACTTACTAGTGCAGAATATTTTCTCGAGAGATTATCAATTGGTCCTGTAGATTGCTTCCTTGAATATGCATTAGTTGATCCAATTGGTGCTTGAACGTTTTCTTCTGCACATTTCTCTTCAAGACCTTGTTGCATTGCATCTTTGGTGCTTTGAGTAATCTAACACAAAAAGATCTTGATCAACACACTTCAATTTATTCATGTTGGTAACAAATATATAGAGATTGGAAATGTCAATTTGATCACCTCTGAATTTGTCCAAGTTGGATACATTGATAGTTGTGAAGCTTGAATTCTAACAGCCTCTTTCTCTGTTTTTTTTGAGCTCTGAATAGCATCACAAGATAAAATTTGTTCAATCAACAACTTCATTTTCATCTATAGAATATAATTTTTCTCTTTAGTCTAAAGTAAATTTTGATTCCAATAAATTTTTCTCAATATAGAATATCATTCACAAAAAAGTAATTTGATTTGAGTAAAAGCTGTGTAAAATATTTTCTTTGGTAAGGCTTCCATAAAAGGCTATTATTTTCATTATGATTGTGAAAGTTCATAAACATCATTTGAGTAAACTTTTGAATGTGACAACAATGTTTCCATTAGTAATATTTCTAGAATTGGAAATCTTCCTAAATGTAATTGTTTTAACATTATTCCATAATTCTAACTAAGTGAAAGTAAAAGAAAAACCATCTAGCTATTTCATAATTCATATGGTATATTACTAAGGATAATGTATATACTTGAGCAATAAGAGATGATACTCTAGTTTGTTTCTTTGACTCTAATTCAGTTGATCGAATTGCTATTGTAGCTTCCTCTATAGCATCATCCTCCTGAGAAGCTTGCTCTTGTGTTTCTTTTATACTAGCAACCTATTAAGCATAAAGAAAGTTCTCTTTCAAATGTGATCTCTTCCAATAAAGAAATGCTCTGTAAGTTTAGAATGAATGAAGTAAAACTACTTGAGCAAGTGAATCTTGTGCTTGTGAATGAATCGAGGAAGTATTTATTTTAGCTATCATAGTTGTAGTGTTTTCTGGAATATTTTCAATCCTACTCTGTAGAAATACAAAAAAGATCATACAAAAAGGTAAGTACATAAAAACATGATATAAGTTTAAATGAACTTACTAGACTTACCGATGCAGATGGACCAGATTTCGAGCCTTCTACTTGTGAAACAATTGAGGAAGTAACATTCTGCAAAAGTACCAGAAGATATGTAAGCATCATGTTGTTTAATTATAATCTTTAGGTCCTTTAATATTTTATGAAGATTCAAGTATACAGCAATCATCATATCTGCTGCAAGCTCCTGGCTGTGTACCATGCCCGTTTCGCTTCTTGATTTTGATGGCATCAAATCCTAAATCAAGCAATGAATACAGAAAAAGGTACAAATTTAAGTCATTTATTTAGAATATATTCCTAATCCTTTATTTAAGAAAGGGTCATAATACACTAACCCAGGAGTTACTTGGTGCTACATCAGCTACCATAGTTGCTGCCACTACATCCTCTGAGGTAGAACCTTCTTCAGCTCTTTCTTTTAATATGGCATCAATACTCTAAATAACACAGAACAATAATCAAGTATCATATATTGTAGTGATCAAACTTAAAAATAACTAATCTTTGATGCTATAACGTACATTATCATGAAATGGTATATTGGTTTTATGAGAAGCTTTAGTGGTTTTAGTTTCTACAAGACCCTCTTGTTGCAGCTGCATAATTGATTCACTTGTTTTGTGTTCATCCTCCAACTGCTATTTAAAATATTAAATAATTAGTACAAAATCATTTAGACTAATTTCTAATACAACTTCTCATCATGTGAAATTTACTTAAGTAATCTTTAAACTTACAGGTAAAGATGTCCCTCTCAAATGTGACTTAGCTGCTGAAGTTTCTGATGCTTGTTTCCCTGAAGCTCGATTAGGATCTTTAGCTTGAATTTCAATTAATGTTTCCTCCATAAGCTACAACATAAAAAAGATACACTTTATCGATCGATTAGCTAGTTTTGCTTATATATGAATGTGCATAACTACACGCGCACGCGCGCAGGGGTGTGTGTGTGTGATGGGCACATAACTCTTTTGAATCTTCAATAATTAACTTTAGATTTCTGAATGAGTAGAAGTTATGATCTTACCTTCATATATAGCAGCTTGTTAATTAAAAGTCTCATTTAAAACCACTATTCATTTTTCTAATAACCTCACTATATATACATATGAAATTCCTAAGCTATAAGTTTCCAATTAATATGTACTACTAAAAATCACTGCTCTTTTTTCCCTTCATCTCTAAGAATCCAAGATCTTGTCAATAATAGGTACAGACTTTAGCTATGCGGTTTTTGTCCTACATGGCCAAGTATTACAACTCTGAAGCTGGAAGTATTTCAACAGTTTCTTTCTCTATTTCTAAGCTCTCAGTAAACATCAAAGGATAAATTTTGTTCAATAAAATTAGATAAAAATGTTGCATTGGTAATATTCAACAATTTCATTCGGTCTTTCCTTAATAATCTAAGAAATACAACATATATGAGCAATTTTCTATGATGAAGTCATTAGCAAGCTTTGTCAAATCACATGTGCAATTGTTTTCGCATCATTCTCAATTCACAAAAGAATTGGTCTTAAGGCATATGAAAAAGCCTTTTTAAAAAAAAAAAAAAATACGGGAAGAGCTTGGAGGTGTCATTTTGATCATGTTCGATTTTGAACATGATGTAGTCACTGATGACTCTGAAGCTATTCCTGCAACTTCTTTCCTTGTTTCTAATCTCTGAAGAACACCAAATGATGACATTTTTTTAATAAAGCAACTTAATCAATTGATTGAATTTATCTTTCCTTTCAATAAGCAATTCCTTTTTCAAAGAACATTTGGATAAATGGGTTATGTTTTTCACCTGAAAAGAAGTTGAAGCAGGATCAGAAACTACTCTACCATCTTCCTTCTCTGTTTCTGTATAATTCTAAATTACAACAAGAGATAGAACTAAGTATTTCACCCAAAGGAATTTCATTAGTTCATGGATATTTTTCTTTGTTCAATATTTCACCTAAAGTTTAAAATGAACTTACTATCATCTTGAAAATAGACAAGCAATCAATAAACTTACATGAAGAGATGTGCTTCTCAATTGTGGTTTAGTTGTTGAACCTTCCAGTGCTTGTTTCTCTAATAATGCTGGAGTAGGATCCTTAGCTTCAATTTGCTTTACTGTTTCCTTCTTACTCTACAACATCAAAAGATACAATTTATTTATTCTTTACTTTCTCTTTCTTTGATGTGCACATGATAAATTTGAATCTTTTAAAAAACACCCTGCTATTTCTAATATGTTCCCCAAAAAACCTTCGCTAACTCTAGATTTTAGAAGGGGTTGGTTAAGTTCTTGTTATAATTTTACCATATGTATCAGTTGTATAGTACTGAATAATGACTAATTAGAAAAAAACAAACTTGAAGTCATATAGAATATTCCTATGTTCTATTTGGTGCATTCTATTTAAAATCATTACTTTTGGCTGCTATAATAAAGGTCCATCGATTTACACACACAAAAGTCCTCCGATGAGTGTGGCAAGAGATGGCGTTAGTACGTACAAATGATGATGCAGCTTCTTCAACACTTGTCTTCATTGCTTCCTTAGAGCTCTAAACAACACCACGATTATTAAATTAGTTAGATGTAATAATCAAATTTATGAACAAGTTAAATTCATTAGCAAAACAAAATACCAAAAAATGATTTTTTTTTTGTTCTTGTGATGATTAGTCTAACATACCTCTGCAAAGTATGGGGGAGCATTTGTTGCAGCTTGATTTTCTGAATCAAGCCCTTCTTGGATATGATTAGTTGCTGCAGTTGAATTTTCAATCCTTTATTAATATAGATAAAACTAGCTAACTGTTATGAGAAGTGAATTTTTATAGATTTATACCTTGATATTTGGGACAATCATCCATTTCAAAATGTGCTCGAGTCTGAAAATCAATCCCCTCACAAATAGTTATAAGCCTTGGAAGTTTTTTAAGTTTTACATTTGTTAGCTTTGGAAATATTTCTTCCATTGTTGTCATCTTGTGTATAAATACTTGCTCGAGCTCAGAGGCTTCTTCCATTTCCAATAACCACAGCTTTGGAAACAAGCCACATGTTGAGATTGAGAAAAGGCATTTCAAGCTATTACAACACTTGATGTGAATTTTCCTTAACTTTGGGAAGCATATTTGATGCAAATGATCCTCATCACTCTCTTCAATAATGTCAACTAATTCGTCACAGTCTTCTATCCTTAAAAAGCACAATTGTGGGAGGCTTTTTGCTATTGAGACACTAAAGATTACTCTTAGCTTTTTACATGCTCTGATGTCTACATCACGAAGATTGAGGAGGCTCAAAGTACATTTGGGACCCTTACATATATGCCTCAACTCACATAGATCTTTCAACCACATTTTTTCTAAGCTCAATGTCAATATTGTACTTCCAATTTCCACTCCCTCCAAATTAAGTGCCTCTTCTATTTTGAAGTCTTCTACTCCAAGCTTTGTCAACTTCTGCACATCCTTGATAATTTTCATCAGGTCCTAATAAAAATAAATCATTTCAAAGTTTCAGCATGAATTAGAATCATCACATTCACAAATTGAGAGAAGTCCCAATACTATTATTAATGGGTCTCTCAATAGGTATTGAGTTATGAAAGAGAAACTTCATCTATTGATGCCTGGAATGCGTACAAATTAAACACAGAGAGTTGGGTTATGCTTAATTATATCCACCTGAAATCATATAATGTATATATACATTATAAGTCGATCCCCCTTTAATTTATATAATGAGTATATACATTAGAAGTCGACCCCCTCCCCCTCTTAATTGCCCCTATTGATAACCATATATATGGTTCGTCTTTCTTCTAAACTATCCGGCAGACATTTTTAAGCTTTTGTGGTCTTTACTTAATGAAACCAAATTTATATTGATGAAAACTGAATTGTATATTTCTATGTATGAAAAATTCAGTAATTTCATGTCTATATATGATGAATTGCTATGCAACAAAATATGTTCTTGATGTTGTTGAAGTTTGAATGTTAAGCAATCCATTGTAACAAAGAAAATTTTCAAGAAGAAACAGTAGTTAAATAAACAGAGCAACACATGTCAAAAAATAATAAGTCAAATGAGTTACCTTTGGAACTTTCACATTCAGTTGCATTTCTTGAAAATAGGCCATCAAATCTAGAAAAGATCTTCCGTTGAACTCTTGAAAATCCCCCAATTTAATGCTTTGTAGAGACAGAAAGCTTAGGTGATATTTTTTTGCAAGAATTTTGTTCATAATCTTTGGTACGCCTACAAATGATAGTCTTTCCAATGTAGGGAGATGAATATGAAGCTCATCACTTTCATTCCCAAGAATGTATTTCAACTCAGCAGCATCCTTGATGCTCAAAGATTTTAATTTTTGAAGACTTCCAAAAAGAGAGAGAGGAAATATAAACTCCAGCTTGTTGCAATTCTTGATAGATAGTTCCTCCAGTTTTGGGAAAATGGAGCTATAGTTCCTATCATGATGATCATTAGAATCATCTTCAACCACATTAACTAATTCCTCACACCCTCTTATATATAATTCGGACAACTGTGGTAGGTTTCTACAGGCAGAGACAGAGAACAAAGTTTTCAACGTTTTGTTTCTCCAGATTTGTATTTGTTTCAGATTGTGGAAGTTGAGAAAATATTGGAAGCCCACACTTGGGGTCAGTGGTGTTTCAACATTCACAATCTCTTGCAGTCCAGATTCCTTTGCTCTGTCACTTGTCACATCTTGCATATGCTTTTTTATTTCCTGCACGTTTTTAAATAAAAGTAATTCATCAATTCCAATTAATATCACTGCAAATTCAACATCCCACTTTAGTGAAACCTTGTCCCCATATTGTCATATTTTAATAAAAAAGGACCAGCACGAATATGAATAATACGAACATTTGCAAATATGCAAAAAAAAAAATCACAATATTGAAAATCATCCAATGATAACAATATCCAAAAACTAACTTTCCAGTATCGAGTGCAGCAATTTGACTTGGCAAATGATGATTTTTCAGGAAAAATATATTCTATAAAAAATTACATGATATAACATGTGTTGGCATGAGTTAAATAATTTTAAAATTTAAACATCATAATATTACACGTACATATATATGAAAATATTTTGAACTAATTTTATATATTTTGAGGAAAAAATTAAAATTTTGTTCTGTCTTCATCTTTTGTAACTGTGAGACATATAGGCGCACACAACAACAAAGGCACACACACAGTACACACATACTACCTTTATAATATGAAATTTGATAAAGCTGGGTGGATCGCTTTGAAACAATTAATTGTATAGTCCACGTATGAAAATTCTATGAATATAAATATTTTGTTAACAATCATTCATTATATATACCCTTCAGGAAATATAAAATAAACTGCATTTTGACATGAATTGCAATCTGCATAACTCATATCCAAAATAATTAATATTAAGTTGAGACTACGAAAGTTTTAAAGATCAAATTAGGGATAGTTTAGCAATATCTGAAATAAGTGAGATGTTTTAGTTGGATTCTTTTAGGGTTTCAGCTAAAATAATTTATAAAGAAAACTAATTGAAAATTAGCATAATTTCTTGTTGACAATTTTGATCAGTTTTCTTAACATTTCAAGACAACAACACAATGGATGGGGTACATGCAGCCCCACAACATCCAGCGAAGTGTGTAATTAGTAGAGACACACATCCCAACAAAATGCTTTAATCCAAAAATTTTTATTCAACTAATAAATTACTTCCTTCCGTACTATTTGTAACTACTTTGATTGAAATAGTTCATAAAATCTCATATCAATTTAATGTCCAAATCATCAAATTAATTTAGCCAACGAGATAGAGTCTTAAAATAACTCATTCCTGGCATTTTACTTAACCGTTAGTTTCACAGATAAGACTTATATTATGACTATTAAAAGAAAAAAAGGGGATAACTAATTAAAAACACTTGTAAGCCATCGTTTTTATATCATGTGTTCATGTGACAGATACACACAATCACCAAGACACAAACATACTAATTTTGAAAAATATTTTAAATTTGAAATCTGTATAAAGATAAATCCTAATCACTTTGATATAAATAATTCTATCTGTCCACATTGAAAAATTCAACGAAAGCCTTCGTAGTTTTGTTAATAAATATTAATAAATTGCATTGTTATATAAATTACAATACGCGTAACCCATATTAATTATATATAAATCTTTCGAAGTTGAAATTTTTATAGAGAATAAACAGACGAACATGTTTTTACAAAAGAAAACAGAGCAAGATATACATGGTATAAAGTAACAGATTAAAATGAATTATGTACCTTTGGTGCTTCCACATTTTGTTGATATTTCTTGACACCAATGCTTATCATATTTGGTACATCCAAGAGCCATAGTGATTCCAATGCCGGAAGATGTATGTAAGGCTCATCATTTTCATTCTTATTTGATGCGCACTCTTCCTCATTGTGTTTTCCAAAAACATATTTCAACTCATCAACTCCCCAGATTTGTATAGATTTTAATTTTTGAAAACCTCCAGAAAGAGTGGATGGAAATATAAATTCCAACTTATTGCAATTGGAGACATAGAGTGACTGTAGATTAGGGAAGATGGAAGTGCAGTTGAGATGGTCATCATCCTCTGCCTCATTTGTTATTATGTCTCCAACATGATCATGGTTGTGGCAATGGATACACTGAATAATGACTTTAATTTTGAACATCCCCCAAGTGTCATCTCCCTTATATTTTGAAGGCTCAAAGGTTGCCACGTTAGACACTCAGCTATATGCAATGTTTCTATCCCTTTACTTGATCCCTACAACCAATCACTTCTCTTATATTCAACTTGTATAATTAACTACTTTCAATCATCTAATCATGTATCTCAATACATAACAATATTATTCAAAACATCGATCAACCAAAAGAGAATTAATGAACCATAAAATTGACATACAAAATAAATGTGTCTAGCATGATATATTAACATTTTCAAGACAACACATAATGGATGGCGTGGATATATACGCAGCCCTACAACATCCAAGAGCGAACTCAACATGGAAGTTGTACGGGGATATGCCAATTAAATTTCAATTTCTTTAAGGAATATTATACAACATTTAATTTTTAAAAATGTGTTTCTTTGAGACTTTGGGTCAAATAAACTTTTAAAAAAGAATAATGAATATTAATAATGATTAAAATAGATTTAATATAAATATAAATATGTTTATTATTATTTTCTTAAAAAAAATAATTTGGCCTACACTCTTCTAATTTTGGATCCGCCACACAATAATATGTTACTCTTATTCAATTCAATTATTCAGATAAGGAAAAAAATAAATTCCTTAACAAAGTGCATTCCAAAAAAAAAATTTCCAGCTAATAAACTAGTTCTCCAATACCATTTATAAGACCCTACTTATTGATTACTCCATCTCCTTGTCTTTATAAACTATACCAATCAAATCTAAATTTTGAAAGTTATAAAACTTTGTGATGTTTAACTAATTTTTTTAAGTTAATAGAGAATAAAGTCTCGTAAAAAGAACAAAAGGCAGCTAGTATTTCATGTCCAAATTATCATATTCATTTATGGAGGAAAAAAGTCTTAACTAACTCATTTCTAGCAATTTGCTTGACTGTTTGTTACGTTGGATAAAGAAAGCAAAACCAAAGTAGCATACCTGTGAGATTGTGTGGTGTTCCATTATGGCATTGGGAACTCCAATATTGGTGTCTTTAGTTGGGGCCAGAAAGCAACATCCATAAGCCCATGAGAAAGCACTTGTTTTAGAGTTTTCATGTTTCTCCTTTGAATCTTCTTTAAAAACTTGAGGTGGCATTGGCACACATTCATGGCAGTTTTGAAATATGCCAAGGAAACTTGGTACAGCATCAAGTTCCACTTTTGTTAGTAAAGGGAGAATGATTTCTTGCTGCAAAACTTGGCTCAAATCTCTATATTCACCAAATATGTATTTCAGCTCTTTACAATCATTTATATATAAATCTTTCAACTTGGGAAGGTCTCCAGGCAGAAGTAGTGAGAATACCATTTCTAATTTGCCACATCCTTTAATTTGAAGAGATTTTAATGCTGGGAACAATACGCTACAGTTCTTTTGACTACCAACAACTATCATTTCTTGCTTCAAACTCTCATATGCAATTAAACTTTTTAGCTCCTCGCAATCTTTGACTACTAATTCTTCCAAACGTAGACTTTGAGCAACAGAGGGTTGGAAAATTGTTGGTTGAAACATTGAGCAACCTTTCAATTTCAATACCTTAAGATGTGGTAGCTTGATATTTTCATCGAAGAATATGTTTTGCAGTTTCATACATTTCTTTAACTTCAAAATCTGTAGCTGCCAAAGAAAGCTTGAAGGCATAGCACCACAACATAATTTTTTCACACCCACACCATACAGATGCAGCTCAACCAGCTTTGAGAAGAATGTGATATTAGAATGATGATATTTACTATTGTCAATAAGGCACTCAATGTCATCCCATTCATACAAGTAGAGCTTGATCAAATTATCCAAGGGTCCATTTTCCAAAGGAATAACGTCAGGAGCAAGATTCTTCCATGTTTTCTGTCCTATTTTCCCCAACTCAAGAACTTCTGCACTTCTCACAAAGGTACTTAAACAGGGCATCTGGTATTAGATGTTTTATATGTTCTGGATTGAAGCATCTTAATAGGCCATTATCATCATTGGAAAAATGTTCAAAACCATCAGAAGCAATAGAAAATACTTGCAACTCAGCAGGAGATATATCATGAGCAATTTCATCTTCAATTTCTTTGTTATCCTCCATGTTCCAATCCTTGAGATTGTGATTCTTAACAAAATACAATTCTTTCAATTGTGAACATCTTTTAATCACTTCAAAAGGATTGTTCTTTTGAATTTCACAATTCCTTAACCCCAACCATCTCAACTTCTTTAGTTCCATGATATTTTTGGGTAATTCAATAATTAGACAATTTTTGAACTCAAGTGTCACAAGACTTTGTATATTTTTCAAAATAGAAATATCACCTAATTCCCAACCATCCAAGATAAGAGTTTGAATATACTTTAATGAAAGAAGGGACTTCAACAATGATGGGGATGGAAGTTTTCTGACATATTCACCACGCAAAAACAGAATTTTGAGCTCTGTCATCCCTGCAAAGAATGCATTTGGGTCTTTGATCGGAACATTTTCACTAATCCAAAGAAGTAGAACCTCAAGTTTTGTACTGTCAAATTGATCAGGAAAATCACCAGCACTCCAAAACACAAACCGCATGTTTGGTTTTAGAGTTGTTCTTGAATTTATAATCACCTGAATATATTCCTTTGCAATCCACTGGGCCACTTCACGAACCAAGTCATGCATTTTTACACATTCTTTCTCCCCAACCTTCTGCAGTAAAGAAGAGTCTATGAGTTTATTTTTCACCGTGTGTGCTTGGCTTCTTGTTGCACAATAATCATCAGCTTCCTCGAAAATTCCCGACCCTATACCAAGTCTACTAATAAGGTTTACAGGAAATTCATAGTCTTCTGGAAAAATAGAACACAATAAAAAAAGCTTTTGGGCCTTTTCATTATGTAAATTATCAAAGCTTAATCTCAAACAACTATAAACCTTCACCAAATCTTCATCGACATCAACAAATGACTTAGACTTTTGTAAGGCTGTCAAAGCCGCATTCAACTCTCCAACATGACAATTTCTTAATGTGCTAGCTAATGCTACAATTGCAACAGGTAGTCCTCCACACTCCTTCAAAAAATCTCGTGCAAGACCCTCCAACTCATTTCTTGAAGAATCATCATCACCGCTTCTAGCATGAAACAGAAAAAGTTGCAATGCATCGTCATCATCCAATGTGTGGAGGTGAACTATCTGTTGGCATCTCATTGCTTGGCAAACTTTTGAATGGCGGGTGGTTATCAAAACATAACAATTCTTATGATCAAGTCCAAATGGAATCCCAATTTCTGTAAGATTTAGCTCCCCCCACACATCATCTAATATTATAAGTAATTTTTTTTCATTTTTAGAAATTCTAGACCACAAAAGCTTTGAGTAATCTGCTTCAGCTCTTTCCTCTAACTTCAAACCTAATTCACTTGCAATGTCGACTCGAATCTTGTTGACATCTGGAGGATTGGACACAACAACAAAGATGACTTTCTCAAATGCTTTGAATTCTTCAAGTTGTTTGCCCACTTGTGTTGCCAATGTGGTTTTACCCGTCCCTCCCATCCCTAGCAATCCAATCATGTAGTGATTTCCATCTTCCAATGCTTTCACAAGCTGCTTGAATTTTGTCTTTCTACTCTCAAAATCAATGAAGTCTCTTGAAGCATGGTACTTTATACCTGGAAGTTCAGCTAGACGTGCTACTCTTTCAAAGCTGCAATTTTGTATGTGATCTCTAATGGCTGGCGTCCTCTTTGCCAACATCTTCCCTTGTCGGTATTGCCAATAAGGACACCAACCATAAGCCCACGTTTGCTTAATTTTAGTGTGCTCTTGAATTACAATATTAGCTTCCCAAACCCAATTTTGAATGTCATGTTCAATTTGATTCTCATTTCGTTGGGCATCTTCAATATCTTTTTGCACTTTGTCTCGTTTTGCAACCAAATTGTTGTGTTCCATCTCAAAGTTACGAACGTGATCCTCAAAATCGCGGAAATACCTAACTTCTTTGATAATTTTATCCACCAATCTCTGGGCGTTATTAGTTGCAACACTTTCTAAAATGCTCGTCATCTAAAATGGACATCAGACCATATTAGTTAAGAGTATTTTCATTTGTCTACTCTAACACTGTAACTTGACAAAAATTATAAAATTCAATTATTCAGTTTTTTAGAAAAAGAAAACTCCAACTTAATATTATGACTATTAGCTACTTAATTTTTTTTTAATATTGAAATGCTGTTTAATATTGAAATCAATTATCGCAATGTATTAGAAAAACAGATCTATTGTACATAGGTAAGAAATTACATTTAAACTTTTCAAGTTGTTCTCTCTACATAGTTAATAATATTGGTTTTCTACGTTTGATGAAGTTTGATTTTTTTTATTTGACGTTAAAATTTACATAAATACTCATATTAACGGTGCCAATAAAGAGGAAAACCTTGAACAATTATTTAATCGATAAAAAGAAATTTTATAAACTTACATGACTAAAACGAAATAATCATATATACCACGTAATAGTTATTCAAATTATGAAAAGTATTGCCACAGAGTAAAGCTATAATTATTTTAAAAAAATTAAATAATTAATACAAGGATTCATTACATATTTGAAAAACGAATTAAGATGCAAAAATACGTATGAATTTTTTATCAAAGTGCGTCTAATACTATATGCTTTTTGAAGGTACAAAAATATTCATAATCTTTAAAAATGAGAGCAAAAATAATAGTACAGTTAATCTTTGTAATTTTATATTGTAAATACACCTGGACACCAACATGAAAAAAATAACGGACGTCAGCTCTCCTTAACGGTGATGGCAATTTTGCTCTTATTTATAAAATTTATGGATATTTTTATAACTCCAAAACATATATGATATTGGGCCCACTTTAAACAAAAATTTATAGATATTTTTACACCTTAACCCTTAAAAAAATTATTATGAAACTTTTTATGTCTGTAACTTTAGAACAAAATTTATTAATTGTTGAAATATTGACTAAAAGTGGTTACCAGCTACCCCTTTTCAACTTTTTCTTAATTTTTTCAATGAGAAACATTGTAAAAGGGTTTTTTTCCCAATGACTAAGCATTTAAATCACACTAATTTAAAAGGGAAAGAGAATTACCCTCCACTTGGATGAGAGGAAAAGTTGGAAGGAAAGAAAATAAGAGGAGATAAAATGAAGAGAAGAGAAAATGAAATCACTCTTCCTGCTTAATTGGTTGAGTGAGAGGGAACTGAGAGGAAGGAAAATGAGTAAGTATTTAATGACTAAAATGCCCTTATGCACGCATATAATAAAATAATTAGATTTAAAATTAAATTAAACACAACATTGAAAAAATCATTTTAAAATAATTTAAAATGATAGATATATATTTTAAAATAAAAAACTTAACAAAAATGTTATTATTTAAGGAAAAAATAAAAAAGTGGATAACTATACTTAAAATTAAATATAATAAAAGAGAATAAATAAATTCTAAACCATCCAACATTATTGATAAATAATAAAAATATAATATAAAAATGAAAAGATTAAAGTGTAATATAAATAATCAAACTCATTTTTGAAAAAAAAATATTAAACATATAGAAATTAATAAAATAAATTTTTTCAACATTGTTTATTTATTTATTTTTAAATAGAACTATGCAGGAAAGAACTCAATATCATTGGGAAAAGAAAAAAGAAAAAGAAACGGCTCTTAAGTCATGGCATCAAACCAGTGTTATCTGACCCGGACCGAACCAGTCTACTGGCCGGTTCGGTCCGGTGACCCGATCCAGGTGAAGTTTTAATTTTTTTTAAAAATTTTTCCTTTAGAATTCATACTATAAGCCTAAAATCTTCCATTTCTCACCGATTTGATCCCGGTTTGACTCCAATCTGACCCACCAATATAATATCCTGAATTTTGGGATTTGAGGCTTGAGAATAAGCCTAAATTAAACAAACTACTAAGCCCCGATTTAGCAGGTGTCTCAAACTTATTCTCTAACGTTTCTTATATCTTTGAGGTAATAAAAGGAATAAAATGGTGAATTAAAGAGTATAAAATATTTGTATATAAAAATGGAATTTGTTGGAGTTGCAAGTGCATTCCGTTTCATTGCTTCCAGTTAGGCAGTGTTGTTGTGCAAAGCATTTCGTTGATCAAATGATGCTCAAAAATTATAAAATTTTATAAGGTGAAAGTAGACATCCTAATCTTCAATTTGATAGGTAATAGGTAATAGGTAACTTTTGAAGTTGTATACAAAAAGTTATGGATTTTTGAAGTTTACCCAGCAAAATTGATTATTTTCTGGAATAGCATGCAAAGGCTGAAATTCTGGAAATTTTGTGCTTCCATTTGGCTAAAGGTTATATTTTTTTCTTAAAACTAAACTCAATAAAGGTTCTATAGCCTTTGGAATCACTCCGATACGATGTCTACAAAATTGGTTATAATTTTTCAAAGTTTAGGCAGAAAATCTGCCAGAAATCCGAAAATGAGGGAATTTTGGAGATTAATTAATTATGTAATTATGGGATATTATATAAAATCATTTCCCATCTTCTTCTTCCCCAAAACTGACGCCATTTCAGTCCTACAGAGAGAGAGAGAGAGAGAGAGAGAGAGAGCGCTCAAATTTTTAGAGAAAGAAGGAGTGGAAAAAGCTTACAAAGGTAAGTGATTTCTTCGGTAAATCGGTTCCTAACGCGTATAACTTTATTCCTAAGCTACTCATCTATGTGATTTAAGGTTTGGAAGCTCAATTTCTTATATTGAACAGAACTAGGGTTCAGTCACTTTGAGAAAAGCCAGAAGAAAGCGAAAGGTTACCTCCAAACCTTTATATATTGACTATTCTGGTTGCTGTGGAGAATTTAATCCGTGAAATTTCGTCAGATTGTCTTTAATTTGAAATTTTGGAATTGACATTGCCTAGGGGTTATGCTTTGAAATTTCTCCGAATTGTCGTTGATTTAAAATTTTGGAATTGACATTGCTTAGGGGTTATGTTGCCGAAATTGGGCCTAAATGGTAGTTGTATCCTAATTAAATAGTTAATAAAGTGATTAGGAGTAGAAAGGAACACGTCTGTGGAGTCGGAATCGAAAAACCCCAATTTTTCTCGGAAAATGTGAGTATTTCTGCCAGAGCAAGAAAGGTGCCTTAGAGTTGAATTTTCAATGATTTGATGATTCCATTGAGTTCAAGAGGGAAAATTATGTGGAGTTATAGTTGGTCACTTTTTCAGAAAAGCCCAAAAAAGCATAATTACGAAAACGCCCCTGAAACTCTGAAATTGAAGTTGCCAAGGGCAATTTCATCTTTTGGCAGTGAATTTGATAATTTCGAGTTCTGAAATGTATTCCTTGGGCAAAAATAAGTTAGAATAACCCCAGTCAAAATTGCAAAAAAAAAAAAAGTAGGGTCGGACCAAGTACGGTAGGGCCGGGGCGAGGTCACGAGGGCATTTTGGTAAATTTTCACCATATGCTAATATAAATACTATGGAAGTGTCTAAAATGATACATTAATGGATTTTAACTTACTTCTTGTACATTTGATATTTTAGGATCGAGTTGGGAGCCTGAGGTTGGCACGCTTTACGAGGCAAACGTTTCAAGGCGAGAAAGGGATAAGGTAGTAACTATTATCTCTCATATACTAGGTGACTATTGATATGATGCGTGTTACTATATTCTGTGATATGATTAATGAACACACATTATCTAGCTGTGGTGTAGGAAGTGTACATGTACCGTCCGATGAGAAGTGTATATGTACCATTCGGCCTAATAAAGACCTAGCTATGATATACGATTTGCCTAGTTGTGGTCTAAGTGACCTAGCTAATGTACATTGGTATTGCCTAATTGTAATCGGTGACTCAGCTGAGGTACACATAGAGGTTTTAACTAGGTGTTTGGGCATAAACTTTGTGTACACACATGGATTGGTGTGAATTTTCATTTTATATTATATGGTGCTTCGCATATTTAATTCTTGCATTTTATGTGCTTGATAATATGTTGCTACTCAGATTCCCTAGAATCTCACCCCCTTTTTATAAATAAAATGTCTCCGTCGGTGCCAGCATCTCAAAAGGCAAGGATGTAGACACAGAGAACTAAAGGGCATGTTTCCCGAGTCGAAAACAATGGTTATATATAGTCTTTACTTTTGAATATTTTGAGAAATCGTATATATTACCTAACCCTGAAGGGAATTCCTCAATGTAATCATGTATTATATATCAGTATTTTTGCGTTATTCCTGTGTTGCTCACCGAACGACACGAAAACACTTTGATAATATGGAAAATCAAATAAGGATATAATAACTAACCCTTGACCCAATACCCCGACTAGTTCACTAACCAGTCCGGGTTTAATTACCTTGCATCAAACCACAAGAGGCGTGGCTGTGGTGGAGGACTGCAAGGGTAACTTGGACAATACAACTTTTATCCCCAAATCTCTCAATTTGTGGAGAGAAATTTTGGGAGGAAAATGCGGTGTGGGACCCATTGCATTTTCCTCCCCACTTTTATGCTCTGCTTGGATGAGAGGAAGAGTTGGGAGGAAAGAAAATGAGAGAAGAGAAAAGGAAGAGAAAAGAAAACTAAAAAGAAAATGTTAATACTCCTCATGCTTGAATGGAGGAGAGAAAATAGAGAGAAAAGAAAATGAGTAAAGATTTAAATAACTAAAATATCCTTATCCTTATGTCAAAATGCATCATGCTTAAAATAAAATTAAATTTTACAATAAAAAATCATATTAAAGTTACTTTCCTAAAAATTTAAAATCAAATCATCTGACGCAAATATATTTATATTTTATTATATTTGAAAATAAAATAATCTGACACAAATATATTTATATTTTATTATAGGGTTAAGGTGGAAAAATACACATGAGCTTTTATCAAAAGTGCATCCAACACCAAATGCTTTTTTTTGGAGCAAAAGTGCCTCTGAGTTTTCAAAATAGGTGCAAAAGTCACATAACTCATTATCTCAAGGATGTTGACTGTGAGTTTTAACTTTGTTGACTAAAAATGCTGACCAGGAGCATGATGTGGATGAATAATAAACAACTTGGAGGATGAGATGCTGATATGGCACAAGGAAGTCTGAATATTAACTAAAAATAAATAACAAAAGTGAAAAAGAAAACGGAAATGAAATGTGAAGTAAAGGAAAACTGAACTGAGGGTGAGGGTTCTTATCGGGTAGCCATTGAAGAAGGAAACCGGGAGAAAGGGAGGATGACGCCGAGCAGGAGACCGCGGCTGTGAGATCGGAGGCGAGTTCAGCTGCATACTCGACAATGGAGTTCGATTAAGAAACCAGCGGCATACGCGACGACGGAGTTCGATTAGCGACGGCGGCGAGATCGGAGGCGAGTTTAAGGCTTCGTTTTGGGGTGAATAATCGTGTAAAGGAATCCTCTCTTTCCCTCTCTGTCTTCCTTCTTCAACATTTACCTATTGGATGCATTTTCGTGTTGCCCATTCACCATCTCCTTCTGGGTTTTCTTCTTCCTCTTTCATTTTTCGATTTCTGTTCTTATTATTGTCCAGCCATTTTCTGTTTCAGTGCAATGTATATTAAGCATTTTAATACTCTCTGTTTCTTAATTCTGACCTTCAACACTATGATGAGAATGATCTCAGAAAGGTATTGGGGAGATGATAGTGAAGTTGGTGACGTGGAGGAGGCAAGTAAGTTTAGAGAGATGACAAAGGAGTTGATGAAGCTAGCAGGGGCAAATAACCCTGCAGAATTCTTGCCGATACTTAGATGGTATGATTTAGATCACTTGGAGAAGAAGCTCAAGGCTATTAGCGTCAGATTTGATAGGTTTTTACAAGGACTCGTTGACGAGCATCGAAGTGGGAACACAAGTGGAAGTACTCTAATAAGTCACCTCTTGACTCTGCAGAAATCACAGCCAGAGTATTATACAGATCAAATTATCAAAGGTCTTATTTTGGTAAGCGCTGTTAGTTTTGTTTTTTTGCAAATTATATATCCTAAAGGTTGTTACACCTGAACCTTGCTTGATCTATTTCTTTGTTGTGGAGTTCGATTTCGTTTGTGTGTGTTTAATGGACAAATGAAACCTGCCGCGTTTGCTTAGTCAAATGAGATAAATCACCCTTGGTCTCCACCTGGCAGCAAAAAATATAACCTAATAGACGTCAGTTTCAGATAACGAGTTATGTGACTTTTGCACCTATTTTGAAAGCTCAGAGGCACTTTTGCTCCAAAAAAAAGCATTTGGTGTTGGATGCACTTTTGATAAAAGCTCATGTGTATTTTTGCACCTTAACCATTTATTATATTTTTCTATATTTCAAAATAAAATAAAATGAGTTTGCTGCATAATCATTGTTGGCTTGAAAAGTCGAAGAAAATAGCTGTCACAGTACTGTGATTGTCTCCTCTGTGGCCGAAGTAATAGGCATGGGTGAAAGAGCTGGTTCGGCAACAAGGGATCTGAACAAGCAAAGCTAGAGGGCATAAAGGGAAATAAGATTTTTCTCTTAAAATCTCTCCACTTGTGGAGAGAAGACTTGGAGAGAAAATAAGGCATGGGGCCCACCTCATTTTCTCTTTCCCTTTTCTCTCCTCCCTCATTTTCTTCTCTGGCCAAGCAGGGGAAAATTTGCTAGCCCCTTCATTTTCCACCCTCATTTTCTTTCCCCCCTCATTTTCCCTCAATCCAAGCAAGGGCTTAGTGTCTCCTCCAATTTCTCTCCCATCCAAGCAAGGTAGAACTTCTTTCCTCTCCCATTTTCCACATGCAGTCAGCACATAAGTCCATAAAAGAAGCTTTACCAGGCAGTGAGCAAGATTCAAATTATAAAAAACTAAAAATATTTACAACTAAAATATAAGGTAAATTAATTAGGTTCTATTGCAATTCTTGAAACAACTCGTTTCTTCCACAACAGTATCACTATCACATGCATCATTCTTACGGTTATTAGTTTGGTACTATATTGGATTGCGAAACAGACAATGTATAGCAGAGGCATGAAAGCAATGATACTCATAACAACCACTACAAATTAATAGATAGAAGAGAATATATTATAGAAAGAACAAAATGATTACCTCCGTTATGTCCTCAGGTAACACACAAGTTTTCGAGCAACGCTGATAATATATATGTTTTCAACTTGTTATCTTCCTCTGCAATTCAGATAACAAAATGATGTCAAATTGTTCAAGACAACATATTATCGAAGATCAACAGAATAACTACAAGGTGGTCCCATCTATTGTATATCAAGAAATTTTGAAGATTGCTTAGCCAAAACTTCCTTTATTTTGAAGTGGTGCAAAAGTATAATATTAAGAAATTGGAGATTGCATTACCATCAATATCCATCTAATATAAAATTGTCCGGCTTTTTTAATGGAAAATTCAAACTGACAAATTTTCACAAATCTGGTCTAAGTAATCAAAGCATCAATAATTAAAGCACAATGAACACAATCGTTATGAAGAAACAGGAAAAAAGAGGCTACATAATTGAAAGATTTCCTTCTTCTTTTTGCTTTAGTCGAAATGTCTCTCCTTACGAACAAATGGCACGAAAATGTTGCTAAATTATCTTTTTTATATACTGGAAATTCAAAATACAGCAAGAAAAAAGAAAAGCCAACATTAGCATGCTAGCCCGGGTCTTCCATATGTTGCTAAATTATATGGTTAGGGAAAACGACATAAAATTAAATAAGTAAAATAAAAAATGTAATAAAAATCACACACATACACTATCTCTCTCTCTCTAATATAGTAATATAACACTGAGTGATTTTAATTTAATAGATATTATCTAAATTGACGTTATTTTTTGATAGCTTAATAAAAAATTGAAAAAGAAATGTTGTTGATTTGACATGAATTATAAATTAGAAATGCTATTTCTTCATATATTTCAAACATGGGATATCATATGGTTCAATGAATTCTTCTGTCTGTATGAGTTTGAGTTTATTGAACATAAACCAAATGACAAAGAGGACATTAAGAGTAATTAAAATGCAACCAATCAAAGGATATACTACTTACTTTTTTTTCCCTCCCGAGATTTCAAAGTCGTTCCAGGATGCCTTGGATAGAGAAGTGTCTTTTTTTGCCCTTTTTTTTTTTTTGCCTTTTTTTTTTTTTGTAGAAGAACAAGGTGCAATCAAATAAGCAGAAGCTACAATGACAAATCTAAATGCGAACAAACTGCAAAATAGAAGGATAAACCGCAAAATATAAGTATGATATTTAAAACTAATTTTGACAATATGACATATATGTATGTATGTATGTAATATTAGGTGGGAAAGGATATAATTTAGAATACATAGAGATCGATTACATATTGAAACATTATGTCTTTTTATTTTTATTTTAAAAAATAAAATACACTAATTACCTCCATACCTCCTACTTTCGTCAATAACTCTGCTCTCAACCTCATGGGAAACACCAAGGTTGGGAGACACCGCCGGTGCGAATTTCACTCAAATAGACTGTCACCAAGGAAGAGAAAAGTCAATCTCATAGAAGTTAGATATTGAATAACTCTTTTGACCTTTATCCACACCTTATATCTATTAACACGTAAATTAGCCTCAAGGAGCTAATTTAGGTTTTAGATTATCAATTATTTTTTTCAAAATAATTTCTATCCCGTAAACTAATCAATTTATTTAATTAACTTCAATACTGGTAATTTACATGAAAGGCCAGGAAAATATGGTTAAATAATAACTTAAGTGCTTAAATTTTATACTTGGGCACTATACATTGTTCAAACATCATAAATAAAATTAATATTAAAAATGTACTATGGAAAAAATCAAAGATAACAAAATTTGAATCAGATTAAATTTAAATGATGAAAAATATAATTATAAAGTCTCAGGGGAGACACCTGTGCCGTAAGGGGAAGCCATGAACCCGAACCAAATAATGGTTAATAATATCAAAAAAGTATCATGAATGGTGATTTTTAACATTAAATTGTATTATATAGCTTGAATATTTAGAATAATCATCCGAAAATTTGAGTTTATAATACAAATTATTTAACACGATTCTTTAGATAAGACATGCTCGTACAAATGCCCCAATATTGGTTGAGGTCATGTTCAAGAAACAAGAAGTGTAAAATAAATATATTGCATATGACCAATAAAGAACCTATATATGCACAACAAAAAGAAATCAGTCATATAAAACATATACTACTAACCTTTCTTGAGAAAACAATCCAGTGAATCCACTATGTGGAAAACTAAAATGAAGAATCCAAACACGGACTAATCAGGGCATACAAACTGCAAAAAAGAACAAAAAAAAAAAAAGGAATTTCAATAATCAAACCATCCATAGCAAGTAAAAGATAATGAACATATATAAAGCCAATGACATTAACAGCAATTAAAATGGAACCAATCAAAGCATAGAAATGAATAGAGAGAGAGAGTAACTGTGTTTAGGTGAACAGGTTCGGAGGGAAATGATAGAAATGAAGGAGTGAGAGCATATGCTCAAAGTCAGTCATGAGAAGGCCAAAATGTAATGCTAAAACCCAGAGCTATTTGTCTCCCTTGTGAACAGAGTAAACAGAGAGTCATTCAAATTGAGAGAGAAGGACCAAACAAAAAAAAAAAACGGGTAGAAGTGAGAATGCATCATAGAAAATATTCAAACTTGGCATACCCCAATATGGGCTTGAATCAATACATTACTCTAAGCCTTGGAGTTGGTCCATTGGTGGGTGGCTTATCTCTCTTAGCTTCACAGCTGCCATAATGATCTATCTAATCTCAACTTGTTGTGATACTCTTTTACCTTTTCTCCAAATCCTATTGTTTATGATGCATAAGAAACAAAAACAGCTTGAGAAGAAGAAGAAGAAGTATTCTTAGGAACTTCGAGGTCTTTTTGAAGATATTAGATGATTCAATTGCAGTGAAAGGAAGAAGGCGGCCATAAAACCTGACAGTGAGAAGAAGAAAGAAGGAGCACGTGATGCTGAAAAAAGCAGAAAAGAAAGAAAAGGTGGGCAGAGAAAGTGTGTGCGTGTGTGTGTCTAGAGAGAGAAAGAGAGAGAGAAGAGTTGAAATAAAGATCTTCACTTGACTAGTCAGCAGTGAGAGAGATCTTGGCAGTTGATTGTGGCATTTTTATCTAAGCATTATAAATAGTAAAAGAGTTTATCAAATGCTAAAAGATAAAAAATAAGAAAAACTTCATTAAAGGAGCAGTATAACAACATAGTTTCTATTGGCTCCCAAATAATTATGAAATTTCACTGTAGCCTCTTGGGGCCAAAATGAAATTAAGTTGAGCAGTGAAAAGATAGTTACCCCTCATATTTAGAAAACAAAAGCAGGTTGAAGAAGCGATCAGACGATCTTATTGAGCAATGAGCGAGCGAGCATGGCATCCCAGTGAAAGAGGATAATAGTAGGTCTGAATTGGAAACAACATCGAGGCTTCACCTCCTAATTATGTCTTCAAATCCCTTCTCTCCAATCTTTCTTCCATCCCCTCCTCCCCGACCTTCCTTCATCTTCATTTTCCCTTGACATATCCAGCCATGACCCCCAACTCGTATGCCCAGTTTGGACCATTTCAAGCTTTTTTTCAACCAAAGAACCATTTTAAGTTCAATGAATTAATTAAGTAGCTCGTTAACAGTTTTATATCCCCACAGTCCGGTGAAACATTTAAGGTGAGAGTCTGAATATCATTTTTTCTCATAAAGGAGAGGCTTTGTTTGTTATTGGGTTAATATAATCTTTAGTCCCTCAAGTTTGCCCTCATTTTGATTTTAGTCCCTCAAATTTCAAACCATTGGTTTTGGTCCCTCAGGTTTCATTTCTTTTGAAACATTGGTCCCTATAACTCAATAAAATCTTAGATCATTTTGCCTCTAAAGGGATTAAAACCAATGGTTTATAACTTGAGGGACCAAAACTAAAATGAGAATAAATTTGAGGGATCAAAAATGATATTAACCCTTTATTATTTCTGATTTTTTTCCAACATATTTTAGTTAACGTGACAGAAGATCATGCTAGATGCTATTACATCTGATCCTAAATATGAGGCGCAGTTGACTTTTTTTAAAGATATTAAAGAAGCTAAATAACTTATTTAATTCATATGTTGTGCATCATTAAACTATATATCAGTTTATAAGTCAAACAAACTAGTTTGAAAAAATAATAATAAATATAAATACATTAAAGTAATTTAATTAGCTTCCTCAATTTTCCAAAAAAAATCAGTTGGGTCTTATATTTAATACCAAAGGTAGTATTATAGAATTTCTGAAGGTGGCAGATGGGGGAAAGTTTTCCTCTGCTATATATCACAAGCTTCAGCGTAGTATTGTAATGGAGTTGTTTTAGGGGTCGAAGTGCCCTCGTCAAAGGATTTCAAATATATGGTTACAAGCCTGAGAAGGTCTAGTAAGACATAATTTGACAATATTTTTCTTGTAAAATTTGATTAGTAATTTTGGGATGAGAAATAAGTTCAACTCTTTTTTTATATTTATAAACTAAAATTGGTTTTTTTTTTTTTTGTCAAAACTCTTAAATGTAATTTCTCTACACAAATTTAAGATGAAAATGTAGTTCAAAATCAAAAGACATAAATACCCATATAGTGTAATCAAAATTCGGAATTTAATAAATGATACAAGGAATTTCAAACACTTTACCTCAAAATAGGATGCAATTCAGCTGTTTGAAGAATGGATACGCAAGCGAAGCTGATCTTCAATTGCCATGAACATCAAGAGATCACCGTACACAAACTGTAATATAGGAGACAATTTTTTATATGCACAGGTCAAAGAATGTTTCGAGCAGGATTCTAGTCTAAATGATATTAATGGAACAAACATTACCTTCATCCTAAAAGTTGATAAACATGAAAGAGTATCTTATTTTAGACCGATTGGCCTTTGCAATTTCTCACATAAAATTATATCCGAAATTCTAGCCAATTGAATAAAACTATTTCTTGATAGATGTGTTTCTCCTAATCAAGGAGCTTTTCTACCCAACGACTGATTCATGATGATATCATCATTGCTCGCGAGGTGCTTCACTATCTTAGAAGGACAAAAATAGGGGGGAGAATTGATTTTGCCCTAATAAAAATGGATCATAGCAAAGCATATGATAGAGATTTTGAGACAGATTTTGCTAGTGTTTAGATTTTCTCAAAGATGGGTTAACCTTGTGATGAATAGTGTTGAGTTAGTGCATCTTAATATCTGGTGAAAAGATAGCTTCTATGTATATGCCAGGGGCAGGGGACTTTGAACAGTCTTGTCACCAAATGCATTGGGCGGTGGGAATACTCCCACTAAGCCAAAGATAGAGGGATTTTGTTAAATTGAATAATGCTTTGCTCGCTACGACAACCTAGAGACTCATGCAAAATCCATCTGATCTGTGGGCAACAGTTTCGAAAAGAATTTATTTTCACAATGGTTCGTTCTTAGATGAAAAATAGGGACACAATCTAGCATTGTGGATGGCAGAGACCTTATCAAAGATGGAAGACGAGCTCCTATTTGGAAAGATAGACTCAATTTAGCATCTATTGTTTCAGTGCAATTGGGCTCGGTCCATCTGGTTTGGGCAAATATACCCTCACCCTCTGTCTTCCATACTATATATATAGCTTCCGTGCCCACATAGTACAAAAACTTTCGGTATTATTTATGACAAGACTACTTTTCTTGTATTATCTTAAGTTGAAACATTCACACGCATGCAGCAAATGGGGTTTACATACAAATGATTTATCACAATATGAAGCGCAGAATTAAATATATGAGTAACATATATAGCAGAATTAATGTTTCGTCCCTTTAAGTATCAGAAAGCAGAAGAGAAACATGTAGTTATAATATAAACTTATAAGCACAGCGACAAACGAAGAGTAAATAAGGGATCAAAAGGGAGTAAGGTGAAGTTAATTACCTATTTTTGCATATTGCAAATTTGCTTGACGATGCCTTCAACAAGAGACAGTACGTAGTCTCCTTTATCAATTGTTTTGTTCAAATCAGACCGTTTTGAAAAGACAACTTGGAGAATAACAAAGGAATTAACAAATTCAGAGAAAACATCAAAAGATGAATCATCGTACTTACCCGAATGATAGAGCACATACAGAGCACACAGTGATGGAAGAGTTACTGAAAACATAAGTATGTGAGAGTTATTGGAGTCAACTTTCCAACTTCCAAGTCTTCCTTTATATTATTATTCTTTTGTTGATGAATTATTAAGCTACTTTATTCATTATCAATTTGTGGGTTAAATCAAATACCTACTTCCTTTTGCCTTACCATACATCATTACATCCAATTGCGAATTTAATATAATATTTCAAATAAAAATGTGTGCCGGCCATACATAATAATAAGTTCTTTCGTCAATATGTTATTAGCTGTTTTGTTTTGGTTTTATTATACAAGTAGCAAATTTTATATGACCCTACAGCCTGCAATCAAGCAACTTACAATAATTAAATGTACTGTCGCATTCACTTTTTGATCAATTATTGTCTAAAATATTACACTCGTTATTGGTAATTGGTCAGCATCATCACTTCAATATTCGTGAGCAATGATCCATAATAATTTTTTGAATAAGTTGCTTAATTATCATTTTCCTTAAAACTTTTATGTAAATAGTTGATAGATCAGTTACCTGTTTTTCCAGATTACAAATTGCTTGACGAAGCCTTCAACAAAAGAGTACATTGTGTCCTTTCTCACTTTTCCTGTTCAAATTAGATCTGTTTGAATAACAAAGAAATCAACAAATTATAAGAAAACTTTGAAGGATGAATCGACGAACGGACATACCAGAAAAATAGAGCGCATACACAGCAGACAGGATGACTTGAGTTTATGAGAAATCAGTGAAGGAAAAGCTATTGAAAACATAAGTATATGTGATTTCAAAAGTCTTTGATATCCGATCATGAAATCAACTTCCCAAGTCTTCCTTATATTATTATTCTTTTGTTGATGAATTCTTGAGCTACTTTATCTATTATCAATTTGTGAGTTAAACCAAATTCGTACTTCTTTTTGCATTATTAGACATCCACTTGCGAATTCGATATAATATTTCAAATAAAAATGTGTGCCAGCCATACATAATAATAAATTATTTGTCTACATGTGTGTGTGTGTGTGTGTTAGGTGATTCGTTTTGGTTTTATTATACAAGTAGCAAATTTTTATAAAAATCGTTCCGATGACTGACCTCTTTTTCTTCATTGTTTAGTCTCTGTTTGTTTGATATAACATCATATTAATCCATGAAGTCTTCCTACTTTGATTTTTGAGGAATACTACCCAAACACCCTGTTTTTTCCCTTTTTCAAACGGTTTATTTTTCTTCTCTCTACTGTGTCTGAGATTTCAGGTCGTCTCTTCATTTCCTCGACTGTTCGGTACGTTACTTTGTTGTTGCCGCTGGTGAGAAAGTGAATCTGAAAAATCCTAACAAAAATGTCCTGCGAAAATTCAATTTTGCCCCAACGTCTAAAATATATTTAAAAATAAGTCTCTCATAAGAGTTTTATATAAATGATGATGCCAAATTCATTCAATTTTCATTTTGCTCAAGTTGCAGCTGGCTCATTTATTAATTAATAAATAGACTCCTCAAGAAATTTTTCGGGTGCTTCCAATACTCTAATATGCTGGAATTAATGTTTCCATTTAAAGTCTCATCACTGAAGCAGAAGAGAGACATATAGCTATCACATAAACACAGAGATAAAAAGGGAATCAGGTGAACTTACCTCTTTTTGCAGATTGCTTGAGGATGCCTCCAATAAGAGAGAGAAGTCTCCGTTTTAAGTTCTTCTGTTCAAATCAGATCGCTTTGAAAAGAAAATTTGAAGAAAAACAAAGCAATTAACAAATTGAGAGAAAACTTAAAGCATGAATCAACGAACGTATTTACCAGTAAAACAAAGCTCAGAGAAATTTTCAGTTGAGATTTGAGATTTTTACAGTCAAATTGGTAGTCAAGGTCTGAATATGATGATATGCACTCTCGGATCTCAAGAAAACCACTGGCTAAGAAAATATATAATAATGAAGTTATTTAAATAAAACTATTCATTGGAGATCGAACCTGCACCCAGATTGTCAAAAAAGAATCCTAGTTTGTGTTTGGCAACATCCCAAACCATGGTTTCAAACCATGGTTTGTGCAATTCGATATAAAACTCCCCTCACACACTTACCTCATAAATCGTAAAAGCTATAAAAAAAACTAATCCAAAAAAGTGACACTACGATCAAACATCGAAAGGTTAAGGTGCAAATTTATCAATGAAGTTTTGTCCAATGAGCGTCTTGCACAAATATCTTTTAGAAGAGGCAAAAATACCAATGAACAATTAAAAAGGGGCATCCACCACAAAAACCATTAAATCCGTACTAACGCCATTAGGGATTTTCTTCTTTTATAATTTAACGCCATTAGTACGGATTAACGGTTTTTGTGGTGGATGCCCATTTTTAGTTGTTCATTGGTATTTTTGCCCCTTCTAAAAGATATTTGTGCCAGACACTCCTCGGACAAAACTTCGTTAGTAAATTTGCACCTTAACCCACATCAAAATGTTTGCCCTGCTTGGAAGCGTTTTCTATACAATACCATTATTTTTAGGGGGAAAAAATGGGAAGGGGTACTTATTTGAAAATTTTCAGGCAATTATCCCTTACTTTTACACTGTGTTACTCTATGTCTGTAATTGATTTTAAAGTATTTACCTTAAAAGAAGAATTGATTAAATTATGTTAAAAAGATGTGTGTGTTTTAAGACCTTAAAATTTACCTCTTTTTTATCAGACATACTGAAATGCATAGTTTGCTGTTTAATTTGACATGCATGGAATGGTTAATAAGTAAATGAAAGATGATGAATCGATTTGTAGAAAAAGAAAGCAGTTAGTAACAAACAGAAAATCTTAAGCTATTTTATTATTAATCTTAACAATATTGATTGATCAAAAAAAAAATCTTAACAATATTGAGAAAACAGAGGTGGAAGAGTTGTTGAAAACATAAATATACGAGATTTCAACTCTTAGATGTTCGGTTACGCAGTCAACTTTTCGAGTCTTCTTTATATTTTTATTATTTTTTTTATGAATTCTTTGACTATTTTATTTACCATCAATATGTGAGTTAAACCAAACTCATTGCTTATTTTTGCTTTATTATACGTCCACTTGCGGATTTGATATAATATTTCAAAAAAATATGTAACGGTCACACACAATAATAACTTATTTGTCAATATGTTAGGTGTGACTCGTTTTGGTTTTACTATACAAGTGGCAAATTTTATATGATATATCCTGCAATAAATAAATATATTGTCACACTCACTATTTGATCCTTTGCATAAAATTTAATTCTTATTTGGATTAGCGGTGGAGAAGTAGTTTTTTTTTTTAAATCTTACTTTTGTAAAAATTAGATAAAATAAAAGTCAGATTGTAAATGTGATTTGTGTTTGAATTGATGGTGGCAGAAGTGACTTTTTTTCTAACCTTAAAACTGTTTGGATTAGTGTTTGAAACAGTGTTCTTAAGCTTGGACTGGACCGTCCGGTTTGACCACAAAAACAGTCGGACTTATGGTCCAACTGGTCCGGTTTGGCAATTAACCCCGGTTCGACCAGTTTTCAAGCTGTTTGACCGATTTTTTTTATTTTATTCAGAATTTCATATAAATAATTCTAAAATCTTCCCTTCCTCACCGGTCTAGCCCTGTTTAACTCCGATTTGACCCACTGACCCTTGACCTAGCACCCTAACCGGTTCAGTAACCGGTCCGGGTTTCATAACCTTGGTTTGAAAAGCACGTTTAGATGAGAAATGACTTAAAAGGGCATGAATCTTATTGAATACTATATATATATATATATATATTATGTGTATATATTGTGATAATTGAAGTGAAAAATGTAAATAAAAGTTGATAAAATAAAAAATAAGTTCAATTATTATTGAAAAAGAAAAAGAAAAATGCACTAAAGTACTGAATTAAAAATGGATAAATTTATATTTAAATTAGAATGCACACATGAAGCAAATCAGTATTGGATCACCTATCCCTAACAAGTTGGTCTCTTATTCTGTCATAAACTTGATTCATTTGTGTTGAAGAAGGGAGAGCTAAGAGAAGCACGATAATTGAACCATATTTTTATATGATATTTGATAATTAAATTGGGATTTTTTAATGCATTTTTTGGGACATTATTACATGATTAAGCACTAATTTAAGTCAAAATTTGTTAATTATTCATACAAATGATCTCTTGAACTTTGGATACTACCTTGTGCTTAATCTTGCTTTGTAGGTGCTTAATAAGAAATTGGAGATTTTGGAGAGTCAGAATTAATATTTTGAGGACTGGAGAAAATTACAAACAAGGTCCCTAGGATTTATGGAAATTACAAGTAAATAAAGAAAATGGACCGAGGAAATCACAGAAAATTAAAGGACCTAGATGTTTTGGAAATTACAGTTCACCTGACAAATATTTCAAAAATTTGAATTTTAATCCCTCCTCGAGAACTTTTGAAGTTTGCAATTAAATCCCTGGTCAAATCCTAATTTGACCAAAGCTTCTTCTTCTTTCTTGGAACAGGGACCCGAACCAAGAATGAAAATAGAGCAGAGCTTCATTGTGTAATATCTTGAATTTTGAGATTGGAGGCTTGGTAATAAGCTTAAATTAAGTGGACTGCTAAGTCTTGGTTTAATAGATATCCCAAATCTATTCTCTAATGTTTCTTATATCTTTGGGGTATTAAAGAAAATAAAATGGAATTTATTGAAGTTGCAAGTGCTTGTCGTTTCAATGCTTCAAGTGAGGTAGTGAGTTTGTCATGAGATTTTGGAAGACTAAATGATGAGCATAAAGTTAGACATTCTAAACTTTAATTTGATAGGCCATATGAATCAATTAAAGCTATATACAAAGAGTTATGAATTTTTGAACTTTGCCCAGCGAAATTGATTATTTTCTAGAACAACATGCAAAGATTGAAAATCTGAGAATTTTGTGCTTCTAGCTAGCAAAAGGCTATATTTTCCCATGAAACTAGACTCAATAAGAATTCTATAGCCTTTGGAATCACCTCAATTTAATTTTTCTAGAATTAGTTATGATTTTTCAAAGATTGGGAAAAAATCTGCCAGAATTTCCAATTAATCCAAATTTTGGAAAAATGGGCAAATGAATAAAATATAATAAAATATATCATAAAAAGCCATCATCTTCTTCTTGCTTAGCCCATAACTAACGTGAACCAGGGTTGGAGAGAGAGAGAGAGCAGCTGAACTTCTTGAGAGAGAAAGAAGAGGAAATCTCACAAGGTAAGCTGATTCCTCCAACGATTTAGCTCATAACGCGTATAACTCCGATCCTAAGCTACTCCTCTTTGTTCTTTAAGGTTTTGAAGCTTAAAATATGTTGTTGAGCACTAAGGGCTTTTAGCTACTTTGAGGGAAAGCTACTAGGAGCTTGATGTAACGTCCAAACCTTTGTATATTAACTGTTCTGGCTGCTGTGGGCAATTTAAACAGTGAAATTTTGCTGGATTGTCTTTGGTTTTAAATTTTGTAAATTGACTTACTTAAGGGTTATGTTGCCCAATTTTGGTTCAAATGGTAGTTATAACCTAATATAATAATTAATAAAGTGGTTAGGAGTAAAAAGGAACATGTTTACGAAGCCAAAATCGCAAAACCCCGATTTTTCTTGTAAAACCCATATATTTCGGCCAGGGCTGTAAATGGGCCTTAGAATTGGATTTTCAATGATTTGATAGTTCCATTAGATTCAAAAGGGAAAATTAGGTGGAGTTATAGTTGGTCACTTTTTCAGAAAAAAGCCCGAAAAAGCATAATAATGAAAATGCCCCTGAAACCCTTAAAGTAGGGCTGTCAAGGGTAATTTTGTAATTTGACATTTGATGGGGTTATAGCAATTTGAGGCATAGTAAATGTTTTGAGGTTTATCCAAGCTAAGTAATGATCTGTAATAACACTGTGGTGATAAAGGTATGTAGGTATGATATATGATGATGCATAATTAGTGGTGATTATGCCGTATATAGATACTAAAGGATCTGAATCATGATACTAAAGGCTGAGGATAGACTTGAATTTGATCTAAGCTGAAATACTGCTTAGGTCGAAATGTGAATTTGTTGCACTATAATTTTGTTCCATGATGGAAGTTTTAATCTTGTAAATAATGTAAAACCTTCAGTAATGTTTTGAGGATAATACTCAAATACTATGGAGGTTAGAATAGGCGCTATTGATCCTGATTCTTAGCGAACCTATTGCATGTAATTAAAGGAAATGATTTTCAGTCTATGTAATGTTAAGGAGTCTAGATTCATGATGAACCTAAAAGTTGGGTTAGAGACCTTAGGCTGTAAACTCCTACATGCTAGATACATTGTACTGAACTGAACTGAGTACTTACAGGTACACTAAACTGCGCATTGTTACTCTATTTCAGATTGATAATAAGTGGTATGTAATGATCAAGGATCATAGTAATGAGCTGTGAGAAATGCAGCAAAACACAGACCAGGAGAAGAATAGAAATCCAATATTATCCAAGAAAGGCCAATGTAGTAACTTTATCCTTCATACACTATGTGAATATTTATATGCTTTGTATATGCCATCTTCTATAATATGTATGATACACAGTGCCTTCGGGTACACTGATGAATATTGCCTACGGGCAGTGCCTTCTGGTATACTGATGAATAGTGCCTACGGGAAGTACCTTCGGGTACACTGATGAATAATGCCTTCGGGCAGTGCCTTCGAATACACTGATGAATAATGCCTATAGACAATTCCTTCGGGTCTACTGATGAATAGTGCCTATGGGTACACTTATATGCCCAGCTGAGGACTGAAGTACGGAATGTGTAGGGTTTGCAATAGCAGTGTGAACACATTTCTGACTAAACTGAGTTATGTGTTAGTATAATATTACATTATATGGTGCAAGGCATATACATTATCGCATTCTCTATGAACGATTGTGTGTTACTACGAAAGTCAAGTGGGATCCAACTAAGGTGGTAAAACAAGTGAGGGCGAACAGTGTAGCCCCACCTATATTGCATTTGATAGTATGAAACATCAGAGTGCGCAGCGGAAGCCTACGACTTTTTATTGATTATAGGGAGTTAAATAAGGTGACCGTTGAGAATAGTATTGAATATATTGAAATCTAAGCAACTCCATGCCAGGTTGATGTAAATGTGAGTTCTAGCTTTTGGAAATTAATTTTCTAAGCCATATAGTCTCGCAACAAGGAGTCTTGGTGGATCCTTGCAAGGTGGAAGCAATACTGAATTAAAAAGGGGCTAGAGACTATCTTTAAAATATGTAGTTTTTTGGGTTTTACATAATATTATCTAAAATTTATACCGAATTTCTCTAGAATGGTTTTTCCTTTGACAAGGTTAACCTAAAAAACTCAACATTATCTATGGGATCATAACTGGGAAAAGGGCTTTACTGAGCTGAGATGAAAATCAATATAAGCACTGATATTGATAATCTCAGATCCACTGTGGACCTTTGTTGTCCTTGTTGATGTCAGTAGGCAGGATTGGGAAGTGTTTTAATAAGGCATGGCCATGTATTGGCTTATAAATTTAAAGAATGAAAGCCTCATGAAAAAAAAATTTAATTATTTTCCCACACATGACCTTGAGTTAGCATCAATTGTGTTGTACTGAAAATCTAAAGATGTACCATTATGGTCCGACTGTAGTGTTGTACTATGACCACCAGGATTAGAACTATTGGTATAATCACAAAGAATGTAATACGAGAAAGCATTCCCCAGAATTTATGGCTATATATGTATAGCAGATTTCGAGGACGAAATTTATTGAATGGGGGAGAATGTAATATCCCGAATTTTGGGATTGGAGGCTTGAGAATAAGCCTGAATTAAGTGGATTGCTAAGCCTGGTTTAGTAGGTATCCCAAATCTATTCTCTAATGTTTCTTATATCTTTAGGGCATTAAAGAAAACAAAATGGAATTTAGTGAAATTGCAAGTGCTTGTCGTTTCAATGCTTCAAGTGAGGTGTGAGTTTATCATGAGGTTTTGGAAGACTAAATGATGAGCAAATATTATGAAAATTTACAGGGTGAAATTAGACATTCTAAGCTTTAATTTGATAGGTATATGAATCAATTAGAGCTATATATAAAGAGTTATAAATTTTTGAACTTTGCCCAATAAAATTGATTATTTTTTCAAACAGCATGCAAAGATTGAAAATATGGGAATTTTGTGCTTCCAACTAGCAAAAGGCTATATTTTTCCATGAAGCTAGATTCAATAAGAATTATATAGCCTTTGGAATCACCTCAATTCAATTTTTTAGAATTAGTTATAATTTTTCAAAGATTGGGCAAAAATCTACTAGAATTTCCAATTAATCTGAATTTTGGAAAAATGGGCAAATGAATAAAATACAATAAAATAATCATAAAAAGCCATCATCTTCTTCTTGCTCAGCCCATAACTGACGTGAACCAAGGCTGAAGAGAGAGAGAGAGAGAGAGAGAAAGAAGAGGAAATCTCACAAGGTAAGCCGATTCCTCCAATGATTTAGCTCCTAACGCGTATAACTCCGATGCCAACCTACTCCTCTTTGTTATTTAAGTTTTGAAAGCTCAAAATCTGTTGTTGAGCACTTAGGGTTTTCAGCCATATTGAGAAAAAGCTACTGGGAGCTTGAGGTAACATCCAAACCTTCGAATATTAACTATTCTAGATGCTGTGGACAATTTAATCGGTGAAATTTTGCCGGATTTTCTTTAGTGTTAAATTTTGGAAATTGAGTTACCTAAGGGTTATGCTGCCCAATATTGGTTCAAATAGTAGTTATAACCTAATGTACTAGTAAATAAAGTGGTTAGGAGTAGAAAGGAACATGTTTACAAAGCCGAAATCGCAAAACCCTGATTTCCCCCAGAAAACCCATATATTTTGGCTAGGGCTGTAAATGAGTCTTAGAGTTCGATTTTCAATGATTTGGTGGTTCCATTGAGTTCAAAAGGGAAAATTAGGTGGGATTACAGTTGGTTACATTTTCGGAAAAGCCTAAAAAAGCATAATTACGAAAACGCCCCTGAAACCCTTAAAGTAGGGTTGTCAAGGGTAATTTTGTAATTTGACTTTGAATTTAATAATTCCAAGTCTAGAAATGGATTCTTTGGGCAAAAATATGTTAGAATAGCCCATGTTAAAATTTCAGGAAAAGTCTAGTCGGATCGGGTACAACAGGGTCGGGCCGGCTCCCGGGGGTATTTTTGTAATTTTCAATATAGCCTCATATAACCCCCAAAAATACTATGGAAGTGTTTAGACGATACATTTATCATTGTATGATCGAATATGGAGCTTGAGCTATTTGCAAGTAGATCAAGGAACTATTTCTATTTAGCAAAAGGGACACAAAGTAGGGGACTTGCCTTATTTGCATGTATTTGATATCTTTGCTTGTGTAATGATGTATGTGATTGCTTTACTTGATTGTGTAGAGCATATTTGAATAAATGAAGCTTTGTTTTTATTTTTGTTGTGACCATAGTTTTGTTACATGAAATATTGAGCATGCAGAAATGTCATTATAGAGTATACATTTAGTTAAAGCTAACATGTCATACACATAGTATCTATCATGCATGCATTTTGGTATCTGTTTTCTACTAAAATTCTCTCAAATCTCACCCTCCCTTACCAATAGATAGGTGTATACGGAAGGTATGCCGACAATAAAGGAGAGCACCGTATGAGAGGAATGCAATGGGGAAATGAAGACGGGAAGGCGTCCGCGTTTCATGGAAACGGGTCTAGACACCCTAGTAGCCCTGTGTGGCCACATCATTTGTAATTATTAAGTATCAATACTATCAGTATATTTATGTTATTCTTGTGTTGCCCACTGAACCTCATATCGTTTTCTGCGAATACTCTAATACAGGTGAAATTAAAATAAGGGCGTAACACATTGCATTCATCAACGAAAGACTAACGACCTCTCAACTTAGACCAAACCACTAACGTCGACCTCGATTTGCCACCTTCGACGACCCGTTCCACTTAATGGCGCCGACAGTATTGAAGCTACAAGGATGAAGAAGAGCAAGTCCACCTACTCTTGTGAGGCAGCTAAGAGGAGTAATGGTTTCGGGAGGGGTAGATGGGAGGGAGTAAAGTCAGAGGATCTGGACTTCAAATGGTATTTATTACTGCCTAAAGCTTTTTTTTTATAAGCATAGCTCCAAGGAACGTGAACCCAAACGAAGGTTTTTGTGGCCACTGGGATTTTGGCAGCTTTTGGGAGGCAATTGGCTTTTTTTTTTTGTCCCAACGCCTTCTTAAACAAACTCTTAATATTCTAACTAGGCATGCTCAATTTAAAAATGTACAATGAAGCAAAAGGTTTAAAAATGATTTAACGAATTTAAGTCTTGTTTTGTTTTCTTTTTTAATTTGATCAAGGTATTTTTAAGTCACTTTAAACTTAGGACTACTTCTTTTTGAGGCTTAGAGTACAAAGGATTTTTGCTGCTTCTAACAAATGACACTAGTTACCACTTTAGCCAACACTTGTATTTTTTGTTGTTGACAAAGTAAATGATTTACTTTGATGAGTAAGTAGAGGTTTTTCACACTCTGGCAAACAAAGAACATTTGTGGGAGTCCTATTTAAGGAGGGAAAGTTTTATTTAATTTAATGGTGAGAACTTGGAAAAAATCATGAATTCATGCAACTCACCATCATTAATTTCTCCACCTATATTGCCAACTAAAAAAAATGAATTTTAAAAAAAGAGTAAAGTAGTTGATGAAAAGAAGGAATATTTAAAAGAACTATACCAATTTTATAAGTTATAAATTGCCCAAAAAATTAATTTAAAAGTTAAATTCCATTAAGACAATGAAAAAAAAATCAAAATTTCTGCTCTAGATTAAAAACTAATATAGAGATTAATTCAAGCCCATTCTAAGGACATTACAAAAAAAAAAACTCTTTATTTTCGATAGAATCTTTTCCGTGGAAAATTCCGACGGAATTCCCCGTGGCAAATTTGGCCACGAAATTTTTTCCGTGGCAAATTTTGAAGGAATTTCCAACGGAAATTTCTGTGACAATTTGCCACGGAAAATTCCATCAGAAAAATTTATATTTATTAATTTTTTTTATAAAATTAAAATATTAATTATTAAATAATTCTGTTTAACCTTAATTATTAAAATTATATTATTATATATTAATATTATATTTAAAATTTTCTACTAAAATTTAATTGAAATTCCGTTACAAATTTGTTTGAAACACACCTATTAGCAACGGAACAGATTTCGTCGGAAACGCGGTTTGTTGGAAAAACTGATTATGTGGCAAATTCCGTTAAAAATTCAATGTTTTCTTGTAGTGGGAGCAGAAGGACGCGCAAATGGCCATCATGTAGAATAAGGCAAGGTGATCCTGTTTCACCTTATTAAATTATATTGTTTATTCTTGGAATGGAGATCATTGACGACAAGGTTGGGGTTATGCCTGGACAAAAAGTTAATGCTCAAAAAACATGTGCGTGTTCTTTTCAAAAAAATATGCTCATATCACCCAAGTTAGAAAACAACAGAAGCAAGTTTCAGTTTCTGATTGATAAGATTCAAAGGAAACTGAGTGGATGGAAAGGATTAGAGATTGTCTTTAGTTGGGAAGCTTACAACTTGTTACTTCTCAAATGGTTGTGTTTCAAATGCAGCATAGCCAAATCATATCCCTTATAATGTGTGAAATTGAAGAGGATTCGGGGTTGGAAAGGGCAGAGAAGAATCCAAGTTTTTCTCTAGGTTGCAGCATTTGGGGGTTGTTTCGTATGAGAGATTTAAGAGGGAAATTTCAAAGTTAGAGTTTAAAAAAGGGTAAAGTAGCATCCACGCCATCACTCTAATTTTATTAACAGTACTTGCAACGCCCTAATGTAATTTTTTGGGTGCTTTCAATACTCTGATATGATATGGAATTAATGTTTCCATTTAAAGCCTCAATACTCAAGCAGAGGACAGAATTTATGAAGCAGAAGAGAGACATATAGGCTTGTTTGATTATGTTTTTAAAAACAGTATTTTTGTTTTTTATTTAAAAAAAATTATTTGGAAAGTTGTTTTTCATAAATTATTTTTAAAAACAAAAAAGCAAAAACAATTTTTAGTTCTTTTCTTATTTTTGTTTTTTTGTTTGTTATTTTTTGAGACTACTACCTATCCACTATCGATACAACATTACTGAAAATAATCACCGCTACATGACTTGTTTTGGTTTTATAATAGAAGTGGCAAATTTTACATGATATGTCCTACAGTAAATAAATATACTTTCACACTCACTCTTTGATCCTTTGTCTAAAATATTATATTCTAATTAGGCATGCTCAATTTAAAAAAGAACAAAAAAGTAAAAAGCTTAATAATGATTTAACAAATTTACGCCTTGTTTTGTTGTTTTCTTTTCTAATTTGAATTTGAGATTACTCCTTTTTGAGGTTTAGAGCATAAAGGGTTTTCGTCTCTCCTAACAAATGAGATCATCTACCACTTTAACTAACACTTGTATTTTTATTGTTAAGACGAAGTAAATGCTTTACTTTGATGAGTAAATTGAGGAGAGGCTTTTCGCACTTTGACAAACAAAGAACATTTGTGGAGTCCAATTTAAGGAGCGAAACTTTTATGTAATTTAATGGTGAGAGCTTGAATAAAACCATGCATTTCATGCAACTCGCCATCATTAATTTATCCACCTATATTGCCAACTAATCAACTACTATTTTTGTTTTTGGCCAGCAAACTAATCAACTACTATTACACAAAAAGAAACGGAAAATAACGATTTTGCAGATTTGTTCTGTGTTCTGTTGAATAAGAAACAGAGCAAAACTTGTTTTTTGCTTGTATGATGGGCGCTTGATTTTCTTTGCGGTTTTTTTCTTTTTGCCAAGAATTTTCTTTGCGGTTTGAATTTTGATCCTTTACAAATTTCAAAAGCGCCTAGAGAAAAATTTTGCCCACCTCTAAATACCAAGAAAATATAATGTAAATAATATATTGGCACTCATTAATTTTTTTTTATCAAAAAGGCACCCATTAATTAATTCAACTACTTTTATTAATGGGAGAATTACACTTAGGTCCCCTGTAAGAAAAAAAATGAAGAAATAGTCCCTGTAGATTGCAAAATGAAAAAATGGTCCCATTAATAACTCAATGAGCTTGTATTGACAACTCCTTAACAACTCCAGGAGCCTATATTGACAACTCCAAGGGACTATTTTTCATTTTGTAATCTATAAGGACCATTTCTTCATTTCTCCTCTTCTTTGGAGCTTGAATGTAAATCTCCCTTTATTAATTAACTGTACCTTACATCTATTCTTGTAAAACAGCTAATCTACGCTACAGGGGAGAGATTTCAACGATTTTATCTCTCTCTCTCTCTCTCTCACTCTCACGCGCGCCCGCACACATGAATTTATATTTTTATTTTTATAAAAAATACAATATTGAATTGAATGGATAAAATAGGCTCTTTCTTTCTCTATATATATATATACAAACTACTACAAGTTCAATGCAGAATAATGTCTAAACTACACCCTTGTAAATAGGTACCTTCTTCTACAATTAGACGAGCAAGACTTGGCAGAAGCAACAACTAAATTTGGTCAGTAGATAAATATTTTAGCTTTTCTTAATTCACTAAGAGCCCGTTTGGTTCAACCACATTGCATGCCTGCAATGGTAATCATGATTGCATTACCAAGATAAGAGTGTTTTTTGTTGCCAAGATAAGAGTGTTTGGTTACTCTTTAGCATGGTAATAGGGTATACCATGGTAATGATGATTACCAAAAAATTGGTAAACCTCATTTATACCTCCCCCTCTATGAATCCTCATTACCATCCCATTACATGGTTTAAAAAGTCCAATTTACCCTTGAGTTTCTAGTGTCTTTATTTTACTTATCTCATTTCACTTGCCGTATCACGCTGCAACTACCACTGCCACTACCTTCTCCTTCTCCTCCACCACCGCCACTACCTCCTCCTTCGCCGCCGCCGCCGCCGCCACCGTCACATGCCCACCGCCACCACCACTACCTCCTCCTTTACTGCCGTCGCCGTCACACACTCGCCGCCACCACCACCACTACCTCCTCCGCCGTTGCTGTCACCACCCGCCCACTGCCACCAACACTACCTCCCCCTCCTCCGCCATCGCCGTCGCCACCACCAATCTACCACCACCTCCCCATCCTCCGCCACCGCCACCCGCCCACCTCTATCGCCGCACCACCTCCTCCTCCGCTGTCGCCACCACCGCCGCCACCCATCCCCGCCACCGCCACCACCACCACCCCCCACTCACCCGCCACTGCCACCCGCCCACCTCCATCGTCGCCGCCACCTCCTCCTCTGCCACCATCATCGCCGCCACCACCCGCCCTCCGCCACCTCCACCACCACCTCCTCCTCTGCCGCCGCCACCGCCCACCGACCGCCACCACCACTAACACCACCTCCTCCTCCACTACGGTTGCAGCCCACCCGCCACCACCTCCTCTGTCGCCACCGTCTCCGCCACCTCCTCCTCCCTCTATCGCCGCCGTCACCCGCCCACTGCCACCACCACTACCTCTTTCACCTCCATCTTTGCTGCCGTCAACTCTTAACTTTTTTTTTTACAAAGATTATATTAAGGGTAAAATAGACTTTGTGCTATATATTAATTTTAAATAATTGTTAAAATATTAACTCATTGCACCTTGTTTAAAAATCAAACTAAACACTACCCCTGTAATTAGTATCGCATTGCATTACCATTGCATCGTATTGCATTGCACTGCAGGGTGTAATGGGATCGAACCAAACGGGCCCTAAAGCTTTCTAGTTCTCACGTATGTTATTGAAAATCATTACCGATAATATATAAATATGGATCATCCATCAAATATAAGGCTAAATTTATGCATACATCACAGTTAAAGCTCTATCCTATTATTTAGTTCAATATATGCATTATGATTCACTCATAAAAAAACAAAACAGTTAAGCAAGACAAAATAGAAAATAATTTTATGCATTATTAATACAAAGAAATGAATTTTTAGGAAGAAGTGTAGGAGCAAATGAAAGTACAAATATACAAAAAGCCTTTAGAAATTTACAACAAATAAAAATATATTCTTTAGACCCTAAATACTTAAATCAATATATTTGTGAATATAAAAAATATTATTATGAAGCAAGATTAGAAGATTATAGAGGAAAAAAATTTTATATGGAATTATTTCATAGAAAATTACCAAGATTAGTATCAGAGACCATATTGGACGAATATAGCAAAGCTTTTGGATAAAATATAAAATTAATGCCGTTTATAGATAAAATGGGAAAAAGAGAAGATTTTCTAAGAGAATATTTATCTGAAAAATGCAAACAAGCCTGGAGAAATATAAAATATTATAAGACTAATAAAACAATATTAGTCTTAAATTTCCAGGCTGAATACACATGAATCAGTCTATAGTAATTTAATTATATAAATTTTTATGGCATATATTTATACATATAATATATATATATATATATATATATATGTATGTATATGTACATGTATTCTTCATTGAATTGAATTCAGCCATTCTCTCTAATTCTGCAGAATTTATGGTTCTTTTTTCCCGCTTATTCATGTATAATATATCATCCTTATATATACACTAAAATATATGGGCCGGGCAGAGCACGTTTGATTTTCATATTATTAGTTTCTGTTTCTCATCTTTCTCGTCTCACACATGCATGTTTCTGTTTCGCATTTTCATTCAAACTATATCATCATTATATATATACACAATAAAATCTATCCAATTTATAGCAAGCCTAGAGCTAGGAATACGGGCTAGCCGGCGGGTTGCGGGCTGGCCCGCACCAACCCGTGGCCTGCGCGGTGCGGGCTGGCCAAATGTCAACCCTAACCCGTAGTGTGCGGGTTGCGGGCTAGCCTGCGGGCCCGCATTTTTTTTTTGGAACAAAAATTTCTATTTTTTACAGAGGATTGAAAATATGAGACACATATATATGAGTCATTAAATTTACCTTCTTAGCATCAATCATTTTTCTTATAAAAATTTAAAAACATAATCTACAATTTAAGAGATAAAGTTATCAAATTTGTCAAAGTTTATAAACAAAACTTAAACTCATTCTCAAGCAATCAAGATATAATAATTTTGTTTAAAGAATAAGGGGAGAGGCTAAGATTTTTTCTTTTTGAATTGGGAGGTACCAAGATAGGAGTGAAAAAATTATAAATTTTGTAAAATTATTATATATAAAAAAAATAAAAAATTTTGCGGGCCAACCCGTCAACCCGCGGGTTATGCACGGCCCGCATTTTTACGGGTTGTGATTTTTCCAACCCTAACCCGTCAAAACCCGCGGGCTCGTAAATTGAACCCACGGGTTAGGCCCATATTACCGACTCTAAGCAAGCCTCATAATTTACGAAATCACGTGGCTCATTATTCTAATAATGAGTTTAGAAACCCGCGCATTACGCGGGCATACACTTGTGATATTTCAAAAGATGGAATAAAAAATAAATAATTAGTTGCAACCTAAAAATTTAATTTAATTATTAAATAATACAATAATATAATTAATAGTTACATAAGATAACTGACAATAATTAGAGTAAAAACTCTCACTACCCTCCTGTTTTGCTTTAATTACACAGACGTTCCTTTTATTTTGAAAATATACATTTAAGTCCAAACAATTAACTTCATTAAGAATATTCTAAAAAGATTCCAAAAATATTTTTTAAATTAAAGTTTATATATAAATAAAATTTATTTACTACTCTACCCTAAATACTAAATCTCTAATTTTATTTGACAGTCTGTAGGCTTTCAGAAGAAAAAACACGAGCCGCAAGAATAACTATAGAGAAGACAACTGCAACGAATCATGGGAATAAAAAGGTACAAAGCTTATCAAATTTTCATTCAAACCTATTAAACAATGTATATCGCATATTTCATAGTCTTTTATTTCTCATAAAACAAAGTACTACACGTGATATATGAATATATAATTATTCACTATAAGTGTCGCATAAAAAAGCCATTGATTGTGGTTTTTTTCTTTTTTGGAAAATTGTTCTTTGATTGGGATTATCTACTTCATCAAATGTGTTTATAAATATTGGCTATCTTACACAACACGTCTAGCCAGTTTCCAAAGGGAAATTCGGTATGTATGGGAATTATACTTAATTGAAAATTGATTAAGTTATCATCTGTATGTAAGAAGATTTAGCATTTAATTTTTATAGTAGATTAAATATTTCATGTTCAAGTTTTTAGCTTTAGATTTTAAAGATAAAGAAGGAAGTTATGATGACATAATCAAGAATGACTACATATCTTGGGAAGTTATCAGGCACAGGGAAAGTACTACAACAACAACAACATGGCCATATAGCCTCTACATCTTGGAGGATCATTTCTAATGAAGCAAAATCATGAGCAACCTTATGTCCAGGCATCCTCCAAAGATGAACGACTCAAACGCGAATGTGTTAGTGCAATTTCACATGGTTGACAGCATGCACAACATCAAACATAGCATAAGGCATATCAAGAGAGATATTTGTAAATACACAGTTAAGATAACTGAATGAATGTAACAAAAGCCAAGAGAGTAGTAAACACAAAGTTAAGAAAGTCAAATGAATGCAGCAAAAGAAAGCTCATCACTTAGATAATTTATAGCACATACAGGAGGCTGAGTACACTCTCAGCATGTCACCATTGAAGGCCAAAAACATGGGGGGTGGGAAGTGAAGTGAATGGACTCAGTGCAACACATCATGAATGCCAATGGCATGAAGCGCTAAAAACACGGGAGATGCGAGGTGGGATGATGAAAGGAATCTACACTGGAGAAGCACAAACAGGACAATGAGAAAATAAAGTATTTTTATTGATTAAATAAAAATAACTTCTAATTTATAAAAATGATTTATGGGCAAGTTGTTATGAATTATAAAAATAATTTCTAATTTCTAAAATAATTTAAATTTATGTAATAGAAAATAGATATTTTTATATTTAAAAACTAAAATATACATGCAAATAATAAGTTTATTTGAATCTAGAATCTTTTGTTCCCAACGATGTAATTCGTACAATTGGGATCAATAGGAATGCAACATGGTAAGATTTCAAAATATTTTATTTTTACTATCTCTTTATTTTTAATATATTTATTTTACAATATTTTATTTTATACCTCAATATTTTAAAATATTTTATAATTTGTAATTTGTAACTATCTCCTGGTTATCTCTTTTTTATTATTTAAAAATGTCACACAACAAGACTGCCATATAGGGAAACTCACCGGTAGCAAACATCAACTTGTACAACTTGTATTCCCACATAATAATATTGAGTGTGACCATTAATCACCTTATTTTTTTCATTCCATGTGCCTTTTTATTCACCATTTTATTTCCTTAGATATAAGAAATTTTAGTGACCGAAATTTGGGATGTTACAGCACGAGATATCCATTTCGCAAGGACCCCCTTTTTTTGTTTTTTCTACTTTCAATACAAGTGATGACATAGTTTTTTTTTTTTTTGCCAATAAGAAATGCATTAATCATGAAACCATAAATACAAGAGTCTTTGTGCTAGACAAACAAACTGAAACAATAAACCAAAACTAAAACAAAACCAAAATCTAGAACAGACATTAACACAAATAAAGCAACCAAATAAACAGAATAGCAACGAGGTAGAACCAAGCAACAAAGCCAAAATAAAGTCTCCAAAGCATCCTTTAACATCAATTCCTGCAGTTGAAATGAGGGTCACAACATCCCAATTAAAGGGTAAGACCCATCCGCAGAAGCTTTAGCAGCCCCCAAAACTACTAAACCTGCTTCTTTGGGAATCCACTCACAAGAAAGGTTTCTAATAAATTTCCTTGAGCAGAAACAGTTCTCAAGGAGAGAAACACATCTTTGGCCTGATGATATCAAATGTTGATATGCAATATAAACAAATACTTGTCTATCCAATTCGAGATATAAAATCCCTAGGTGGCCGTCTAAGAGTCAACCAATGGAATCCCAAAGTAATAGACTCATTTGTCTCCCAATAAACAGAACACAGGCACAACAAGATATGGTTTTTCTAAGTGCAAACTGACTATTCTCCACACCACAAACGTTATTAGAGCATATACCCTCAAATAGACAATAGAGAAAGGAAATACTACCCCGGCCCACAACTGAGCAGTAAATCCATACACACTGAACCGGCCCATGTATACCTTGACAATGAACAGTGTGGATCAACATACTGACCAGGAACATGTTGAGCCAATGATGAATAGTGCATAGAGACAAACTGGACAACCTCATATGAATGTTTCTCAATTGTCTATTTGGTGCACAATCCTTAGTCAGTTGATCAATAGCATAACATACCACCCAACCCCATACTGACAGCCTTGACCAAGCCCAATCAGTTTTTGAAGAATTTTCTAAAGCCCTGTTAATTGACCTTGGAGTAGACATTCGGTCACTCTCCCACCTAAAACCCTTCCAACCCGTTTCTATTAGGACAAAGGCAGCTTGATTATAGGATTTTGATTTACAAGACATGCTGCTCAATGGAAAACTAAAACACAGCACCCACACATACAAGACTAACCCGATTAGCCCCCAAATCAAAGCTTCAGAACAGTAGCCTAAATATAGCATTGATAAACCAATAGTGGGTAAATCAATTCTGCCAGTCGCGAATCTCAATCCCAAATGGCCAATAGAGGGGAAAGATAAAATCTTTAGCAAATCACTCACCTCTAGATCAAAGAGTCGACCGATTGTTACCTTTGAATGCATCTGTGACGTTGCCTTTGGTTTACTCCGAACAGTTGCAAAACTCCAACTACTGGCCTCCATCGAGATCGGCTTTTCACCAGAGAGGGAAGAGATCCCCCGTTGCACTCTGTTCCTCACCTTCGACTGCCATGGGGGTACCTAACGGTGATCCTTATAGGAAGATTTCCCAGAGAGTTGAGGCATAGCCGCCTTCACGCATCCCGACAGCCCTGGGGGCACCCATCGGAGATCATAATCGGTGATTGCCACAATATTTTAAGGAGCACAAGCCTCCCTGTGTCGATCGCTGTTACTTCCCTTCTTGTTGCCTCCGGAGAACCTGGACCCGATCAGCACAGGCGTAGGCCACACCACAGGGACACACTCGAAGACCTCCATCGGAAGGGGATGAGAGACCCGCCGAGGAGAAGAGGTCAGCATCTTGAATTCGCCGAAAATGAACCCAATAAATGGGATGGAAGCCCTAGCAGAGGGAAAACGCGGCACCTCACAAGTGATGACATAGTTATAGTACTCGATTCATGAGCGTTACTAGCATAATCAATTACTTAAGTGTTTGTAGAAAGTACTATATTAAAATGTGGGTAGTCCCTATGTTTAAGTTGAAAAAACTATACCTAAATACCCACAAACATGAATAAACTCCATCGAGTCTTTAAACAGCCATTTGACCAGTTAAACAACATAAATCACATATTCCTATTTCATAATAACTTACAAAACAAGAGAAAATGATATCATCGGCTGTAACTACTCCTCTGGACATCATTGCTTTTTTGAGTTTTTCAAGCATTTTGACATACACATAGCAGGCATTAAAACTGTTCAAGTCCCACCAAACAACATCCATAGTTTCTCAAAGCACTACTCAAGCCACTTCATGTATAAACAAAGCTTTATTATACTACCTAATCATCAATTTTCATGTACTAAATTATAATTCCTCAAATTTCAACTTGATTCAACTTAGAAATTGAAGAAAAAGTCAGATTTATAGTTCTAAGTTCTTCATCCAAACAAATCTCAAAGTATTATAACAATACCTATTAGCAGCTTCCTTTTCTCCAATTTCTTATACCAACACCCCAAACTTCTCTTGTCTTGGACGTTCAGCAGCAAGGGAGTAGGGGGTAAAAAGTCCAATTCCACCATACAACACACACGACAATGAGCAGCCCAGAAGAGAAAGAAGAACGGAGGAGACAAGATCGATTAAGCTCTTCTACCTTTATTCTTCTTCTTGAGCAAATGTTGTATCCATTTCATGAGGTTCAGATAATCCTCCTTCCCTTTCTAAAACGGCTTCCATAGAGTCTTAGAATATTGCTGCTTCCAAGGCCTCATATTGATTAATCTCCTACTATGCATTTGGAACCATAAGAAGTCTTCTCTCGGAATTCCTCCTGCTACTAATATTTCTGCTTCACACTTTGCATCTTGATCGAATACCTCTAGACCCAACACAGCAGCATTTTATAATTTGCAGCCACGAAGCCGGGGAGAACAGAGGATGACGACGGTTTCTGGAAAAGAGGGGACCAATGGCGGAGGTCTCACTCTTTGTGTCTGTCCCCCCCCAACCGACCTTATGGGATAAATAAGGGTGACGAAACTGCCTTCTGATTTTTTACAAATGAGAATCCTAAAAAAAATACTATTTAAATTTTAAAATTTTAAATTGATTTTATTGACAATAAAAAATTAAAAATAATGGAATTAATAAAAAGAATAATGAGAATGATAATTCAAATTTTTGTCAAATCACTTATTTGAAATTTTGAAATTCAAGTGTTATTTGTTTTAAAACTTTTTTTTTTTTTTTAAATTTACCCTAGCTTAAATACTCAAAACCCACGTGTGGCAACGGAACCATATAAAATCTAAAAATCGTGTATTACAGTACTGAACTGTAAAATCACAAGGTTCGGATTACATTTTATATACCAACTAAAATAGAAGAATTAAATTGTAAATTGGGTAGAACATTGAGCACTAATTACTAAAAATAGATCTGGATTCTCTGCACACTTTTTTATTATGATTGTTAAATTTAAATGTCAACAGTTTAAATTTAATATTTTATAAAAATACTCATAAAAGGTTAAATAATTAAAAAAAATGAATTTAAACTACTAAGTTTAAAGTTTTGTTTCCCAACTTCATCGCAAGATTAGAATTACATTATCCCACTGGCACGCAAAAAAGTATTTTCTAGGGGAAAAAACAGTGAAAGTTTATTTGCCTTGCAACAAAAGACAATCATATGGCAATTCACTTTCTAATATTTTTCTAAGAATTTTTTTTTTTAACATACCAAATATTTTGTGTATCTTAAATGTGTACCCACTTCAGCACTTCCGTCTATTGATCTCACAAAAAGTGATTATCGATCTTATGAGTTTTGATCACAATGGTGAAAATCAGAAGAAGCTCTCCCTCACGAAGAGGGCCAAAAATACCTTTTAGCTAGTGAATGCAAATGAGGACTATATATATGTGTGAATCCCAAAATGACATTATAAGAACATATTACCTCCGGTTTTAAATATAAGACAAAATTGACTTTTTTTTGGAGAGATTAAGAAAACTAAATAAGTTACTTAATCATATCATATGTTATGTATCTTTAGTTATATATTAATTTATTGGTTGAACTAATTAGTTTGAAGAAAAAAAATAAAAATACTCTAAAGTAATTTAATTAGCTTCTTTGATTTCTCCAAGAAAGGTCAAATTTATCTTATAATTAAGACTGGAGGGAGTAATAATTAATTAATAATGTTTAAGAATCATAATTTACTATGAAGATAATGGTAGTGGCCAAGCCTAAATTTACATACCTAGCTCCATGTGACAGTAATTAATCAACTGGAAAAATGATATGGGAAAATGATGGAAAAAGAATTTTGAAATTGTAAAACTCAAATTAGTTTTGTTACCAAGAATTGATAAGATAATGATAAGAAATTCACAACTCATTTGATAAGAAATACATGCTTTGTAATTTTGCAATTTCAAAGTTCTTTTTCTGTCATTTTCCCTAATAAATAAGTACCAACTCACTTAACTTGCAATCTGATGTGTTCACTAAGGCTCTGAAGCATTCTCTAATCGCCTTTGCCGGTGCCGGAGCCAGAGGAGACTATGGAACCTTAGCTGATGTTGTGCCGTGAAATGTTGTTGAGACCTTTAAAGCAGCAACAATGCCCGCTTGTGTTCTGATACTGATGAAGAGGGCCATTTGAATGTGATGTGTTAGGGTGTGTCTCTTTTTGCCTCTATCTCTCCCTTGATCAAGATGTATAAGGCTAAATAAATTAGGCTATTTGGGCCTTTTTTTCTGATGGAAAATAGTTATAGTTAAACGCAAGCTCTTGGATCGATCAGTAAGCAAGAAGGTAAAGCTTATGTGTTATGTCATACCCTTAACTTACTTTCTCGATTTTCAGAGTGTTTGTGCATAGTTCGGTGGGCAATATAGAAATAGCATCATAATACAGATATTTAGTACATGACTATATTGAGGAATGCCCCGCAGGGTTTAGTAATATATACAAATTATCCCAAAATATTCAAAATAATGACTAAATATAACCACTGTCCTCGTTCGGGAGATGTCCCCGTGACTTCCCCGTATCTTCTTCCTTGCTTTTTGAGCTGCTAGCACCTGCTGAGATATTTTGGGCAAGGGAGGAATTAAGATGATGAACTTTTAATACTTGGCTTATGACACCCAATCTCATGCATATGTCATAATTTCCTATTTTCCCATTTCGGATTTTCTGCCCAAACTTTGAAAAATCATAACTAAATTTGTAGACATCAAATTGGAGTGATTCTAAAGGCTATAGAACACTTATTGAGTCTAGTTTCAAGAAAAAAATATATAATTTTTCCAATTAGAATCACATCATTCCCAGATTTTTAGGTTTTGGAAGTTGTTCCAGAAAATCAACAGTTTTTCTGTGCTAACTTCAAAAATTCATAAATTTTTGTATAAAAACTTCAAATGATCCATATGACCTATCAAATTAAAGCTTAGGATGTCTAATTTCATTCTATAAAATTTCATAATTTGTAGTCATCATTTGATCTTCCAAAACCTCATGACATACTCATTGGCTCATAGGGAAGTTTCACTGGAAGCATAATCACATTCTCCAAAATTCATCATTTTGTTTTATTGAATGTTTTCAAATAATTACAATTTATTTTCATGAATAAAATTTGGGGTGTTATATGTTAATAATGGCATTGATTAGTAAGCAAGACGGTAGAGCTTATGCGTTAATAATGACATGGACAGACCAAAATAAGAAACAAAAGTAATAAGCAAATGCCTTGGTCACAAAGATGCCAAAAACTATTTTAATTACTAATGAAAGAATACATATTCATTTATAGGAAGTTTCTAGGTTGCAATGAATGAAGAACGTAAGCTGAATGAAATGAGGAAATTCACATAATAAGTTATTCTGTTATTCTATATTCTTTTTCCCCTTGAAACTGAGCATTTTAATTACTAAAAATTTGTCATATGACTGAATCTTATAAAAGCCAACCCCATGAAATAGGAAGTGACTAAAATCCATTTGGTTTATTACATTTTTAGAATAATGATGCAATAAACGTCTTGTATAATTAAATATTATTCCTATGACATTATGAATTTATGTATTGTAAGAAAAGTTTTACACACTAAGAGCAACAACAAAGTAGTGAACAACAAAAAGGGAACCAAAGGCATGCAACTCAGGGACCAAGGGATTTCAGGGCATTGGTGTTTTATCTTGGGAAAATATTATTAAGGTCCCAACCAAGAAAAATAATATCAGAACAAGTCTCATAACTTATCAATGGTAGTTTTTTCACTTGTTAATGTGACTTTTCTGATATTATTTTCATTGATTAGGATCATAATTGTAATAACCCATAAGTTTTGGAATTTAAAATAATCATAATAATAAGATTAATTAAACAATTAATGACTTCTTATGTCAATAATAGAAAAATATATAATAAGAATAAAAGATAATAAGTTTTGTTTATTTCATATCTATATTCAAAGTAGTATGTTGATAATAAAAGAGAAGTTGGGAACTATTAGAGAATCAATCTTATACATGTAATATACCTTAAATTTAAAATGAAATATTTCTTTTTAATTAGTTATAGAGGGTGTTTGGATTCATTTAAAAAAAGTTATTCTGGGGCTAAACCTTGGTTTTCTAAAAAAAAAAAAACACCAAACACCACCATTTTCCCCATAATCCCATTTAGAAGCAAACCAAGGTTTTGAATTGCAAAACCAAGGTTTGATCAGAATCTATTTTTTTCCTCTGCTGTAGCAATTGTTACCATTGCCTGTCATTATTGGTTCTGACATTTCTCTCTCTCTTTCTTTTCTCTTTCCCTTTTCTCCTTGGCTTGTCTATCATTTTCTCCTTCCCTGATTCTCGTCTTGCCATTTTTGTTCCCTTTCAGCTTTGATTCCCATCTAGATTCCCATCGAAATTCATCCATCTCTTTCTCTTGTAGATCTTGTCGAAATTCCTCTTTCTAGTTCTCTTTTCTGGTTTCCCCATCTTCGGCGCTTTGGGTCACCGATGGCTTAGCTCATCTTCACCTTTTTCTTCATCGATTTGCCCTATTTTGAAACCATGGTTGGCTGGTGGTGAACGGTGGCGGTGTGTCACAATGGGTACGGTCCCCGTTTCTCCCTATTTATCTGATAAAAATGGCATGTTTGTTTTAACGATATGATTGCTTATAAGCTGCTTTTTACGTAAATCGAGACACAACTCATCTCACTTACTTACTTTGTATACCGTAAATCATGATTGAAAAGCTGCTTTTAAGTATTTCAATCGCTAATCCAAACAAGCACTAGTCTGATATGAGGAACTGGTGGCTGGCGGTGCTTTGTTTGCGATCAGAGAAGGTCAAACGGTGGCGGTTGGTGTCGATGAGTCTCTCAGCCTTCAACAACTCAAAACTCTCTCCCCTCTATCCCATTGCAAAACCTGTCCGGTGAGTCTATCGATTCAACAAGTTTTGTTTTTTATTTTTTTATTTTTTTGCTTCAGATTTGCGTTTTCGATTGGCTGTTGCTACGGTTTGATATCACTTGCCTTTTTGTTCAGTGCTAATGCAATGGTTATCATTTACATTTTGTGAGTTTTGTTTTGCTTCAGAGTTTCATTTTCTGTTGCCTCTCACTTGCCGATCTGTATAGTGCTAATTCAATGCCTATCTCCGTTTGCTTTAGAATTCTGTTTGGTTAGAATGCAATGACTGGAAATCCTTGTAATAGAATGCTGTTTGGTTATAATGCAACGCATGTCTTCATTTTCTTTAGAATTCTGTTTTGTTAGAATGCAATGACTGGATTGAGACTGATCATCAAACATAGATTTTGTTTGCTTATAATGCAATGACTGGAAATCCTTGTAATAGATTTCTATTTGGTTAGAATGCAATGCCTTCGTTTACTTTAGAATTTTGTTTGGTTAGAATGCAATGACTGGACTAAGGATGATCGTCAAACATAGATTTTTGTTTTGTTAAGGTAAAAGCATAATGGGTAAGGATAAGGTAAGAGCATCTTGGGATGTCAAAAGCACAGAAGTCTTCATTAACTTATGCATAGAATAAGTTGAGAAGGGAACATGCAAAAGCACTAGCTTCAATAAGAATGGGTGGAAAGAGATCTTGGAAGCCTTCACTACAAAGATAGGCCGAATGTATGAGAGGGGCTAGTTAAAAAACAAATATGATGCCCTTCAAAAGGAATGGCAGCTATGGTATAGGTTGTTACACAAGACAGGCATTAGATGGGATAATGAGAAGAACATTGTTGTTACTGACGATGATTGGTAGGAGAAGAAAATAGCAGTTAGTAATTAAATTATGCGAGCGAACATATTTATTTTCCTGACATCGTGCTTGTACGAACTTGTGTAATAACTTTGATAATGAATGTACAGGAAGTTCCAGGATATGAAAAATTTAGGACTAAAGGACTCCAATTCCAAGAAGGATTGACCCAATTGTTTTCAAGTGTCACGGCCACGGGAGCACATCATTGGGCACCTTCATCCATGTCTCCCCCACTCCCACTCTCTACTGAGGCCATCCCAGAATATGATATGCAAGAAGGTTCAGGAGATAGTGATGAAGTGTTAGGTACATCTACTGGGTTAAGTGGGGAGATGAATTCATTCAATGTCAATACCAACAGTGGAGGGAACAATGACAAAGGGAAGCGAATCAGTGATGGAGAAAGAACAAGCAGCGGTGGTAGAACAACTATCTCGTTGGGGGTCAAGAAGAGGGGTGCTACAATGAAAAAGAAAGGATCTGCCTCAACGAATATAGCCGATGCCCTATATAGGATTACTGATGCAAATGACGTTGATGTTGAAGTTGCACAAGCAGAAAGGATTACAGCAGAGGTATGGGCTGATAGGATGGCTGTAGAGGCACGTGCAGAAAGGATGGCTATAGAAGCACAGGCTTATGAGATCTCAATAGCGGGAGTAATGAGACACCTTAATCAAGTTCCTAAAGTTGTCTATAACGATGAGTTTTATACACGTTGCGTATACCTCCTTATGAGGGATCCACCTGCAAGGGAAATGTATGCAACAGTGAAGCATATAAGGGACCAACTTCACATTTTTCTTAGGCATGAATGTTATGGAAGTAATTGAAATGTATTGCTATATTAGTCATGAATACTATATTTACCTTTTTAGTAGGAATTATGTTAATTAGGACATCGCTCACTTGTTTCTTAAGATTGTTGATTTACTATTGAATGTTATGTGTATGCATATTATGACTATATAATTGTTGTCATTACCGTTTATAACATTTAATGTATATGTCCACAGAAAAAGGTAGGTATGGACACCACATTGAACATTATACCAAAGCATAGGCAACGGTGCACATAAAGAGTCCAAAAAGTGGCTGCATATGTTGGTGTATATGCTCGGCTATTTTTATGTAAAAAACCGTGACACACTAGTGACTATATAGGTGCTACATAGGTGCGTGAAGTCTTAGGCGGTAATTTGGCCCGTTGTTATGACATGTTTAGAATGGAACTTCATGTCTTTCATGAACTTTACTTTGAATGGCAATGACATGGTTTGAGGGAAACTCGAAATGTGGGTATACATGAAATGGTTGCAATTTTTTTGAACATCGTTGGACACACAGCATGAAGTAGGCTGCAACAAGAAAGATTTCAGCGCTTAGGAGTGACAATTCATAGGGCTCTGCATGCTATCTTAAATGCATATTGTAGTCTTGCAGTGTCCAACATTAAACCACAGGATCCTAACTTTGAGAACATTCACTCAATGATACGCCACAACAATAGATACTGGCCTTTTTTAAAAAATGCTATAGGAGCAATTGATGGCACGCACATTCCATGCAAGGTCAAAGCAAAGGACAAAACAAAATATATTAGAAGAAAAGGATTTACATCTCAAAATATGATGGCGGTTTGTGATTGGGACATGTGTTTTACCTTTGTATTGGCTTGATAGGAAGGAACAGCGCATGATGCGTGCATATTTGATCATGCACTGACAACTCCATCGATGAATTTTTCACATCCTCTAAAAGGTATGCTTATCACTCCTACACTTTAATTATTATTAATTATATAGACATTTACTGACATTAAGCTAATTATTTCATATATATAAATATTATTTGGTGGATGCTGGCTATCCCACCCCGACTGGATACCTTGGTCTATACAGCTTTGAGCGTTACTATTTCCCAGACTTTCAAAGGTCATCTAAGCTTGAAAATGACAATGAGTCCTTCAATTACTTGCATTCAAGTCTTAGATTCACAATAGAAAGAACATTTGGTGTTTGGAAGAACAAGTTTGAAATCTTACAGAAAATGCGCAGCTATAGCTTTCCCACATAGGTTAGAATTGTTTGTGCGATAATGACTATATACAACTTCATTAGAAGAACATCTATTTCTGATCCCAACTTCCAGCACTATGATCGAGAGGGTATTTTGTGTGATGCTGATGACAATGACGCTATAGAATCTTCAACAATACATCCATCAATTGCATTTTCATCTGACATGACTTCTCTTTGTGATTCTATAAGAGATCAAATAATTTATTATATGTAAGAGCATTAGTCATATATTGTTTCCGTATTTTTACGTACACTTTTATTCACAATCTGTTAAATGTTATTGTATTCATATTTTGACGTACTCTATTATTAACAATCAGCGAAATGTACGCGTATCCCTACTTTGAACCTGCACTTTGGTGTTTTGTAGTAGATTATTTTATATCGTACTACTTATAAATGATTTTTTGTTATACAATTTATTAATATACATATACACACACATATGTATGTTTGATCTATTTTTTAATATTACATTATTGACTAATGTTATAATTTATAAAATATTTTTATCTATTTTTGGATATTACATATTTGATTAATGTTATAATTTTAAATTTTTTTACAAATTTATTTCATTTTTTTGTATTTATTATACAATTTAATGTTAATAATACTTAAAATATAATCTTATCCCTTATGTGTAATTATCACAAAAACTAATATCATTTTTAGTAATTTAACCATGAAAAAAGCTATTCTGATCACAATATTCAAACACTCTTATTTTATCAGAATCTATTTTGCTCATAATCTATTTTCTAAAAGCCAACATTCTAAAACCCAAACCGGCCACTGAACCGGTCAAGGATCAGTGGGTCAGACCAGAGTCAACCCGAGCGTCGACCAGTGAGGTATAAAAAATTGAAAAATAATGTAATTTCTCATCACACTATCCAAATTTCAAATACTATATATAATCTCCATGCCTTGAATTACTAGCTAATGACATCTTAATGTATAATCAGTTAATCACCAATCAATAATCATAAAATATTCATCGTAGCAAAATATCAAAAACAATTATATGATGACAAAAGATTCCCACCTCTAATCACTAAACTAATCACTCAACCAATAAAGCACCATGGTTTTTGACCATTTATGTTATTTCAGAATATTGTTTAGGTAAATCAGTTGTCTAGCACCATGGTTAGTCACATAACAGAGCACTAGCATCAATCAAAAATTCAAAATCTCAAAATCCTCATAGCACCAACAATCAAACTTTAATTTAAGCATACTTATCAACAATTTTACATAGAGCAATAAAAAATAACATTGTAAAACAAAGCATCAGCAGCAATCAAAAGCCACAGAGCAATAATCGCATAACAGGGCGAAGCTTCAAGTGTGTCAAGTCTCAACAAACTGACAGCAAAATCGAAAACAAGAAAACTAAATGCCAATGGCAGAATGGAACAATAAAATGCATAAACTAACTGAGCTACAAGTGAGTTTTGGAACTAGGATGGTTGGCAACCTTCAGACGGTGACCTTCGACTCTGTAACAGGCAACCCATTCTAGACTAAGACAGCGAACTTCGAGCTTCAACAGCAGTGAAACCACTACCTTGGATGGAGGGAGAGGACAGAGGGAGAAGGTCTGAGACGGAGGACAGAGGGAGAGGGTCTGAGAGGAGGACGGGGGACAAGGGAATTGAGACAAGGGCTGAAGGAGAGGGTTTGAGACGGAGGACGGAGGGAGAGGGTTTGAGATGGAGGATGGAGGACGGAGGACGGAGGGAGAGGGTTTGAGAAGGAGGAGACTGAACATTGAAGTGAGGAAGAGAAACTGAGAAAGTGATGCTCTGATATTCTGAATCTAACCCCAACACCATCTGATTCAGGTTTTATTTTTTTTTAAAAAAACACCAAATGACGTCGTTTGGATTAGGAGTAAAAAAATATATAATAGGTGACCTGGTTCGACTCACTAACCAGGTCGGGTTAGGCAGGTTGACCCGGGTCAACCTAGGTTCGGTGCTAAACCGAACCAGTTTTCAGGCTGGTCTGGCGGTTTCTGGGCCGAGCTAGCCAGTTTGGTCTGGGTTCACAAACCATACTAGAAACTATTCTCCACTTTTTCTCTAGAAGCTATTCTCCAAAAGCTAATCCAAACACACACATAGTAGCAATGCAACATAAATAAATGGTTATCAAGTAGAGCTTGTGTTTGTTATCTATGTTTGGTTTTTGGGTTTAACCGTTTGAGTTTTCTTTAAGCCAAAGGGCCACTTTCATTTTGTTTTAACAATACGAAATTATTGAAGGTAAAAAAAACAAACAATACGAAATTACTGGAATGCCTAAATTAATCATGTAGCTTAAAATATCTCTCATGGGTTTTTGATCTTTTCCCAAACAAGCCCTTAGTCCTCAATTTTTTTTCCTCATCGGTGTTCCTGACAGCAAAGGGAAAGGGGAAAAATTGGAAAAATGACATTTAAATACCATTTCAATTTCTAAAACCCACATAAGCCTATTAAAACTTGCAAAGGACAGAGAAGGCATATGGTAGGAATCTGGGTTTTAAATGTTTACGGTAAATGACGAATTGCTCCTCTTCTTCAATCATCTTCCTCCTCTGAATTTCTCTCTCTCTTTCCTCTCTCTTTCCCTGCTGACATCCCAAAACTCCTCACCGACCATTCTCTCTTTGCACTCATCCTATTCTTTACTCATCGGCGGTAACTCCGATTCCAACAAAATTTTGCAAAGGAAAGATAAGACATATGGTAGGAATCTGAGTTTTAAATGTTTGAGGTAAATGACGAATTGCCCCTCTTCTTCAATCATATTTCTCCTTTGAATTTCTCTCTCTCTTTCCCCCCTGACAACCCAAAACTCCTCCCCGACCATCCTCCCTTCGCACTCATGCCATTCTTGACTCATCGACGGAAACTCCGATTCCAACAAAATCTCACCTTTGTATTTGGGCCACAAGACCACTCACTATTCGAGCACCGAGTTCAAAGGCCAAAACTTGATTTCCCTGGGCATCAATCAGACTTCAGAATATAATAAGCAAAAGAGCTTCAGTATTTATGACCTCAAAATAAAGCTGGATATTAGGATTCAGTTCAAGTTAGGCATGTTCAACACCAAAAAGTTAGAGCCCAAGATTCATTATGACCTCAATGTTATAAATAACTGCATCTTCGTGTTTTCAAAAGTTCCAAATGTTCACTTTATATATATTATAGTTGCTGTCATATAGAGTCTGATTTTTTGTAAATGCCAATACTGTATTTGTCATTACCATTACTATCTTTGCTAATGACAAAAATTTATCATAAGTAATGTATATGGAAAGAACATGTTCTCTGGGGTGGATTGTCACGCCCTTATCTCAATTTCAACCTTTTTCAGAGTATTTGCAGAAAACGATATGCGGTTCGGTATGCAACACAGGAATAACATAACTATACTGATAATATGTGCATGATTACATAAATTCCCCATAGGGGTTTGTACATGATACTTACAATTAAGGTAGTTGCACAAGGCTACTAGGGTGTCTAAACTTATCCTAGTGAAACGGAGACTTCTTCCCATCTTCGTTCCACTACTGTAATCCCCTCGTACGGTACTCTGCATTGTTCTTTACATATCTTCTGTCGTCTCCTGTCTAAATTGTTGGTAGGGTAGGGTGAGATTCGAGAGAATCTCAGCAGGAAACAGATACCATAATGCATGCATGATTAATGCTATGTGTATGACATGTTAGCTTTATCTAGATGTATGCCCCATAATGACATTTTTGCATGCTCAATGTTTCATACAACAAGACTATGGATACAGCAAAAACAGAAACAAAGCTTCGTTTATTCAAATATGCTCTATACAATCAAGTAAAGCAATCACATACATCATTACACAAGCAAAGATATCAAATACATGCAAGTAAGGTAAGTCCCCTACGTTAACCCTTTTCTGCCTCGAAACGCGTGCCTCGATCTACGTGCAAACGGCTCAGGGCTCATATTCGATCCTACAATTCCAAATATACCATTTAGACACTTCCATAGTGTTTCTGGGGGTTATATGAGTCTATCTTGAAAAATTACTAAAATATCCTTGAGGACCCGGCCCCATCGTACCCGGTTCGGCTGTACTTTTCTTGAAATTCTAACCTGGGCTATCCTGACATATTTTCGCCTAAGGAATCCATTTCCGGACTCGGAATTATCAAATTCAATGTCAAATTACAAAAATACCCTTGGCAGCCTTACTTTAAGGGTTTCAGGGGCGTTTCCGTAATTATGCTTTCTCGTCCTTTTTCGAAAAAGTGCCCAACTATAACCCCACCTAATTTTCCCTCCTGAATCCAATGGAACCATCAAATCGTTGAAAATCCAACTCTAAGGCCCATTTCTAGAGCTGGCTGAAACTTATAAGAATTTAGGGAAAATTGGGGTTTTTCGATTTTGGCTCCGTAAACACGTTCCTTTCTACTCCAACCATTTTATTGACTATTCCATTAGGTTACAACTACCATTTAGTACCAATTTGGGCAGCATAACACCTAGGCCAACCCATTTCCATAAATTAAAACCAACGGCAAACCAGCGAAATTTCATCGATTAAATTGCCCACAGCAACTAGAATAGTCAATATACGAAGGTTTGGAAGCTACCTCAAGCTCCCACTAGCTTTTTCTCTTCTTGGCTGAAACCCTAACCTTCCCAAGGGCTGAATTGAGCTTCCAAAACCTTACATCACATAGAAGAGAAGCTTAGGAGAAGGATTATACACATTAGGTACGAATTCACCGAAGAAATCGACCTATCTCGTGAGTTTTCTCCTCTCCTTCTCTCTCTAAAACTCTCAAACTTTCTCTCTCCCCTTGGCTGCTATTTCAAGTCAAGTATGAGGCTGAAGGAAGAGGATGATGATTTTAATAAGATATTCCAATTTAATTAATTAATTTTCCCAATTTCGGATTTTTACAAAATTTTGGCAGATTTCTGCCCAAACTTTGAAAAATTATAACTAATTCTAGAAAAATTGAATTGGAGTGATTCCAAAGCCTATAGAACCCTTATTGAGTCTAGTTTCAAGGACAAATATAGAATTTTGCTGAATGGAATCACAAAATTCCCAGAATTTTAATCTTTGCCTGTTGTTCCAGAAACTTCATAGTTTTTCTGTGCTGACTTCAAAAATACATATCTTTTTGTATATAGCTCTAATTGAGTCATATGACCTATCAAATTAAATCTTAGGATGTCTAATTTCATCCTATAAAATTTCATAATTTTTGCTCATCATTTGATCATTCAAAATCACATGACAAGCTCACTACCTCATAGGTGATTTCACTGAAAACATAATTATATTCTCCAAAATTCACCATTTTACTTTCTTAATACCCCAAAGATATGGAAATCATTAGGGGATAAATTTGGGCTCCTGCTAAATTGGGGCTTAGTAGTCCACTTAATTTAGGCTTATTCCCAAGCCTCAAATCCCAAATTTTAGGGTATTACATGGATGACCTGTATCCATTAGATATACATGGTATCAGTAATGCTCACAAACCATTTGACCACTTGCATGATAGTTGTTGTCATGAATATTTCTGGTTTTTTGTTAATGACATCACTATTCTTGCCATTACCATTACTAAACTTGTCAATACCATTAACAAAATTAGTCAACGCATTTACTCATTTTGTCAGTACATAACGATTTTGTCAAAGCCATTATAATTTTTGTCAAAACCATTAATGTTTTAGTCAATCTCATTACTCACCAAATTTGTGAGTGTTGGCCCAAAAGTGTTGGTCTTTGACAAGTTCACTAATGCGATTGACAAAATTTTTAATGGTTTTAACGAGACTACCAAAGGGAATGACAACTTATTCTTTCCAAATATTATGTGTGAAAGTGTTGGCCCAAGAGGGCTGGACCCTGACAAGTTAAGTAATGGGAATGATAAAGTTTTAATGGATTTGATGAGATTGGTAATGGGAATGACAGCTTATTCTTTCCAAATATTATGTGTGAAAGTGTTGGCCCAAAAGGGTTGCACGCTGATAAGTTCAGTGATGGGAATGACAAAGTTTTTAATGGATTTAACGAGATTGGTAATGGGAATGACGAGATTGGTAATGATAATGACAAGTTTTGTTCTGATATTGACAAAAACCACAAATGTTTATGAGAGCAACTATCAAGTAAAGGGTTCAAATGACAATTTAACATTACTCATACCACTTACACCCAATGCATATAAGCCATGAACTCAAAAGAAGATGTTCCTTCATGTATACTTTAATTACATCAATTGTCGCGATTAACAAGAGTCGTAATGAGAATGATAAGTACAGTAATGAAATTTACAAAACATTAGATTCTTCATGACAACAACTATCATATACATTGTCAAATTATAGTTTAACATTACTCATTCCACCTACACCCAATATATATAAGCCATGAACCTAGAAGAAGGTATTCCTTCATGTATACTTTAATTACATCACTGTCATGATTAACAAGAGTAGTAATGGGAATGACAAGTATAGTAATAGAATTTACAAAACACTAGATTCTTTATAACAGAAACTACCATACACATTGTCAAATTATAGTTTAACATTACTCATTCTACCTATACTCAATGCATATAAGCTATGAACCCAGAAGAAGGAGTTCCTTCATGTAACTTTCCAGTGTTGAATATGCCTAACTTGAACCAAATCCTAAGATCCAGCTTCACATTGAGGTCATAAACCCCGAAGCTCTTTTGCTTATTATATTCTGAAGTTTGATTGGTGCCTAGGGAAATTAAGTTTTGGCCTTTGAACTCGATGCTAAAATAGTGAGTGGTCTTATGGCCCATATACAAAGGCGAGGTTTTAATAGGTTTATGTGGGTTTTAGAAATTGAAATGGTATTTAAATGTCATTTTCCCAAAAAAATTCTTGTCTTCTCTAGAATGTTCTCAACCATCTTCTCCATTCAGCATCATGGCTGTGGTGTGTGTGAGTACGTAAGGCGTCATCCTCCATGCTAGTTCGTCCGTCATCTCCCTCAATTGATCTTCTTCCTCCTCTGTTTTGGGAGTCGCTGTGTGTTGGGTTTGGGTACAGAGCTTTGGCTCTTCTTTTTCCTTTTTGGGGCATCGATTGTGTGTATGGTAAGTGTGAAATTCGTCCTCCTTGATGTTGGTTCGGTTTTCTGGTTATTTGAGCAATTTCCTCTCTCTGCGTTTTTCTTCCTTGTACAGGTGTGAGTAGTTTGGGTTAAACTACATTCCCCTTCCCCTGTTTCAGGATCTATGTGTGAGAAAGGAGAAGAATGAACTCAAAACAAGTGGAAAACTAAGGTTTAAGGAGCCCACTTTAGGTAGTTATCTTCACTTTAATGGCTTTAGTTGCAAATGGTTGTAGTTGCATTAAGATGAAGAAGGGCTAAGGCTATGCTCTCCTTGAATTTTAAATTGATTCTTAGTAAAATTTGGGAAGGGTAACTTGTATGTGTGTGTGTGTATATTGAAGTTTGGAAGTTTATTGTTGGTTGATTATGAACTGTGATGTGCTTTATGTGTTTGTCTTGAATGCGCAACATGTGTTTGTTGAAATGTTTGAAAGGGCAAAACTCAAGTTTAAGTGATTACCTAGCTGTGATTAAAGTATTATAGACCAAAGTATGGTATTTAGGAAGCTTTGATATATTATTTTGTTGCTTGAAAAGCTATGATGGGTATTTTATGAGAATGCTGTGGTTTATGTACAATTTGATTAAACATAATATACTCAAAGAAAATAATAGTTATTTGCTCTTCTATATTGAAACTAGGTAAAGAATTGAATTTGGCAAATATGATAACTTTATATGCTGATGTTTGGAAATCGTTGGGCAAGAGATTTGAGATTGAAGTTTGATGCAATTGGCTAAATGGCGATGCATACTTAAAAGAAAGAATGATAGATATTTCTTTTATGCTTTATTTTGTCATTGTTGAACTTGTTAGTTGGATATAATGATTTATTTGTTTTTAAATTCAAAGTCATATCCCTCATGAGCAAGTTTGGAAAAAAAAAAAAACGTTTGTGCGTGAATCATTGAAGGTTAAAAAGGTGAGCTCATTGGGTCATTGAAGGTTTTTACTAAATTATTTAGAGAAGTTGGATCGATGCTTGAACATTGGTCATCATAATAACAGGATGGGTGCTGCTAAATAAGTAGCGGTACTACTTCTATTAAATGGGTTCTTTGAATTTTTATAAAGGTTGTGCAAGGGGAATCATAATAGTTTTGTTGTGGGCGTCAGGACATGTAAAGAGTGGACCCCACATGAAAGTTGCTAGTAAAGTGAATTATAGGTATTTGACATCTTAGCTGGTGAGCGAATAGCGTTCTATTATAATCTTTACAAATAATATTGATAAATCCCTATTTTATTATGTAATTTCATACTTAATTTGGGGTTTTGTCATGATAATTGAGCTTAAAATATCTCTTTTGAGATTAATTGTAATTAAATGTGTTTAAACGAAATTAAGGGTGAAAAGGGGCAAAAAATTTATATATTTTACGATTTATCATAATTGATTAATTTTTAGAATATAAGGTATTACATTTTGGGTTTATTTTAATTGCAGATCAGTTTGGGAAAAATTGCAGAAGAACCCAGAATTTTTGGAAATTACAAACAATTGGGAGAAAGGACTCAGAGAAATTTCAGAAAAGGGCCCAAAATTTTAAAAAATCATGTTTGGACCCATAAAATTTTACAATTTTCAATTTAGTCCCTCCTAAAAGATTTCAAACTTTTCATTTTGGTCCCTTGGTCATCTCTTTCGGGATTGAATTGGGACGTGGGAAATAAAAGAGGGAGCCACGGGTAGAACAGGGGGGGAGAGGGAACAAAGGATAGGCACCAAAAACTCATACCAATCTAGATCGTCCAGATGATTTGATTTTTGTAAACTGATTATTTTTTAATAAAAAAATTATTTTTTGAGAAAATGTCAGTAAAGAGATTATTTTTATTTTAAATTTGTACCTATTAAAATAATTTTTCCCCAAAAAATTTAAAAAACAAATCTGGACCGTCCAAATCCTATTTGGATGGTTGAGATAGGACAAGCTCCCCCTCCTCGTCCAAAGGACGAGTAGGGAAGCTTGTTCCGAGGGCGAGAGCTGGGAGTAGTAAGGGAGCAGCGGTGAGCTTTGTTCTCTCAACACCTTCACCTTCGTTTTCCTCTCTCGTTGGCTGCACCATCCATCACCACATCAGCCGGTGAGCTGCATCATTCTAGATCAGGAACTAAAGCAGAGAACAACCGTGAGGATCAGAGGTTCATCAAACACCACTGCCATTGTCCTTTACCTTCTTCCTCAATTTCTTCTAGTACCGTGCATTTTTTAAAGAAGATTCCTTTTCCAAGATTAAGCTTTAAATAGCTTAGGATTCTGTATACAGCTTGTTATCTAGTGTTAGTAAAGGGAGAATGATTTCTTGCTGCAAAACTTGGCCCACATCTCTATATTCACCAAATATGTATTTCAGCTCCCTACAATCATTTATATATGTCAACTTGGGAAGGTCTCCAGGCAGAAGTAGTGAAAATACCATTTCTAATTTGCCACATTCTTCAATTCGAAGAGATTTTAACGCTCGGAACAATAAGTCATAGTTCTTTTGACTACCAACAACTCTTATTTCTTCCTTCAAACTAACCATGGATCGAAGTCACAAGATTCTTAGCACAAGATGCACTCTCATTTCTTCCTTCAAACTCACGCTGGGAACAATAACCAGATGCAGTTTCAAATTCATGTTTGATTTCCTCAACAACCTCTCGAAGATCCCTTGTACCATGAGCAGACAAAGTTGTTAAGCTACTCAGCTTGAAAGATTCACCATCCGCCGCAGTCAAAACTCACCCTTTTTTCCTCTTGCTCTTCTGGAGAGCCATTGCCAGATGTTGCTGCATAACTCTCTGGCTCTTCATACACTACTAAAACGCAGATAGGGACATCCAATCTTAGTTGGCAAAAAAACGCAAATAGAATAGCATACAAAAACCAAAGACAAGGAATCAAAACGAAAAGAGAAAAAAAGGGAATACCAGGGAGGAAGAAAATACTCCATCACCAGCGACTGATCAGACATCGGCAAGGACAGAGGCGTGATTCCCGGCAGCAATGCGATAGAAGCAAACTTCGACGAGCTTAGGTTTGCAGAAGGGGCATGTTGCGATTAAGCGATAAGCTTTTTTATGGAGGATAAAGAGATGAAAGGGTTGGGATTTCGGGAAAGAAAATTGTAAAGGGGAGAGAATGAACCATTACAACTGTAAAGAGACAGGACGAGAAGCAATACCTCAGGAAGGAAAAAGTGAAAGATGAATGAGAGGAAAGGGATTAAAAAATAGGAGGGAGTTTTAAATTTCAAAACTACTTGAAATATAAAATTTGTAGGTATACTATGCACGGAGCCAAAGTAAGAGGTTGAGCCGGTACTGTTCATATAAACAGTAAAAACAGAGAGAAGCCCCCGAACACTTACAACTGGCTTGGCTTGAAGTGATACAGATTTATTATTATATATGGATATGGATATATGGATTTCGAGAACTCTGAAACCTGAGCTTCATTTACGCCTTCCATCAATCTGTGGCGCAGCTTCTGTCCTTCTCCGGTTGTCTTCATCGTCGTGGTGTGAGCACATTCTGTTGATCGTTTCCTTTTGTCTTCCTCCTTTGCTCAAGATTTCAAGTCACTACTTTCTCTCTTTTCTCTCCCTGATCGACGTTGTTCATAGCAGAAATTGGTTTTTGGGATTGTTTGGCACCACCGCTTCTTCCACTTCATCGCTCTTCTTCCATCGCTGTGGGAGTTTTATTATTTTGGTTGTGCATTACTGATTCACCTGTTTCCTCCTCTGTTTGATTTATTATGAGCCGTAAGTGGGTAAGATTTCAGATCCTTGTCTTTTCTGTTCCCTGCACTTGATAAGGGCATATTTAATATTCTTTCTCCTCCCTCATGATTTATGCGTGGGTATCGTAGAGTTGGTTGTTTGAGTTTTAATTTTATCTTCTTATTTCAGCTCCTTAACTTGAGGAACACAAAAGAAATTGAGAGTTTAGTTTAGTTAGTTATTGAAACTAAAGGGTTTCCTCCTATTTTTTCTTGGTGACTGCCACTGATTGAAATAATATATTAAAGAAGTTTGTTGGTGATGAAGGGGAATTTGGGTTAATTAGGATTATTCAGGTTATGTTGGTTGTTAGAATGCACACAAGGTGTTTGTAAAAATATGTAAGAGAAGAACCTATGTTCTGATTGAAGTAGTGTTAATTTGAGTCCTTGTTAAGTGAAATTTAGTGAGTTTAGTGACTTCACTATTGGAATGGAAGGATGTTTTGTATAAGGATTTAACGATTAAGTTTATTTAGTTGGGTTAGAAAATTGATTGCATATAAAGTGTTTGAGGAAATATTTGAATAAAAATGAAATTGATTGTGTGATAAGATGAGTACGTAGATTAGAGTAATGATTGATTAGGAGTTATTTAATTAGATTCTATGTTAAGATCTGGAAAATAATATGATCTCTATATAAATATATGGACTATGGTTTTATTTATTATTGATTAAATTGAATGGTATATACTTTATATGCATGTAGAAGCTAAATAATTCTCTATTTCTGTAAATTGTTATAAAAATAGAGTTGTGAATATAAACAAATATATCAGTGTTTATATATATATATTGGTCATTAGAATTATTGTTCTAGATAACTTATGAAACTTATGATTGTGATTAAATGTTCTAAAAATATAAGAAAGATTCTTATAAAAGACACGAAGGAACTTTATTATCTGAGATATTATAGATTTCTTGTTGGAATGACTAAAATATTGTTGTATACTAGGGGAAAGGTTGAACCGTATTTGAAGACCGTTAAGTATGATAGAATATAGCTATTGGGACTACCAGGTAAGAAACTAACGCCCCGCTTGATCTATGAGTGATATTTTTACTGGATTTTTCCTTCTTGTATTCATGCCTTTTTGTGTTATCATTGATATTTTCTTGAGTCTAATATGTTAGAAAATGACTTTATGAAAGCTTTTTGATAGAAAATTGAATACGAATTTTATTTTATTCAGTTTCTTTTATTTATTTTAAACTTTTTATACATGCATGGAAGGGGTAGAATTCTCCTAAAGGAATTACTTATCCATTATATAATGAAGTTGATTTGGATTACAAGGATGTTTATTTCCATGCATGCCGGAAAGATGTTTTTAAGGGACTAAAACCAGAACACTGGTTGCTAACGGCAAGATTTGTTAGCCCTTGACTCGCCATGGCGCACCCAGCTAGCAGGGTGATTAGGAGGTGCTAGCCTTGTGTGACGGCCAACACACGTGGAATGGAGGGAGGGTTTCATGAGTAATACGCCAGTTTTTTTTTTCCTGTGGCTTCTGGCCACGCTTGTTTTCATGGTTTCTAGCCATGCAGGATTGGTTACTTACCCTCGTGGATTGTGTGTCCACGCCTGTTATCATTCTATCTAGGTCCTGATTAAGAATAATTTTTTTTTAAAATTATGTTCTTGATTTCCAAATAAAAAGTCTTTGAATATACATTTATATTAAACAGCAATGATTAATTCTTTATTCACTTCTTATACTCTTAGTTGTTTAATTGTGTACATGATAGATAATTAATCCTTTTCTATTTATATGCCAAGTTACTCTATTGTATTATGGCTTAAGTAGTTTATTATTATCGTATATTTGTATTTTATTGTGGGGACGTTATTTATTGGAAAAGCATTTTTGCACGTAGATGATAGAAGTGTACTTGCTCCTACTATTGACTCTTTAAGCTCACCTTGGATAAGAAGTCTATGAATGCTACCTCCACACAGACTACTATAAATGTTTAACCTATACTTTTCTATGATTTATTAGAGTCGCTCCATGTATTCTATAGGTGGGATTCCTGACTTCTTTTGATATTTTGGGATTTATGAACACGTATATATTGTGGAGCGGAGCTCCGTATGCTGTATTGTACTAATAGATTGTTATAGAAAATTTTAGAAGCTTGACTTACAGATGGGACTATTTTAAAATGTCTACAAAAGGCTTTAATTTATTTATAAGGAATATGTTATACATGATCTAGAAATGGCATATGTATATGCATGATTGTTATACTAATTATGGTATTATAAATACTATTATATTCAAGGCTTGTGGAATATGAGTTTTCTTGTATTTCATGCCAGTCACCCCTTAATTTTCTGGGCATGACAATTTGGTGTCAGAGCTTAAGTTCCCTATGGTTACATGGAGCAAGGATTCTTTAGTGGTTTCTCAATCATCATTAGGAACCTGGGCATAATCATAATTGAGGTATCATTGAAGGGCTTATAGGATGCCCTTCTGTGTCTTTCTACAATTCATCTATTATTTTTATACACATGAGACATGTATATTTAACATATCTCTTGTTTACTTTTATAGTGAAGATGTCTCTAGATGTTGATTGTCAAAATAAAAAGACTAGTAATTGAAGATTCCTGATAGAGTATCTACTCAAGAAAGAGATAGTGAAAGGTTTGTGCATGAATTATCTAAATACATGTATATGAACAATAGCTTTTCAGTTCAATTATTTTGTTGATTACTCTACTATGGCTACGTGATGATTAAATGAGACTTAAAGGAACATATCTATATAAGAAGCAGAAGTGAAAATTATGAGCTGATCGATCTCAGATGTGATCATTTCTTATATCTGATATATATATATATATATATATATATTTTAAAATGGTTCAAGTAGAACCTAACCGGGCTCAATAATCTTTTCATGGCAGCTAGCCATATAGGTGAAATTTCAGCATTAGGAAAAGTGTATATATATATATATGAAGAAAGTTAATGCATGTTTTTCTATGTTTTAATATATACAAATAGATAAGTGATTGTGAGATGCTTGCAAGTATTCTGTAGTTCATAGTTTAATTCATTGTACCATATTTAAACCTCAATTTTTTATTATTTATTTGAGTCATTTTCTATTAGACAACTCTCGTCTTCATCAATCATTGTTGCGCCATCCCTAAGACCTCATTTTGTAAAGTTGTGCTCAATATTTTCTTTTGCAGCAAATTGATATATAATTGTAATTAGAATCCCTAATTCCCAATTAGTTGATTAGGGATTTAAATAGGATTAGTAGTTAATTATGAAACAGCCATTAATGAATAAGATGGCAACGCCACTGATACGCCTCATTAAAGGTAGGGCATCTATAAAAAGCCTAAACCCCTCTCATTATATATCAGTTGTTGAATTGTGATTAGTAAAGGAATAATTTCAGCAACCTATATGTCTCTTCTCTCTTCTTCCCTCTCCAAGAATTTCAGCCTTTCTTCTTCTCTCCGTCGCAGAATCTTTGTTCTTCCTCTTTGCTCTCTCTCTGTGTTCGATCTCTTCTCTCTCTTTCTACCTATTGCCCAATTCGGTTCTGGTCAATTATTCCAGAATCTTATCAGTGGTATCAGAGATTTAAATCCTCTGCCACATGATCTTTTAGCTGCTGCATAGTTGAAACAAGATTCCAAGAAAAAATCAAGAATGGCAGAAGAAAGATTCCAGGCGATTGAACAAAGAATGCAAACATTAGACACTACTCTACAGGGGTTACTGACTGGATTCAACACTAGAATCGCAACTTTGAGGCAAGAAATTAAAAAAAATACGTGCAAGTGGTCAGAATGGTGCTAGGAATCCTGATCGGCACCAAGAAAGACACCAAGATCGCTTCCAAGAATGACTTCGGCAAACAAAGAATCGCGTTCAGCTGTGGCACCTTCATCAGCAAGGGTCGGTGGCTGATTTTAATTTTGTCTTTGATTCTTTTTCAGCCAACCTCGATGTGCCAGAAGATCACCTGGTCGATGCCTATGTTAATGGCTTGAAGGAGGAGATTGCCAAGTCAGTCAAGCTATTCAACCCACGTACCATGCTTGAAGCCCATCGCTTGGCAAGACTGTATGAGATAATCCTGCAGATTCAGTCCGAGAAAGCAAGGTCTCCAAAGTTCAAGAATCATCGAAAATCAGCGAGCAATCACAGAAGAGTCCTCAAGATGTTCTCGAAAATGAGAAACGCACCCAGATATTGTCGACAGAGGAAGAAGGTTTTCAATCCTCTGTTCTTGAGCAAGAAACAGAGCGCGATGATGTAGCTCAAACACCGCAAGATGCGACGAAAAGAAACAAAGAAGTGACGCTGACTTTCTCGTATGCTCCAACAAAGGACAAAAACGCAAATATGGTGAATGGAGTTGTTGAGCCGCCGATTTTTGTCTCTTTTGAGGATTATATGGGTGTGTCGCATAACGCACCTTCTTGTTCGGACTCTACCCAAGAATGTATCAAGGTGCTAGACGCCAAAGAGTTATTAGACATGGCCACAAGCACACGTTCAAAGACATGGTCGAGCATCAAGAAGACATCTTTAAGGAGTGGGTCATCAAGGCTCAACTTCGGAGAAAGTTTTTGGGTGAGTCGCACAAGACAGCTTCATATTTGGTGCTGTCACCGACTGTTTCTTCGTATATTAAGCTCTTCACCAGCGAAAAGGGATGAAATGCTTGCTTTAGGAACTGTTGAACTGAGTATGGAATGTACGTGGTGGCTATATGTTTCTCCTTTTAAGAAGTCAAAAGAACAGCCGGTTACCGTTTACTCTGTTTTCAGCACTGTTCAACCTGCTGAAAATAAAGGGTTACAGCTGGCTTGTATATTCTCAGGAGGGCAGAAAACTTTTTAAGGTAATGGTTATATGGGCTTTATTTTTCAGGAATTAGGCCTAAGTTTTTTGCTGTCATGGGTTATTTCTGTGAAGCATAAAAAGATGATTCTTAGCTGGGTTGCACTTGTTCAATGTTCTCCAACGAGATTTCGGATTCAGACCTGGTTTAAGGGAGAGTTAATCAATATGCTTCTTGGCTCTGGTTTTCTACAATATACTGTGGATAATAACTGGGGTTCTGCTACATATGGAAAAAGCTGCAGGTACCATCTGTTCTGCACATGGTGTGGCCCTCAACAAGCTCAGAAGACAAAGTTCAGAAATATTAATTCTGAACATAGCCTTGAAGAGAAAAGCCCAATTCTTTTACAGTTGGGTCTTCTAAATTTTGTGGGCACTTTCAAGTATGGGCTGTTGCACGAATATCTTAAACTCTTACCTACCAGACTTCTGCAACAGAATTGGTTCAAGGGGGAATTAATTATAATGCTCTTTGGTAGGGACTCTTCTCTGCGCAAGAAAAGAAAAATAATGCAGTGAAGGTGCAAAAGGATTAAATGCAATTTGAGGAAAAAGCTTCTGCTTTCCAGACTTCAAGTCACAGATTTTTCTCCGCCTAGCAGCAGTTTTCAAAAGTTTCATGGCTCAGTTTTTATCAATCTTTGAAATTGTCTTTTGTTGTTCATCATCCTTGAGGGCAAGGATGTTTTTGGGAGGGGTATTGATATATAATTGTAATTAGAATCCCTAATTCCCAATTAGTTGATTAGAAATTTAAATAGGATTAGTAGTTAGTTACGAAACTGCCATTAATGAATACGGCGGCGGCGGCACCACTGATAGGGATAAGGTGACAGTGCTTATTAGGGCATCTATAAAAAGCCTAAACCCCTCTCATTGTAACTCAATTGTTGATTTGTGATTAGTAAAGGAATAATTTCAGCAACCCACGCGTTTCTTCTCTCTTCTTTCCTCTCCAAGAATTTCAGCATTTCTTCTTCTCTCCCTCACAGAATCTCTGTTCTTCCTCTTTGCTCTCTCTCTGTGTTCGATCTCTTCTCTCTCTTTCTACCTATTTCCCAATTCGGTTCTGGTCAATTATTCCAGAATCTTATCACAAATGTTGTTCGAGGATACTTGATAATGTTTCATTTTTAGACACTCCTGCTATTGTACGTGTCTTAAGTAGTAACTTTTAGCATTATTGTATATTCTTCAGAAGTTGTAGAATTCAAAGCCAATCCAAGCCGCTAAAAATTAGAGAATGATTGCTTCAAGGGATAGAAAAATCATAATAATCTTTAAACCTAAAGTATATGTAATTTTTTTTCTTTGATAAGAAAAGTAGATGTAATTTCTTGAAGGACATTGATGAAATTGTTAAAGACAAGCAAATTGCTCAATGTTTTAAGTGTTCCTACTCATTTTTTGCAATATCATTCAACTGCTTACCGGAGGCTTCTTTCATCTCTTTTGATTCCTCTAATATAGTTTTCTCATCAACTTTAATATCAATTTATCTTTTTCTCTTGTGAGATATTGATTTTGAACTTTATCGAGTTCTTCAGTTTCCTTTGTTGATTTTATGATTGTAGTTGTCGCCATGATTTCCTCTGAATATAACCAAGTTCTTGATGCTTTGTGCTTTAGAATGTTGTTCATCTTCCTTGTCATTTTTAGTACAGGTTTTGCTTGAATTTTCAAATTCTTCTTGGGCTTTAGTTTGGCGTTCTTTGCTAGTCTCGTCAATGTCAAGATTGCTTGAGTCTTTTAGCAATGGGTCTTTAGTATTTAGATTACTTGCAATTTTTTTAGAATACTGTCATTGTTGATTTTTCTGATAGAGGAAGACCTTACTAAAGTAAAAACAAACAAACATAGAACTTAAAAACATCCAAACTTTTAAATCTTTGGCATGACAATATTCTACATTCTCTATTGAAATTAATGTTTTCCCGCTATCAGGTGTAGAAGTTGGTTAGTCTTTCTCTTGTTCTTTGTTATAACCCTTTCTACAAAGATGATAACGAGACTAAAACCAGAAGTAGATAACAGAGTGAGAATAACTTCAATCTAATAATAAAATTGCTACATAGCTAAATCAGGTTACAAGGGATAAGATGATTTCAGATAAACACATCACCCTCTTATGCCTAGATACATGAACTATAATCAAAAGAACAATTACAAACCAAGAAGAAACAAAACATAGACACACAACACAATGACACTATAGAGATTATAAAATTAAACAGGGTTGCCAAGCTTTCAAGAGGTTTGTACTCCCCCTAAAGGCTTAAGGTGCACTTCAAAATTCCTTTATACCTTTCCCCTTGACCAGGGTGAAGATTTAAAGCCAAAAAAAAAAAAAAAAGAGGTGAAACGTGACTTCCAAAACCTCTCATAGACTGACTTCAACAACCTCTCTATTCCTTTCTCTGAAATAGTAAGCCAAAGTTCTTACCAATAGAAAGTATCTTTCCTCTTTTCATGTATTTTTCAGTTTCTAAAAGTGGTCTTAGCATTCTTCAATTCTTCAAATTTTTCCACAGTGTGTGTTTGTTTAAATTATCTTTTCTGTTTGTGACTTTCAAGAGAGAATGAGTCAACGGAACTTTCAAATTCTGCGAGGGAACTTTTATTTGGATTCAATTCTAATTGAGCTATCATTGAATGTTTTCTTCCAGTTCAGTGTCCGTCCTACAATAAAAATTTATTTGTTGGACGTTTATTTCTTCCTTGAAAAAAAACGTTTGTTTTAAGTTCTTTTTCTTTTTCCTGACGAAGCATTGGTTGTTCATACATTACAATTTTAAGTCATTGCAACTATTCAGTTGACCCGATACCAATCTTGTTATTATATATATATATATATATATATTGCAGCATTAAAACACTGTTATGAAATTTATAGATGGATAAACATAATATTCCTATTCTATTTGATGTTTGAGATAATGTTTTGTGAGTGTCTCACTCGATTGAACTAAGAAGATAGGTTTGTGTCATAATTTGTTTTTCTTTTAATCTCTGTGCTAGCATTTTCAATTTCCTTTTCATTGTCATGGAATAACCCATTGTTCCTTCAATGGATTATTCCATCTTCTTCGCCATAAATAGATTTTTGCCTATGGCATTAGAATCCATTGATATAACATAAGAACTAAAACAAAATATTCATGAATTAAATGTGTTTGGATACTTGCATCAATTTAGCAGTATATGAATGTGATTGTGTATGCTAACTATTTGTACTAATTGAAAGTTTCAATTAAGGTAAATGCATATTTAAATTCGGAGGACCGAATTTTTGAAGGGGGGAGAATGTGAGGGCCCTGTCCAAAAAAAAAAAAAAAATAGAAAGAGAGCCCATTAAATAAATACACACATACACGTATAATAAAATATAAAAAAAAATAATACACTTCGGATTTTCCCCCTTCATTCCTTGTATCCCCTCAATCTGTGGAGTTCGAGTGTGGTTAGAGAAATTTCTGAGAACTCTGAAACTTGAGCTTCATTTACTCCGTCCATAAATCTGTGACGCAGCTTCCGTCCTTCTCCGGTTGTCTTCATCATCATGGTGTGAGCGTGTTCTGCTGATCGTTTCCTTTTGTCTTCCTCCTTTTCTTAAGATTTCAAGTCACTACTTTCTCTCTTTTCTCTCCCTGATCGATGCTGTTCATAGCAGAAATTGGTTTTTGGGATTGTTTGGCACCACCGCTTCTTCCACTTCATCGCTCTTCTTCCATCGCTGTGGGAGTTTTATTATTTTGACTGTGCATTACCGATTCACCTGTTTCCTCCTCTGTTTGATTTATTATGAGCCTTAAGTGGGTAAGATTTCAGATCCTTGTCTTTTCTGTTCCCTGCACTTGATAAGGGCATATTTAATATTCTTTCTCCTCCCTCAAGATTTATGCGTGGGTATCAGAGTTGGTTGTTTGAGTTTTTATTTTATCTTCTTATTTCAGCTCCTTAACGTGAGGAACACAAAAGAAATTGAGAGTTTAGTTTAGTTAGTTATTGAAGCTAAAGGGTTTCCTCATATTTTTCTTGGTGACTGCCACTGATTGAAATAATATATTAAAGAAGTTTGTTGTTAATGAAGGGGAATCTGGGTTAATTAGGATTATACAAGTTATGTTGGTTGTTAGAATGCACACAAGGTGTTCGTAAAAATGTGTAAGAGAAGAACCTATGTTCTGATTGAAGTAGTGTTAATTTGAGTCCTTGTTAAGTGAAATTTAGTAAGTTCAGTGACTTCACTATGGGAATGGAAGGGTGTTTTGCATAAGGATTTAACGATTAAGTTTATTTAGTTGGGTTACCTAATTGAATGCATATAAAGTGTTTGAGGAAATGTTTGAATAAAAATGAAATTCATTGTGTGATAAGATGAGTACGTAGATTACAGTAATGATTGATTAGGAGTTATTTAATTAGATTCTATGTTAAGATTTGGAAAATAATATGCAAGGTTTGCATATATATATTTATATATATATATGTGGACTATGGTTTTATTTATTATTGATTAAATTGAATGGTATATACTTTATATGCATGTAGAAGCTAAATAATTCTCTATTTCTCTAAATTGTTATAAAAACAGAGTTGTGAATATAAACAAATATATCTGTGTTTATATATATCTATATTGGTCATTAGAATTATTGTTCTAGATAACTTATGAAACTTATGATTGTGATTAAATATTCTACAAATATAAGAAAGATTCTTATAAAAGACACGAAAGAACTTTATTAACTGAGATATTATAGATTTCTTGTTGGAATGACTAAAATATTGTTCTATACTAGGGGAAAGGTTGAACCGTATTTGAAGACTGTTAAGTATGATAGAATATAGCTATTGGGACTACTAGGTAAGTAAGTAATGCCCCACTTGATCTATGAGTGATATTTTTACTGGATTTTTCCTTGTTGTATTCATGCCTTTCTGTGTTATAATTGATACTTTCTTGAGTCTAATATATTAGAAAATGACTTTATGAAAGCTTTTTGATAGAAAATCAAATACGGATTGTATTTTATTCAGTTTCTTTTAATTATTTTAAACTTTTTATACATGCATGGAAGGGGTAGAATTCTCCTAAAGGAATTATTTATCCATTTTATAATGAAGTTGATTTGAATTACAAGGATGTTTACTTCCATGCATGCCGAAAAGATGTTTTCAAGGGACTAAAAGTAGAACATTGGTTGCTAACGGCAGTATCCGTTAGCCCTTGGCATGCCATGGCATACCCAGCTAGCGTGGTGATTAAGAGGTGCTAGCCCCATGTGACGGCCTACACATGTGGAATGGAGGGAGAGTTTTGTGAGTGATACTCACCCCAGTTTTTTTTTTTCGTGGCTTGTAGCCATGTCGGATTGGTTACTTACCCTCGTGGATTGTGTGACTACGCCTGTTGTGGTTCTGTTTAGGTCCTTATTAAGAATAAAATTAGTTTTTTTTTTTTAAATCATATTCTCGATTTCCAAATAAAAAGTTCTTTGAATATACATTTATATTAAATAGCAATGATTAATTCTTTATTCGCTTCTTATACTCTTGAGAGTTTGATGATGAAGGCATACCGTGGATTCGAGCTAGTGACTTTACTAGGTGAGAGCATCGTGCCCTAACCAGCAGCCCCAAGTCCGACGGCCACTTGTTATACTGTTAGTTGTTTAATTGTGTACATGATAGATAATTAATCCTTTCCTATTTATATGCGAAGTTACTCTATCGTTTTACGACTTGACTAGTTTATTATTATCGTATATTTGTATTTTATTGTAGGGATGCTATTTACTGGAAAAATATTTTTGTACTCAGATGGTAGAAGTGTACTGGCTCCTCCTATTGACTCCTTAAGCCCACCTTGGATAAGAAGTCTATGAATGCTACCTCTATTACATAGACTATTGTAGATGTTTAACCTATACTTTTCTATGATATATTAGAGTTGCTCCATGTATTCTATAGGTGGGATTCCTGACTTCTTTTGATATTTTGGGATTTATGAACATGTATATATTGTGGAGCGGAGCTTTGTATGCTGTATTGTACTAATAGATTGTTATATGAAAATTTTAGAAGCTCAACTTATAGATGAGACTATTTTAAAATTTCTACAAAAAGCTTTATTTTATTTATAAGGAATATGTTATACATGATCTAGAAATGGCATATATATATGCAAGATTATTATGCTAATTGTGGTATTATAAATACTATTATATTCAAGGTTTGTGGAATGAGTTTTATTGTATGTCATGCCGACCATCTATTAATTTGCAGGGCGTGACATTTAATGTAACCATACAACTAACCATATGATATTATAAGATCTGAAAAACAAGGATATTATAAGACACAAGTAATTAACAATTGAGTTGGCCCAAATTGTTTCTTAGGCCTACCGCGAGCATCGGATGCTTTCAAAAAGATACCTTATATTGTTTCCTCATTATGACCCTATATTCTTGTAAATCAGAATAATCAGTTGTATATGGATGTGTTATACCAAAAAATCCCGCAAATCGGGATTGTTGGTTCTGTACGGGGTGTATTAATTGAAGATGACATAAAAAGAGTATTGCCCTTCTTCCTTTTGAGAATTTTCATGTGGGAAAACAGTTAGGATTAAACTTATATTTTGATATTTAGTTTTTCTAAATAATTACGTTTTTCATGTTCATCTTCAATAATTATTATTTTTTTCTAGGTTCTTTCTTCTAATATTCGCTGTTTTTTTAATAAAATATGCGAAAAATATCCTTGCCTAATCATAAAACTATATTTATTGATAAAATAGTATTTATTTACTAATTGAAAATACAATGATAATGTTCAAATGAAAGAGATCAACTCAGGTCCCCAACAAAACGATGGAAGTGATCAACCAAGCGGCCCTTTTTTTCTCTATCCAATGCAGTCACATCCAATGAAATTACAAGGAGAAAACTTAATTATATAAACTTGTTTCTAATTCACGCTTACTGAGCAACAAAATAAGAATCAGTTTTGGATTGAAAAATCAAATCAAAGTTGCAACAAAAAATCTATACATCCTGCATCCATCAAATATATATATATATATATATATCACTGCAGAAATCTTTTCTTGCAAGTGACATTCCACAAACATATATCAATGAAGATCATTGACAATATTAGATGCAGATCATCCATCAAATATTAGGTGTCAAATTTATGAATACATGAGAGTGATTAATATCTCTAGTTAATTAAAGGGAAGAGGAATGCTGGGATATATCATATAGGCATCTAATGGTTCACTCTTTGGGAGTCTTACTAGAATTATTGAAAACCAATAACAAAGCACAACGTAAATACACCTAAATGCCAAAGGGTTTATCCTTGGCACTTATCATGTCTCCAAACATTGTCATGCTCTCAATCAATTTCTTGCGATCTTCAAAGAGTACCAACAACTGAGAATCAATATCTCCAAGCTTCACTTCCATCACTTGAATTTCCTCAATCAATTTCTTGCGATCTTCAGAGAGTACCAACAACTGAGAATCAATATCTCCAAGCTTCACTTCCATCACTTGAATTTCCTCTTTTGCTTTCGAAACATTTGACATGTCCACCCCAAAAACTTTGGCATGAACTGATTCAACCCAGCCCTTGTCAAACCCAAGAACAATTGCGTCACTTAAGGTGTCCTCCAAGGTTGATTTTTCTGATGGTGTGATGGTATTAGGAGTCTTGGTGGCAAGCATGACCAAAATATCAACTAGCACTCTATAGGACATAACTATTATACGATGGGTTCGATGTTCACGAGGTAGCAATAGTTGTGGATATTGCTCGAGTGCTTGAGCAAGTAAAGCCGTTTCGACATGTTTCAACTCCACAAGTCGGAAAATTTCACATATCCCCAATTTATCAGCAATTTGTGATTCTGTCACAGACTAAAAACGTTAACAGATGTTTCAAAGAAAAAAAGGGTCGTATAACCATCATAATGAAAGACACTCACGATGATGGAGAGAAGGAACAACTTGGGGAAGGACTGCTTTTATAGGGTTCTCTGATTCAGCTTCCTTATGAACACTTGAGTGATCTCTTGCTTCTTTAATAGGCTGCATATCAAACAAAATGAAAAAAAAGAGCATGTACTTGTCTTTATTTTGTTCTCCTTTAAAATGAGTCATTGCTAATTACGATTGTGTTAGAGATCAAACACATACAAGTTCTCTTGTAAATTTCGACTGAAATGGAGTTGCCACTGGAGATGTGTCTGTAGCAGTAGCTTTTTCATAAACTCCTTTTGCTTTTTCCTTAGCACTCTAACAGACATCAACATGTGAGCATGCAATCTAATTTGTGCAGAATAAAAATAACATAATCATACTAAGTACTTCAATTTCTCTAGTTCTTTTTTTTGGACAAATTCAATTTCTCTAGTTTGAAAAAAGGTAATTGTGGAATCTTTTTTAGGGAGATTATCAATTGGTCTTATAGTATATTGCTTCCTTGAATTTGAATTAGTTTTCCCAACTGCTATCATGGCATCATCTTCTGGAAAATTTTGTTTAAGACCTTGTTCCATTGTATCTTTGATGCTCTAAGTAATCTAAAAGTAAGAAGAAATAAGTTGCAACTTCACATGCCACATAAGCTGTAGTTATATTTTTCAATGTTCAAGAATCAAGAATCCAAAAGCTGCTTGTTTAATCAACGGCTGTTTATTAATTAATCATAATAAAGAAATACAAGTGAGTCTTAACTTTTATAACCTCTTTATACATTAAAAAGATCTTGACCAACATACTTAAAATAATTTCATGTTGGTAATAAATAGGGCTTGGAATGTCAATTTGATCACCTTCAAGTTTGTGGAAGTTGGAGCTATTGGTAGTTGTGAAGCGTGTCTCCTAACAGCTTCTTTCTCTATTTCTTCTAAACTCTGAATAACATCACAAGATAGATATTCATAGAATATAACTTTTCTCTTTAATCTCTAATAAACTGTGATTCCCATAATATTTAGACATTATCAGTTGAAAAAAAAAGTAATTTGAGCAATTAAAATCTTAACCGTGCAATATATTTTCTTTGGTAAGGCTTCCATAAAAGAATATTATTTTCACCACGCCTATGAAAGTGAACTTTTGAATGTGATAACAATGTTGCCATTAGTAATATTTCTAGAGTTGGAAATCTTCCTGAATATAATTGTTTTAACATGATTACCATAATTATAAATAAGAGAAAGTAAAAGGAAGAAAATCCCATCTAGCTACTTCACAATTCATATGGAATATTAATAAGGAGAATGCATTTTATCTGTAATTATAATGTGTTTACTTGTGCAATAATAGATGATACTCTAGTTTGCTTCATTGACTCTGAATCAGTTGATTGAATTGCTGTTACAGCTTTACTTGTTGCATCATCCCCTTGAGATCCTTGCTCATGTTTTTCTTTCATACTAGCAACCTAAAAAACACAGAAATTTCTCATGCAAATGAGCTCTTCTAACAAAGAAATGCTATAAGTGTAAAAATAAATTTACTAAAATTACTTGTGCAAGTGTAGTGTCTTTTGGAATATTTTCAATACAACTCTATAGAAATACAAATTAAAATGATCAGTTAAGTATATAAATACAAAAAGTAGAAATACAAAATTGATTGGGTTGATTTACCAAATTTTGATCTATCCTTGGCTGTCCAACGATCACCTATTATATATAAAAGAGTCAGTCTCAAGTACCTTATAGTCCAACCCCCATTTAAAATATCATTAACTTGAACTTGCAAGTTTTTTATTTGATAAGATATATAAAAACATGTACGTTAGAGATTCTATTTTAATCACCTCAAAATCAGGTGAAGTTGTCGCTAGTAAACTTGAAGCAAGAATTGCTTTGCCAACTTCCTTCTCTGTTTCTTTGTAAGCCTGAATTACACCAAAAGATGTAACTGAGTACTTCAGTAAGGTAATTAATTCATTAATATATATATATATATATATATTCTAATACTCAATTCTTTTTCTAGAAACATTTAACTTTATAAATAATAAAACTTAAGTTGAGATTAGATATATGGTATAAATTAAATTACCAATGTAGATCGATCAGATTGCAAGCCTCCCACTTGTGAGACAAAAGAGGAAGTAACATTCTGCAAAAGTACTTTGTGAACATATATGTAAATATCAAGTTGTTTAATTATAATCCTTAGATCCTTTAACATTTTGTGAAGATTCAAGTATACAATAATCATCATATCTGTTAGCTCTTGTTGGTGTGTCATGCTTGTTTCACATCTTGATTTTGATGGCTTCAAATCCTCAGTCAAGCAATGAATACAGATAGTAGAGGTACATGTTTAATCCATTTATTTAGAATATATTCCTAATTCTTTATTCAAAATAGATCACAGTAAACTAACCGATGAGTTCCTTGGTTTTAAATCAGCTACTGCTACATCCTCTAAGGTAGGAACTTGTTCAGATCTTTCTTTTAATATGACATCAATACTCTGGACAACACAAAATCGTAACAATAATGAGGTATCATATTTTGTAATGATCAAACTTGAAAATAACTTGTCTTCTACGCTATAACGTACATAATCATCAAGTGGAGTATTGATTTTGTAAGAAGTTTCAGTGGCTGTTTTTGTTTCCGCAAGGTCCTCACGTTGGAACTGCGTGGTTGATTCGATTGTTTTATGTTCATCCTCCAACTCCTATTTGAAATAGTAAATAATTAGCACAAAACCATACTGACTAGTTTCTGATGCATCTTCCCGTCATGTTGAAATTTGAAACTTTAAATAACACTGATATATCTAATGTTCGTTTCCCCAAGAATCTTCGCTAATGGGTTGGTGAAGTTATTATTATATCTTTATCCGATGTATTAGTTATATAGTACTGAATAATGATTAATTTGACAAAAGAAAGCTAAGTTATCTAGCATATTCCTATGTTCTAGAAGGTACCATTGATAACACAGCTTCTTCAACACTTGTCTTGATTGCACCCTTAGAGCTCTAACCAACATCATCATAATTAATAAGTGAGTTTGATGTTAAATCCAAGAAAATACAAAAAAAAAAAACTCATTTTTTGTTCTTATGACAATTAGTCTAATATACCTCTGCAAAGTCTAGTAAAACATTTGTTGCTGCTAGATTTTCTGAATCCCCATTTTCAGACTCTTCTCGGATATGATTAGTTCCTGCAGTTGAATTTTTCAATCTTATATTGATATTCATAAAAGTAGCTAGCAATTATTAAAAGTGACTATTCTCTCTAGATTTATACCTTGATATTTAGGACAATCATCCACTACACAAACTTCCAGACTCTGAAAATCAATTCCCTCACAAATAGTAATAAGCATTGGAAGCTTGCTAAGTATAACTCTTGATAGCTTTGGAAATACTTCTTCCATTATTGTCATCTTCTGCATATCATCTTGTTTGTATTTGAATACTTTCTCTAGCTCAGAGTTTTCTTTTATTTTCAATGTTGTCAGCTCTGGAAACATGGCAGGCTTTAAGATGGAGAAAAGGCATTTCAAGCTATTACAACACATGATGAGAATTGACTTTAACTTTGGGAAGCAGAGTTGGCGCAAATGGTCTTCAAGGTTCTCTTCAATGATGTCAACTAATTCATCACAATCTTCTATCTTTAAATAGGACAATTGTGGGAGGCTTTTTACTATTGAGATAGAAAAGATTGCTCTTAGCTTTTTACATGCACTGATGTTTAGTTGGCTAAGATTTAGAAGGCTCAAAATATATTTGGGAACCTTCCATATATGCCTCAACTCACTTAGATTTATCAACGATAGTTTTTCTAAGCTTAATATCAATTCTGGACCTTCAATTTCCACTCCTTCCAAATCAAGAACCTCTTCTATTTTTAAGAAACTTACTTCAAGCTTTGTCAACTTTTGCACATCCTTAATAATCTTCATCCAGTCCTAATAAAAAAAATCAATTCAAAATTTCAGCATGAATTCAGATAATCTCATTCACAAATTGTAAAATTTCCCAATATTAATGGATGGCTTAATAGGCATTGAGTTATACAAACAGAAACTTTATCTACTGATGCATGTAATGCTTACAAATTAAAAAGACATACAGGCATGAATTATGCTTAATTATATCCACTTAAAATCATATAATGTCTATACAAATACGCACGCATTATAAGTTGCCTTGTTTAATTGCCTCTATTGATAAACATATGCTGCATAGTTCTTTTAGGGTCTGTTTGGTGTGAGGGATTTGAAGGGAAAGGGAAGGGAGGGAAAATTTTTATGAGTTGAATTTTAAAAGATTGAAGAAGCAGGGTAATAAAATTTTAATAAAGATAATATATAAGATAAAAGAGTAAGAAATATTAATTAAAAATTTTTAACCCCACTACTCTAATTTTTTAAATTCAACTCAAAAAAATTTTCCCTCCGCCCACTTTCCCTCCCCTCCCCTCATACCAAACAAGCCCTTAGAGTATTTATTAGAAGAAAATTTTATATTTTTTCAAGTGCGCAAACTAAATATTTAAAAATGAAACATAAATTGTAAATTTCTGTATGTATGAAAGTTTAGTAAATTCATGTCTTGACAATTTTTATCCATGAAAATATGTTCTTTCTGTTCAAGTTTGAAAGATTTTTTGACAAAGCATAATGACATCGTATGATCTATGTAGCCGACCTCACCTAATGAAATAAAGGCTTTGTTGTTGTTGTTCAAGTTTGAAAGATAAGCAATCTATGGTGAAAAATAGAAAATTTTCAAGAAAAAGTGTTAAATAAACAGAGTAATGCAAATCATATATAGAACAATAAGTCAAATGTGTTACCTTTGGAGCTGTCACATTCAGTTGTAGTCCTTGTAAAAAAGCCATCAAATGTAGAAAAGATCTTTCGTTGAACTCTTGAAGATCCTCCAATACAATGCTTTGTAGAGACGGAAAGCTCAGGTAATATTTTTTTGCACAAATGTTGATCATCTTGGGTACATATCGGACTGATAATGTTTCCAATGCAGGGAGATGAATTTGAAGCTGGTCATTTTCATTCTCATTTGATGCACACTCTTCCTCATTGTGTTTTCCAAAAACATATTTCAGTTCATCAGCTCTGTAGATATATATAGATTCTAATTTTGAAAACCTCCAGAAAGAGTGGATGGAAATATAAATTCCAACTTATTGCAAGACTCAACTTGGAGCCTCTGTAGTTTAGGGAAGATGGAGGTGCATTTGAGATGGTCATCATCCTCTGCCTCATTTGTTACCATGTCCTTCAATTCTTCACATTCCCAAATACTTAGATACTCCAACAAGATCATGGTTGTGGCAATGGATACACTGAACAATGACTTTAATTTTGAACATCCCCCAAGTGTCATCTCCTTTATATGTAGAAGGCTCAATGATTGTCTCATAAGACACCCAGTTGCACATGATCCCTACAACCAATTACTTCTCGTATAATTAACGTATATAGCTAACTTTTTTCTATCATCTAATCCCATACGTCTATATAAAAATCTGATTAAAAACATTGATGAACCAAAAGAGGAAATAAAGAATCATAAAATGTATGAAATGCAAAAATAAATGTGCCAAGCATCGTGTATTATAAGAATGTGGGCATTTAAGATGTGGTTTATAAAACATTCGATTAATGAGATACCGTGCCCCCTGAACTTAATCATTTGGACCCATGCTAGTAGTGAAATAATAGAAAGATTAAAGTTAGAGAAATTATCATTAAATTTGGTGCAATGTAATTAACATGCTACTTCCCTTTATCCGCAACTCTAAGGTACAAAAAAACTAAAAGGACGTCCAATTTTAAATAGAGACAAAGAAATAAAGATATATAAATATGGATCAAACAAATGTAAATATTCCAAAATAAATAATATAAAATTGAGACTATATGTCAACATTTTAAAATCAACTTATGCATAGTTTATCAATCTGAAATGACGTTTTAGTTCGATTCTTGTAAAATATCCGA
>OY725326.1:39769389-39981091 GCA_963242795.1 Inga leiocalycina
TCTTCTTTCAAAACTTGAGGTGGCCGTGGTATAAATTTCTTGAATTTTTGAAATATGCTGATGAAACTTGGTACTCCTTCAAGTAGCATGACTTCCTGTTGCAAAACTTGGCCCACATCTCTATATTCACCAAATATGTATTTTAGCTCCGTACAATCCCTTATATGTAAATCTTTCAACTTGGGAAGGTCTTTAGAGACAATGAGTGGCCATACCATTTCTAATTTGCCACATCCTTCAATTTGAAGACTTTTTAACTCTGGGAGAAATAAGCCATAGTTCTTTTGACTATCAGGTTCCTCTTGTGAACTCTCATATGCAATTAAACTTTTATGCTCCTTTTTCAATTGCAATAGACTTTTAGCAATAGAGGGTTGGAAGATTGATGGTTGCAATATTGGGCAATCTATCAATTCCATTACTTGTAGACGGTGCAGTTGGAGATTTTCATCTAAGAATAAGCTTTGTAGTTTCACACACTCTTCTAACTTCAAAATCTCTAACTGTCTGAGAAAGCCAGAAGGCATAGCACCCCAATATAATTCTTTTACAGCCACACCATAAAGATGCAGTTCAACCAACTTCGAGAAGACTGTGATATTAGAATAACGATAATTGCTATTATCAATAAGGCACTCAATGTCAGCCCTTTCATACAAGCGAAGTTTCATTAAATTATCCATGTCTCCATCTTCTATAGGAATAATGTCAGGGACAAGACATTTTTGTCTTGTTAGTCCTATCTTCCCCAACTCAAGAACTTGTGCTCTTTGCATAAAGTCCTTAAACATGGCTTCTGATATTAAATATTCCATGTGTTGTGGATTGAAGCAATTTGATAGGCCATTATCATCAACAACAAAACATTCGAAACCATCAATAGCAATACAAAACATTTGCAATGCAGGAGATATATCATGAACAATTTCATCTCCAGTTTCTTTGTCGTCGTCTGGCGTCCAATCCTTGACAATGTAATTCCCAACAAAATACAATTCTTCTAATTGTAAACATCTTTTAATCACTTCAAAAGGATTGTTCTTTTGAATTATACACCTCCGTAACCCCAACCATCTCAACTTCTTTAGTTGTTTGATGTCTTTGGGTAATTCAATAATTAGACAATTTTTCAACTCAAGTGTAACAAGACTTTGTAGATTCTTCAAATTGGAGATGTCACCTAAATCCCAACCACCCAAGATAAGAGTATGAATGTTATTTAATGAAAGAAGTGATTGTGACAATAATGGGATGCAAAATTTTCTATCATATCCACATTGTAAAAACAAAACCCTGAGTCTTATCATCCCTGCAAAGAATGCTTCTATGTCTTTCACTGGAAATTTTTCACTTATAAAAAGAAATAGAATCTCAAGTTTTGCACCATCAAACTGATTAGGAAAACTATCAACATTCCAAAATACAAATCGCTTGTTTTCTTTTAAAGTTGTTCTGCTATCCATAATCGTTTGAATATCTTCCTTTGCTATCCATTGGGCCACTTCACGAACCAAGTCGTGCATTTTTACACATCCTGTCTCCTCAACCTTCAGTAGCAAAGAACAATCTATGAGTTTATTTTTCACAGAAAGTGCTTGACTTTTTGCTGCACAATATCCATCAACTTCCCCAAAAATTCCTGACCCTATACCAAGTCTAGTAACAAGGCTTATAGGAATTTCATAGTCTTCTGGGAAAATGGAACACAATAAGAAAAGCTCTTGGGCCTTCTTATCATTTAAATGATCATAGCTTAATTTCAAGCATGTATACACCATCACCAAATCTTCATCAACATCAACCAATGGCTTAGAATCTCGTAGGGTTGTCAAAGCTACATTCCATTCACCCTCAGGCCAATTTCTGAATGCCTTGGCTAGTACTACAATTGCAATTGGTAAGCCTCCACACTCCTTCACAAAATCTCACGCAATACCCTTTGAATCATTAATTCCAGTGTGAAATAGAAAAAGATTCAATGCATCCTCATCGGCCAATGTGTGTAGGCGAACTATTAGTTGGCATTTCATTACTTGACAAACTCGAGAATGACGAGTGGTTATCAAAATATAACAATTCTTGTGATCAAGTCCAAATGGAATTCCAATTTCTTTAAGATTTAGCTCCTCCCACACATCATCTAGTATTATAAGTAATTTCTTTTTATTATCAGAAATCCTAGTCCACAAATGCAGTGAGCGTTCTGCTTGAACCTTTTCCTCTAATTTCAAACCTAATTGACTTGCAATGTCGACTCGAATCTTGTTGACATCTGGAGGATTGGACACAACAACAAAGATGACTTTCTCAAATGCTTTGGATTCTTCAACTTGTTTGCCGACTTGTGTTGCCAATGTGGTTTTGCCCGTTCCCCCCATCCCTTGCAATCCAATCATATACTGATTTCCATCCTCGAAAGCTTCCACAAGTTGCTTGAATTTTGTCTTTCTGCTCTCAAAATCAATGAAGTCCCTTGAAGCATGGTACTTCATATATGGAAGTTCAATTGGACCTGCCACTCTTTCAAAGTTACATCTCTTGATGAGATCTTTCATGGTTAGTGTCCTTTGTGCCAACCTCTTGCCTTGTCGGTTTTGCCTAAGAGGACACCAACTATCAAACCTTGTCAGCCTGATTTCAGCCTTGTCTTCAACTAGATCACCAGCATCCATGATCCAATCTTGAACTTCGCCTTTAATTTGGCACTGATTATTTCTTTTGGCATCTTCAATAGCCTTTCGTACTTCTTCTAGTTTTCTAATCAAAAGTTGCTCGTCTTGCTTAAACTCGCGATCATGAGTCTCAAAATGACGAAAATAATTGACTTCCTTCCTGGTTTTATCCATCAATCTTCGGCTAAGATCTGTTAAAATACCTTCCCCAGGGCATGCCATCTAAAATAGACATATAGTCATAATTAATTGTCTTTATCTTTGTCTACCCTAACACTGTAAATTAATTAACAAAATTATGATATGCACTTATTCTAACCAGTTGCTTTTTAAAAAAAATTCTACTTACTGTTATGAGTATTTATTTATTAATTTAATATTAATTTTGATATGAAATATTCTTTAAAATGTTAAAATCTATTATCACAGTGTACTAAAAAAAGAGAGTCATCGTACATAGGTAAAAAAATTACATTTAAACATTTTTGGCTGTTACGTACTAGCTAGTGGTTATCTATACATAGGTAAAAACAAATTCAGAGATTTATTAGTATGATAAAGGGTAAATTAGTAAATAAAATTTATTCTAATATAAGTTTTAATTAAAAATTTATTTTTAGAATATTCTTAATAGAATTAATGGTTTGGACTTGAGAGTTTATTTTTGAAATACAAGAGAGATCAATGTAATTAAAGCAAAATGAAAAGTACGTTTGAGTATTTTATTCTCCTTATTAACTTGCTAGCCTTTTGTTGTCTTATTTACTTGATCATTAATAAGATAAAAATTGTCTAATGCTTTAATTTATATCTATTAAATCTCAATATTTGTAGTCATAAACAAGAAAAGATGCATATTAAATAAACATAAAAACAACTGATAAATAGGGACATAACCAGTAAAATGGACACGATGAAAGCATATGGTTGTTTTTAGGGCGAAACAATGAAAGCACATGCTTACCCTTTTTCACCCCTCAGGTCAAAGCGATTCGATGATGCCCTTGTTTGAGAAGTGGCTTTCTTTTCTTGTTTGTAGCAGCTACTATATATGAAGAAGTTAAATGCAAACAAACTGCAAAATAAAATAAACTTATCAATAAGACAAGGCAATCAGACTCGCACAGTAAGTATTAGATTTCGTAGGGTGATTTCAGGAAAATATCAACTTCATGTTCTATGACCATTATATATATCTTGCTCTATACATTTTAATTGATTTTTAAAACACACACATTATTTGGCATAATTTCTTTTATTTTTCCGTTTTCTGCCAAAAATGTATATTTTTCCTCATGCATATGTATCTTCCTATTTTAGTGTTGAAACTCTTAAATTTAAATATACCTATATATATATATATATAGGTATATATAGGTTGAGGTTGTCTTTTAATCAAAAGACCTGAGTCAATTAGATAGAAACATTCCTCATCTTTTTATATACCGTTAATTCAATGACAAACTAATAAATGTGTGCCTTCTTTTAATACATTATAATATTCTTCCTACTTTTTCCATTCATTTTTCCTTGTGTGCCTTTTTTCAAGTGTCAAAGGGCTTCAAGTTATATCTTTTTTTTTTTTTTTGCCTGTATATTTTTCTATTCTCCTTCTTCTTTTTTTCCTTTTGCGTCCCACATAGAGCTCTAATAACTGGTTGAAATTTTTAGATTTATGTGTAGGTTGATGTTGCATTTCAATCAAAATAACTTAAGTCAATTGATACAACATACATATCCTCTTATATATATTTAATTCAATGTCTGACTCTTCAATGAGTGACATATTCTAATATTTAGGTAGCCTATTTAAGACCGGGTAAAGTCCCATTTGAAAGACAGTTAAGCACTAGAGCATTTCTCCAAATAAGTTGTCTCGTTGTGAGGTTCAGCAAGAAGCTTATTCACTAAATCCAACCAAATGATGTTGATTTTTTATTCACTAAACAGCCCTATATTTCTTATAGAATTATTTGTGATTCTCTGTTACATTCAAAAATACCTTTGAATTACGTATGAAAAATACTTTTGAAGTCACTCATACAATAATAATTGTGACTAAACTCTAAATCTGTTTTTAAAAAACCATGCCATCGGATCTTTAAAAATTCTAATGAACAAAGATTGGGAGTAGGTAAGGATGCAGAATAAGGATCCAAAATGTTGATTTTGTTTTTTCTTGTTTTCATGCAATAAATAAAGATAATAATTTAAACTATTCATTGCAGCAAAAGTATCTCAAGTATTGAAATTGTTCCAATATCACCTCTGAACTAACGGATCACATTACTTTGATGACCGTTAACTCTATCAGATTTGAGCATTACGATCCATCAGCGATGTTGTCATCACATGTTATTTGGGCTTTATCTTAACTTGCTAACTAGACACTTATTGGCCTAAAAGATAATAAATAGATGAAGTAATTTTATGTTCACAAGAACGTCAGTGGTTAGAAAGTGAAATTTGTTCACAGCAGATTAAAAAGAAAATTGAGTGTGAAACTTATAAAACAAATGAGATATAAAAATTTTTTAAAAAAATAAACATCACGGGGTAAATGCCGTTAAGCTGAAACGGCATTTGTGTGAACTGTTTCCCAAGGAACATTTTTTTTTTTTTTTGCCAACAACATTATTTATTTTAAACTATGCATTGCAGCAAACGCATCTCAAATATTAAATTTGTTCCAATATCACTTCTGAACTAACGGATCACATTGACTTTGATGACCGTTAATTCTCTATCAAATTTGAGCATTATGATCAATCAGGGATGTTCAAAGTCCGAGACGGGACCAAGATTACTGGTAAGAGGACGGGATCTGGAAATTGTTCCAGCTCCTGGTCCTAGGATAGTCCTGGTATCACAGGGACCGGGACTGGGATTAGGAATTCCGGTTTGACAAAAATGAAGATGAAGGCTAATTCTTAAATTAAAAATCACGTCATTTTATAAAACAACCAAGTCGACTACAGAGAGCAACCCAGTATTCAATCTGAAACACGACAACTAACCAATGATTTTGCAACCAAACACCAAAAAAGTTCTTGCCTATAAATCAAAACCAAAGAAAAGGCGGGATTGAAGCAAAAAGAAACTAACAGATCACAGAGAGTTCTTAGCCTAAAGCAAAATAGAAGGGCGACAGTGACGGCGAGCTAGAAGTCAAAGAGCGACGGTGACGGCGAGGGTGAGGGCAAGGGCGAGTTGGAACTTGGAAGCTGAAGATCGGCGGCAAGTGTGAAGAGATGGGAGGTATGCCGACAGGTTACAAACGGTGACGGAGATTTGGCAACCTGGAACCTAGAAGCTGAAGAGCTACAGCGATAAGCTATGAACGACGACGGAGATCTGGCGACTTGGAACCTGTAAGCGGAAGAGTTGAAGACTGAACTCACTGAGAGAAGTTGAGAACTCAGAAGATAGCTAGGTAGAAATGTTGTGGGGGTTTGCCTTGTTATTTCCCTGTCAAAATGGGTATTTTCCTACCAAGGTTATACCGTTATAGGCTTCTGCCTTTTTGGATTTGGGGTTAAAATAATAAAAAAAAAAAAGATACAATTTGGTATCCTGGGACCGAGATCGGAATTCCCAAGTGCTTGCCCAAATCCAGTCCTAATCCCGAGATATTTCACTCCCGGTCCTAGGATATTCCTGTCCCAGTCCTAGTTGAGACCAATTGGACACCCCTATCAACGATGTTGTCATCAGATGCTATTCGGGCTTATCGTAACTTGCTAACCGGACATTTATTGGCCTAAAAGAAGGTTTCTCAACCTGCACTAATGGTCCACGTCAACATATGATGCACGTCTTTACTTTAAAAATAAGAAGAAAAAATAAATGCCATTTAGCTTGCTACTATGAATTCATCAATTAAAAACAGTTTGTTAGTCCTCACTAACAGCCAACTAATAATGTTGTCACATGTTTTATACAACTATCTTGGCTAATCACAAGGTTCGCTTTTTTTTTTTTTTAATGAATACATATATAACGTATAATTGTATAGGGGTATATAACTCGTGATAGCACCTATATTAGTTCATAAATAGTACAAATTAACAAATTCTTCTTATTAATACATAGCCCGTAAATCATGGGACATCCATGTTATTGAATTTTGAGATACTTGTTACTACTTAATGAATACTTGAGGGGCAAAAATAGCACTTAACCTAAAGTCAATTTGAAGTTAAAAGGTAAAGGTAATGTCAAGTTTATTAGTCAAGAAACTACACTGTGAACATTTTGATACTTGAAGAATAATATTGATCCAATAAATATTTTAGAATAACTAATATACTACTCAGGTCATAATTTTAAGGCAAAGTCATTTAGCCCCAAAAAACAGTAAAGAAAAAGTAGAGAAAATGACAAAAACAAAGAACTTTAAAATTGCAAAATCCCAAATTAGATTTGTTACCAAGAATTGATAAAGTAATTTCGATAAGCAATTCACAATTTATTTTATGAGAAATGCCTTATTTGAGATTTTACAATTTCAAAGTTCTTTTTTTATCATTCTTTCTAAGAAAATATGAAACAATCTTTTGAAGAAGAAATGATGCATTTAGTAGAGGAAAGCAAGGAAAAAATGGTTCGTTTTATCTAAATTAAAATAATAAAAAAAATGTTGCCTTGAAATGATTGAAGGTTCGATAATTAGTTAGAAAAACAAGAAAGTACTCAAGATTCTTCCTAAAGATTGGCAATAATCAAACGTAAACAGCATTATATTAAAGGAAATGTCATTTGATCAATTCCGAGGGATTATGTGACAGCATATGAGAAGACTTGATTACCTCGAGAGACATGAGATGCAGAGAAGAAACAGGAAAACGAAAAAAAAAACAACATAGAAAATAGACATATAGAGAGGTTTGCCACTTAAAAAAAGGGAGAAAGTAAGAAGAAACTACACAGATGTCAAGAAAAAAGTCAGAACAATCAAAAGGAGACATTAAATGCTATGAGTGAAACAAATCTGGGCACAAATGCCCCATTCGCTGCATGTGATTCTGCAAGAAGCTTGTTGCATTATATTAAATGCTATGTATGATGAACCCAAGAAGCTTGTTGCATTATATTAAAAGATTGTGATTTCCAACAAAAGAAAAGGAAAAACAAAATAAAGAACTCAAGAACAAAGTAAGGTAAATGCTTAAAAAAAAAAAAAAAAAACTGGGTCACACATCGTCAAAATTCACTTTTGGAAGAGAAAAACTGAATTTGATCCCAAGTCAGCCAAAAGATTCTATGATAAAAACAAAACCAAGAACCTGAATATCTTCTTTCCTAATATTAGAAAATCTATATCAAAAGTGGCTTTGGGTGCCAAAGGTACTAATATACCTATGGGAGATGCAACAAATTAAATAAGAAAGGACTGGATAAGATTTTGGTATTCCAAAACAAAATGAAATTTTAATAGCAAGTAAGTTTGAAGAACATACCACTCCTCCAATCTTTAATATAAGATATATAATTTACATAACTTGATTAGATTTAGAAAGTTAGTTAATATTATATATTTTTCTAAAACACCCTAATTATCTTCCTTAATTTTCTTCGTCTCTCTCTTATTTGATTATTTTTGAAAGGGCATCAATATGGAAAAAATGTCTTACACCTAGGGCCAAGATCAACTCCTCAATTAGGTCCTAAGAAGGAAAGTGGTTTTTGGATAGTGATTGCTCAAGATGCATGACATGAACTAAAGCAAGGATCACTTCCATTAATTACCATAGAGGATGAAATGTCACTTTTGGAGACAATCAAAAAGGAAAAATCATAGGAACAAGATTTTGAAATTAAATAATCATAGAAAATAAAGCGAGGTTCAGTTCCATTAACTATCAGAGTCTTGCCTCAGTTTGCAATGACTCTTGGATATGGCATCAAGAGTTGGAACACTCTCAAGCATATGTATGAGTTCTAAGCTCTCAAAACTGGAGCTTGTTAGAGGATTTCCTCAGCTGAGCTACGTTAGATATATATATCATATTTGCTATGCATGTAAAGAAAGCAAACAAACTAGAATTTTGTCACGGCCCTTCACAAATACTTCCAGAATAAAGCACTTTAACGTATATAAAGAGCAGACTTCCACAAAAGATATGGAAAATCAAGCTAAAAATACATCACTCAGAAACAATACCACAACAGTGATACAAGAACATTACACAGAACAGAGAACAGAAACAAACCACCCAAAATGACGCTACATTCTCCACGTCATTCAAATTACAGACAAAGAACAAAGAACACATGGGGTTGCCAATCATTCGAGAGGATTGGTGTAACAAGGTGCTTACTAGGGAAAGGATGGGATGTTTAATGTGGGAGTTCTTCCTTGTGGTAAAAGGAGCAAAGATGAAGAAGACAGCCAAGATCCATTAAAAAACAAGCTTGTGCAAAATTCTTTGCCATGGTGGTAACTGTTTCTAAGTAAATGATACTAATATTGACTAAGGTCTGTGACCAACAAAATTAAGAATCATCTAGTGGCAGCGTTAAAGCAAATTGATGCCTTTCAAGAAACATTATATTGTCTTCAAGCATTGATTGGAGGGAGCCAATATATGAAGAAAGAAGACTGTGTATTGAATTTCAACTATCTTCAATCATGTAACACCCCAAATTTTATTCCCTAATATGCCTTGTAAGTATTTGTGGCACTTAATAAAATGGAAAGGTGAATTTTGAAGGATGTGATTATGTTGCTGGTGAAAATTCCATGTGAAGCAGTGAGTTTTTCATATGATTTTGGATGACCAAGTGATGACTAAAAATTATTAAATTTTACTTAGTGAAAGTAGACATCCTAAACTTTAATTTGATATGTCATATGAATCATTTGAAGCTATATACAAGGAGTTATGAATCTTTGAAGTTAGCTTAGAAAAACTGTCTATTTCCTGAAGCGGCGTCCAAATAATTTAATTCTAGGAATTTTCAGCTTCCAATTGGCTAAAGACAATATTTTTTTTCTTGAAACTAGACTCAATAAGGGTTCTATAGCCTTTAGAACCACTCAATTTGATGTCTACAAATTAAGTTATGATTTTTCAAAGTTTGTGTAGAAAATCTGCCAGAATTGTCACAAATCAGAAAATGAAAGAAAATGTAATGACAAATTTGTAATTTTTCCAATTCAGTACAAAATTAATTATTTTTCAATTAATTGAAGTTGATTTCAATTAATTAAGTAAACTAAAGAGGAAATATATATTTGGAAATTTTTGGTTAAATAAATGTGGATTTATGAAAAATTTGGAGCACACGTTCAATTGAGATTAAATAATGTTTCTTGTACATATAGTTGAGATAAATGTAATGAAGACCATATTGTATTTACAAGGGGGCCTAATGCGTTTTGTATGGACTAACCAAATGGAGGAAGAGTTGGTTCGATTTCCACTAAACTTTATGACAACATTTAGATGTAGATAAAGTTTGTGTCATAAAAGTCAAATTTTTGGATAATAAATAAATAAGTGGAGGAGGTAGTTTGTGGTATGTAATTGAAGAGCATATTTTTGGTCAATTAAGGAGTGCATTTCGGCTAGAGCCGGGAAAACGGGTTGAGGCCGTTGGGCCAGCCCGTTTAGGCCATAGCATTTCAAGGGCCGGGCTTGCAAATTGTAGCCTCTAAAGGAAGTCGGGCCTAAAAAGGCCGGCCCTGTAGGGCCGAGAGATTAAAAGGGTCGACCTTGCAGGGCCCATTAAGGCCGTTTATATATATTTTTCTTACTTGGAAAGGGAAACCGTGTTACATTTTTTAATTGTCTTATTGAATCTATATATCACTTTGTCTTCATATTGTATAGACTATGATTTTTGAGTATATTGTTTTGCCTATTTAGAATAAAATCATATTGTATACTGTTCTACCTAATGGAGTATAATTGTTGATGGAGGTTGTGATTATTTGACTACTTGAGCCTACTACTCAAAGTGAAACACAATCACATGTCCTTGAAATTGATGATAGTGGCGAAGAAGGTGAAAATGATATTCGTCATACTTATGTTGCTTGGAGATTAGAATGTTTAGCTTCTTGCCTTCTTATGCTTTGACCTTTGTGTAAGTTATTTATGAACATAATTTTACCTTTGATTATACATTAGTAACTGTGTTTGTTTGTTACATGAAACGTGTTGTTTAAACCTTAATGTTATCAACATTTATGTGTTAAATTAGAACTTTAATAATTGTTATTTACTAATTATATCTCTTGAGGAAAAAACGCAGGAAAAATAGTTAAATATATAAAAAGGACTTCCCAACCCTGTGGGCCGGCCCTGGCCCACATGCTTTCAGGTCGGGCCTTAAAAAACTTCACTTTTTCTGACCCCGGGCCTAAAAGAGCCGACCCTTTTAGACTCTGGCCCGTCAATGGCTGACCTTGATTTCCAGCTCTAATTTTAGCCAAGGAAATGAGGAAAGAGAAAGATGATGATTAAAGGAAAATATGCACGTGTTACAACAACAATTTAATAACATAAACAAAAAGGGATAGAAAGGATATTTTAAAAGAACTTTTCTCTCTCTCTCTTAGCTTCATTTTCGTGTCAGCTAAACCAAGAAAAGGAGAGAGAGAGCTCACACACATAATAGCAAGCACACAAGAACAAGGAGCTAAGTTTTCAAACAATCTAAGGTAAGAGATGGGTTTTCATGTGATTTTGCTTGTTAAAACCCTAGAACACCTCTTCTAATCCTTCAATCTTCATGATTTTGGCTTGAAGCATGAAAAATTTTAGAGTTACATGTATGTATGTGATGTTTATGCTGTGTATTGATTTGCTGTATTGCTTTGCTTGATTATATGAAGCATGTATAAATGAATGAAGCTCTGTTTCTTTTTATACTGTGGCCATAGATATGTTGCACGAAACATTAAGCATGCAGAATATCATTATGTGAATATGAGCCTATGTAAGGCAAGCATATCATGCACTAACATTTATCTTACATGGATTGTTGGTATTATTTGCTACTGAGATTCCCCAAATTCTCACCCTCCCCACCAACCATAGAGGTACGGGAATACAACAAAGAGGAATACTTGAAAAAAATCGGAAAGAAAGAATTCGAAGAATTGAAGTCTTCAAGTGTATTTTTCTTTACTGTTTGTAAAGTATTTATACCTGATGAATATGTGCGAATAAGAAAGTATGAAAACGCATATTCGAATTGAACGGTAATCAGAATCACCAAAACTAAAGGTAAGAGCAGAGAAATAGAACTAACTCTGATATATGAACATGGTAAGAATAACGGCTAATGAGTCGTGAAGAAGTAATTAACCCTTAAGTAATTAAAGAGTAACGTTTCCATGTACGTAATAAAGGAGTATATATGACAGGTGTTTCAACAATGAAGCTTTCTGACGATTAGCATGGATTAGAGAGTTTGCAAGAAATTTTAATGTTGATGTGTAAATTGAAACTAACCTAATTTAATTCACTTTTCTCCCTCATAGCCTCTCTAACACCCACACCGGATATGGACCGAACTATCTCACAACGTTCTGAACCCAGCTCACGTACCGCTTTAATGGGCGAACAGCCCAACCCTTGGAACATACTACAGCCCCAGGTGGCGAAGAACCGACATCGAGGTGCCAAACCTTCCCGTCGATGTGAGCTCTTGGGGAAGATCAGCATGTTATCCCTAGACATCGATTTCTCATCTTGGCAAGTTGAACACCTAAAGTTAAGAGGCATCAACTTGAGCTATGGTGTTGAAAGACTGAATTAAAGGTGGTTAATTAGTTGGATTAATCACTTAATTGGGCTTTATAAATAAGAGCAATGTGAAGGGATATTAATCCCTACCAATGTAAAAACGAGAGAATAACTTGCGTCTCTCCCTAGATAGAGACAATCCCTACCAATGTAAAAACGAGAGAATAGCTTGGGTCTCTCCCTAGATAGAGAAGTCTCTCTCAAATACTTCTTAGGTTGGGTTGGTTCATCACCCTCAATTGAGGAATGATCATTGTTAAACCCAAATGAGTTGATTTGTCTCTTGTAAACAATCATTTATTATTAATAAAAATTCTTCTTAATTTGTTTGAACACCCCACTTTTTGACTATTGTCCTTAGTTTTATTTTCATCATGACTGCCTAGTCTGACTTCCTTTCTAAGGGTAAATGATTACTCCAAATTTACATGGGTAACCTTATTAGCTCAAATTAAGCATTCTAAAATGAAACCTTGTCATAAAAGTTACCTGTTGAGGTAGGAGAATCAACCCTTTTAAATACTCAATTGAGCATCTCATTCTACCTAATGCGGAACTTGATATCCCATACTACCAAGTCTCCATGATATTCCAAGGTTTTGAAGACGTCTGAAAGAATTATCAAAGAGAACAAGGATGTATAATCTCTAGAATCATAAGCAACTACGACATAGTTATAATAGAGAAGTCAAAGAATTGTGTGAAAATCAAGGCTCCTCACATGACTTTTTGGTGGCAAAAGCTCTTCAACAAACAAGATAGTATAATTGAAAGAAAGAATATAATACCCCAAGACAAGGCAAAACAATGCTATTGGAAGGCAACCTACCTAAAAGTGGCAGAAACTGTAAATATAGCTTTATGCTACATTTTCAATGAGTGCTTACTTAGACATATTAAGAAAAACCCCTGTGAAATATAGAAAGGAAGGAAATCCAACATCAGATATTTCAAACCATTCGGCTGCAAATTTTTAATTCACAACAATGGAAAGTAACAGTAAGGAAAGGCTTAAGATAGAAACCATGAAGGAATACTTTCGAACTAATCAAACGCCAGAAAGACTTATTTTGATCGTGTTGGAGAGGGATTAATGTAACACCCTAAATTTTATTCACCAAAAATATATTGTAATTATTTGAATAATTCAATAAAATGGTGAATATTCATGAATTTGGATCTTGTGAATTTTGGAATATTCATATTCATAAGGAAAGGGGCAAATTAATTCAAAAAAATTGAATTAAATTACAAAGGGGATAGCAAAATCATAATTTTGCCAATTTAGCCCAAGATTAATTATTTTCCAATTAATTGGAATTGATTTCAATTAATCAAGGAAAATAAAGGAAAATGCATAAATGAGATTATTTTTGGTAGAATGAATCAAGAAATTGGTGAATTAGGGGAAATTATACATTGGTCAATTATATGGAATATAGGAAAATCATTTTTCTTTCTCCTTTACTTCCCTAAAAATCCGTCCCCTACATAGAAAAAAAAAGGGAAAAGGAAATGGTTAAATTTTAATTAATTATATGACACAAATTGTGGAAGAGATAAGATCCAAGTACATTCATGATCACAAAGTATGACATAAAGTGGAAGGAGTATGGCCTAATGCAAGGTGTCATGAGGGCAATTAAAGTGTTCATGAAAGGTGGAAAAATCTTGACCATTGGCTAGATCAAGGGCTAGGATTAAAGATGAGAGAAGACAAGTAGTACATAAAATTTTTCCTCCTCCTTTCATGCCATTCACGCACAAGAAGAGAAAAAGAGAGAGAGAGTGGTTTTTGGGAGCTCTTGGAGATTTAGAGAGCAAAAAGAAGTAAGATCCAAGGTAAGCTAAGATTTCTTAAAGGTTTCTTCTTCTAATCTTCTCTAATCTCTTCTCTAATCTCTTCCTTTCCATAAATTCCATGGATTAGCAAGCAAATCTTGAGCCAAAGAGAGAGAGAGTGGAGAACTTCTAGAGGAAGACAAAGGACTCAAGAAGGTAACTTTACAAATCCTAAGATTATGTTAGATATGGTTGTTGTTGATGATTATGGTTGGATTTGGTTGTATTGTTAAATTTGTAAATTTGGAAAGTCCTAATCCTAAGGGGTTATGCTGCCCAAATTTCTTTGAATCATGGTTAAGAAGTGTTTAAATGAGTTAATCAAGGGTTAGAAGTGAAAAAGTACAAGTTTTGGAAACTAGAACACAAAACCTCATTTTTCCATATTTTTCCCAATATTTCGGCCAGACCAGATCTGGTAGTAGGAGTTGGATTTTCATGAAATAAATGGTTTCATTGGACTCAGTGGGCAAAAATAGGTGGGGTTAGTTGGACACTTTTTCGGTAGAGGCCGAAAAAGCATAATTACGAAAACGCCACTGAAATCACTAAATAGGGGCTGTCAAGGGTATTTTCGTAATTTGACCATGAATTTGGCGATTTCGAGGCCGAAAATGGATTCCTTGGGCGAAAATAATTCAGAATAGCCTTAGTCAAAATTTTGGAAAAACGTGCCATCGGGCCGGGTACGGCGGGGCCGGGCCGGGTTCCCGTGGGCATTTTTGTAAATTTTCACCCTAGACTAATATAACCCCAATAAACACTATGGAATAGTCTAAAATGATACTTGGATAGGTTATGACCTATTTCTGGTACATTTAATATTTTAGGATCGAGTCGGACGTCGGGACAGCACGCTTTTCGAGACACTACTAAATAAGGAATATCACAGCTTTGAGGTAGGGACATTATCCTTCATACACTATGCCATAAGTTATGTGATTGTGTGGATGCCATTGTTTTGTAAATGCACTTAATTAATAACATGATTTGCCTAGAGAGAGGCTGTTAGTGCCAGAGGTGCACTTACACTGGAAGTTGGCAGAAGTCCAACCGGTGTAGATTGTGGGGCTGGGCCCTACTCATGTATACATGACGATGATGTGTTTATATTGTTCATTAATTTGTGCATACCTTAGCGCATGACATATTTACTTTTCGCATTTTCTATGAATGATATTATGTCTCTACGGAGATTCTTCGGAATCTCACCCTATTTTTAAACAAATACCTCAGCGGGTACCAGTGGGCAAAAGGGCAAAGACATTGTCGTTGGAAAGTGAGCAGCGCGTGTCTCGAGGCGAGGTCAAGAACATGGGCATAATTAGTCTATTTTGTGATATTTTGGGTGAAATTTGTAAATATTAAAACTTCCGCTGTATTTTCCGTTTCCGTCGACGAACAATATCATATTTGTAAACGAACGACGTTGGGATCGTAAACGAATATTTCTATCAGTATAATTGTACTTTTCTGTATGCCCATTGAATTCCGTCGTTATTACTCTTTGATTATCGAAATAGAAACGGGTGTTGACAATTAATCTTCTCATGATTATCCATTCTTAATGTTGTTTTTCGACATTTTGTCAAAAAACATGAAATTTATTTAACTTCCAACATATTCTTACTATAATTTTCAAGAATTTTATTAGAGGATTATAAAAAAATAATTAATAAGAACTGACAATATTTTTCTGGGAAAATTTGTTTAGTAATATTGGGGATCTGAAATAATTTCAACTTTCTTTATATTTATCTAAATTAGTTTTTTGATCAAAACCGTTAAATGTAATTTTTCTACTTAAATTTTTGATGGCCAACTTTTCCACTTAAATTTAAGATAACAAAATATAGTTCAGAATCAAAGAGATAAATACCCATAGAGCATAATCAAAATTCAAAATTTAAAAATTGATATAAGAAATTCCGATCACTTTACCTCAAAATGGCATGCAATTCAATTGTTTGGAGAGTAGAAACGCAAATGAGGCCAGTCTTCAATTACCATGAATATCAAGACATCACCGCACACAAACTGTAATAAAGCAGACACTTTTTTAAGTACCAAACTCTCTCTGTTTTTTTTTTTATTATTATTTCCAATTTTGTTTTGCGAAATTTAATGAACAAAACCAATTAAGGGCACAAAATGGAAAGAAGAATGTTTATTTTGAAGTTTACTTCCAGGAAAATTTCGGACCAGCTTATTTCTGGTTTTAAAGACAATTTTTTATTTTTAAGAAAAAAATAATGCTGCTTATTTGGAAATTTGTTTCTAATCTAGTTTTTTTTTTAAAAAATAACAATAGCAATTTGTTTTTAAGAACTAAAAAAATCAAAACTATTTTAAAGTGTTTTCTTACTTTTATTTTGCTGTTTCTTTTCCTTTCTTTTTTTTTTAATTTTGAAAAATGATGAAGCTCTCTTCTCTTATTAAAGCCTTAAATCCATTACTCATCTACCATCAAAACAATGTTGACGATGGCCACCGCCACATCACCAGGCCACCGCCACATCACCATCGACGACTACCAACTCCATGCCATTGACACCGATGGTCAGTAGCTGCTGCTGTGTCACGCACTCCGCCATCATGTCACTTCAAAAACAATTTTTTAGGAAATAACTATATAAACAGATTTTAAATTTTAAAAAATAACCAACGCCATTGACTTGCTTTTAAAAATAATTTTATAAAACCGTTTTAAGAAAAAATTTAAAAAACAAAAACAAACATTTCCTTCACTTGTGACTATTGATCTTAAGAAAACATAAATTTAAAAAATTTCTTTGTCTTCCCGTCCCTTTTTCCTTTTCTTAGCTAAAATTCTGTTGATTCTTAATTTACAGGTTAACCTTTTATTTCTTTTTTATCCAAAGTTATTTTTTTATTACATCTTAAAAATAATTTTAAATTATCAACAGAAAAGATACTTTTCAATTCACTTGTGGCAAGTATCTTTAACATGACTTTAGAAAAATATTTTTTTAATGTATAATTAAGTGTAAATTGATATAAAATGATAAAAATATCCCTATTAAATATGAAAATTTTAATCCTCCCATTTGTTTTTCTTCTTCTACCTCGCCAGGTCATATTCTACCTCCTTCCACATTCCAAAAATAAAAAGAAAATTACCACGGCATGACATCATCTTCTATCTCCTTCTAAATTTAGTTTCCAGAAAAGAAACAAAAATTGTTTTTTGGCATCAGAAAAGAAACAAAAATTAAAACAAAGTATAATTCAAGTTTGTTGGGGGTGTTACGGAAGAGTCCACCTGTGAGAGGCTCTGGACGATATAGATCTAGGTTGATGGACTTAAAGGCAGATTGGAAAGGGTTTTTGTGAGTGTGTGAAAGAAGGTAGATGTTAACATATATTTATCCAAAGAAAAAAAAACTAAACTTATTTATGTTTTTTCGGGAAATCAGTGATCAATTACTTTATTTCTTTTTAAAAAGAGTTAAGACGCCCCAGTCCCCGAAATATCTGTGGAGGTATAATCCGCCGCTAAGAGTTTGTTGTTTGGTTTGAGGAGAGGGGGAGCAAAGGTGGGAGGGATTTTGCTCCACTTACCTTATTTGACATTACAAATTTTCTAGGAGACACAAAATTTCTTAAAATTTTTTTCTCCCTCCCCTCATAACCTCCCCCTTCCAAATTAGGAGGATTTGAAAGGGAGCCTAAAAAAATAATTTGATATTGAATAAAAATGCCCATTACATTTTATAATAATCCATAACTATCCTTGATCATTTACATTTATCATATATCATCAAATTTTATTTTAAAATATAATTTTAAATACATATATATATATATATTAAATATTATACAAATATTATTTAAAATTAAAATTTATTATACATTTAATAAAGTTGGAAAAAAAATCACTTATAATATGAGGATAAAATTATCCATTTGAAAATAATCTTCCTCCCTCTTCTTCCCTTCCTTTTAATCTATCCCCTCCCCTTCTTTTCGATCAATCCAAATAAATTAATATTAAAATCTCCTGTAATCCATACCTTTCTTTTTAATGGAACCAAAAGACCCTCAAGTAATTATGGATGCAATTTTAACTCTGAATTAATAAAAATGGGGGCAATTCTCACAGCAAGACAATAGATCCATTAACCATGTTAAGTTAGTGTTCATCATCTTCATCAATTTCCGAAGGCAGCCATGGAAAGAAAAAGGAATCTGCAAGCATAGGGGCAAAGTTAAGCTAGGCAATACCTCAAAACCAATGATGTTCCTTCTTGAACCAACCTCCTAAAACCAACATAGACTACCTCACCTATGACCGTTCTGATATAATTTATTTTTGGCATAGCAATATTAATTCATTTTTGGATGTTTGGCAGCTATACACCATATTCCTCCTCCTTCTTCTGCCATTTTTGGACACAGGAATCAACCTCCAAAGAAAACGAAAAAGGACAGCGGAAAATCCACAGGATATCTGCCATTTTTGGATATTATCCTCCTTCTACTCCACGAATCCGTCCCCGCTACAGCAGATTCCTTTTTCTCGCCATGGCTGCCTTCGGCTATTCACTGTTTCGCCACAAAACTGACTACTTTTCCTCTGATCTGTATCAGCGAGAGGGAGGGGACAAGAAAAGCGACCTTGACGAAGATGATGAATAATAACTTAACAGGGACTAACGGTGCTGTTATCTTCCGGTGAAAATTGCCCCACTTTTATTTCTTTATGTTAAAATTGCACCCATACAAAGTTTATATCCCTCCAAAAATAGTTTGGAGTCCACCATGAAATTTAAAAAAAAAAAAAAACATGAAGAAGAAGAAGAAGAAGAAGAAAGGTGGATTATTTACCTGAATGAAGCTGCGCTAAAGTGAAAGAAATAGTAGATCGTGGAATTGAAGTAGAGCCGAAACCAATCTGCTGGAGAGAAGGCAAAGAAATGGAAAGAGAGAGAGAGAGAGAGAGTTTGGAGGGTAATGAAAGAAATGAAGGAGTGAGAGTAATTTAACTTCTCAAAATTAACTTTTCAATAACAACTTATTGAAAAAAAATATTTTGGGACATTTAATCTATTAAAAAAATACTTTAGGTAGTACATGTAACTTAATTAACTCATTAAATACTTAACTGATAAAAATTACTTTTCATATGTGCAATTTTTTTTTTTTGATAAAGGATAAAATTATATTAATAATTTAAAAAGTTTACAATGATGAGAAAGAAAGCGAATTAAAGTGCAGCAAATTAAGTTTAGTTAAAAAACTAGAAGTAATTGAAGAATAAAAATTGCCCAAGTTTTGGCTTAATTTTACTAAGATTGAAGACCTTAATTTGTTTATATATATAGTGGATAGTTATGTTGTATAAAATTTTAATACAGTAAAATTCAAGAAAAATAGTATGAATTAAAAAAAATTGAATACATACTTTCAAGTATCAACATAAATACTAGCTAACACAACATTATCCGCAATGATATCAATCTTATGCTTAGGTCATTTTCTAATGTATTTTCTTTTTTAACTCCCCATCCTTTGAAAGACAAATTAAGTAGAGATATTATATATAAAATTAAAGGACCATAATGAAGTCAAGTTACTTATATTCATTATATCAATTTTTTCAATGCCATGTATTCTATTTTTAAAATATTATCATTCAATTATAAAACCACATGAAATAAATACGACACATAGCCATGTGTGATTAGATAAATTGACATAATGGATACAAGAAATTTAACCTAAGTTTTTTCAAAAATTAAAATAAATCTCCTAACTAATTTCTATATTAGATGGAGGGAGTGTGACATTTTTTCCCTTTTCCAAAATATAAGAGATCTTATCATATTTTTAAATAATTGAACTATTTTTCCTCTTGCTTTTGCATCATCTCAGCCTTTCCTCCATTATAACATCATATAACATGATTTTAATAGCAGAAAAATGAAACATTAATTTATTTTAATATTGTTTGTAACTAAATAAATCAGTTTTATTGATATGATCGTGAATAAATGGGTTAAAAATATGGCGGATGGGGAGAAAGGACAGAGAATATTAATGCATGATTTAAGAATACTTAAAATAAGTATTTTTATATTATATAAAATAAATATTCTTACACATTTATTTATTTATTTTATACATTATTCTTACACATTTATCTCAAATAACATAAAATCATTTATTTGTTTTAAGTTATGGTTCCAAAAAAGTTAGGGTTATGATAAAATTTTGTGCCGAAAATATTTGGGTCCGGCTTAAAATTTGACATTGCTTTGGACATAGAACTTTTTATTTAAAAAGTCACTTTAAAGTTAAAGAAATTTTTATGACTTTTAACTTTTGATTTTGATTTTTTATTTTTGAATATTTTGAAATTCACCTTTTTTAATATATCATCTAAATATATTTTTTTCAAACTGACTTATTTTATAAATATTCATTTAAACATAAATTACAATACGTTAATTAATTTTTACACAAACTTCAATTTTTAAAACTTAATACTATTCCAAACAAGTCAAACAAGCATTCAATAATACAACACAGTGCCAATGGTTAAATAAATGGGGGAAGACCAAAATGGAGATAATCAGAGGAGTAGTTTAAAAATTGAGCCCTTTAGTGCGCCTTCTGTTCTATTTATTAAAGATCAATGATCGAATTATGTGATTTAAGCAAATAAGTAAAATTAATTGAAAATAATATGTATGCTTGATTTTTTTTAAAAAAATATATCCTTATTTATAAAAAAAATAAGTAAGAGAGAAATATAAAACATATATAAGTATCATCAGCATTTCATTAATTTTAATTAACAGAATATATATAATTGATAAGAGATAAGAATGATAGAAACGACTAATTAAATGTTTGGTTTAGCGTTTTCTTAAAAAATAAGTCCTTATTGCGCAAACCGAGATAAAACTTCTCTCACATACTTACCTTGTATACCGTAAATCACGATTTATAAGCACTTATTGCCCAAAAATAAACAATTCCAAACGAGTACTTAATCAAGTTTTTAGCTTTTTATAAAAAGGAAGGGAGGGAGTATACAGGGAGAATTGGGAATAAATACATTTTTAGTAAATTAATTGTTGAATGTTATTAAGCATGTAAGTTATTTTCTGTATCTGTAAATAACCTTCCGTTGTGTGTAAAAAATTTTCCATGTATATATAAATTTTCTGTATAAATATGTAAACCAGTTTTTATTAAAAGTATAACCGATCTTCTATAATAACATTTAACAATTAATTTAGCCGAATGAAATTTTTGGGCGATTTGCCCTACTACATTTGAGTATTTGAGTAGAGGGCGTATGAGTCATTTTACTCAAATGACATGGACGGTGCCGAGTGGCAGACGGGTTTTACGTACGGTGGCCACGGGCCTTAGTTTGACCTTTCTACGTCTAAATGCATTCATAAATATTTATTATTTACAGCATGTACTTTCCTTTATTTCTCCATTATGTTTAAAAATTCCACAAGTTACATGCATGTGATTCGTTTCATTTTGGCAAAAAAAAAAAAAAAAGGTTCGGTTCATCCTCAGCAACTTATTATTGTCCGTACCCAGAATTTTATAAATATGAAAAAAAATGAACTAATGTCTTCATTTATATCAAAACTATGTTTAAATAAACATTATCAAAATATTTTTAAGTAAAAATATATAAATAAATATGTATATATAAACTTATATATATTGTTTATTAGGGTGTTCTGGTGATAACATGATGATGAAAGGCATTCACAGATTGTTTAGATTTTCACCGTGCTAAAATATTATTTGAAATTTGAAATTTCAGAAAGATGAGTGCCTTATGCAAAATCCAAAATTAATTATATATTTATATGTACTGGAAAAAGATTTTAAAATGTGGGTGCTTTTACAATTGTCCTGGCCAGTACTTCCCAATCACCTTCACCAGAAACACCTTTACACTTGTTTGCAGTATTTAAAACAGTTTTTTAATTGTGATTTACGGTATATAAGGTAAGTTTATAAGAAGAGTATTATCTCGATTTATATGCATAAATATTTTTGAAATCCTTAATTATAATCCCCAAACATGCTGTTTGTTGACTGATTGCCACCCCAACCACCAATAAGCCATTGGAGTTGTAGCGGGGGTGATTGGAATTTTCATGGTTAACTTATTAAAATTAGTAAGTGCTTGTTTGAGATCATGTTTAGGATCTTTAAAAGTACTTATTCACGTAAATCGAGATAAAAATTCTTTCATATATTTAACCCGTATACCATAAATCATTATTGAAAGTTGCTTTTAAAGTCTTCAATCACTATTCCAAACAACCACTAAGGGTGTGTTTGGTTTGAGGGGAGGGGGAAAAGAGGGGGTAAATTACCTTTTTGGAAGGGAAAAACTCAAAATTTATCCTCTCATTATGAAAAAATGTTTATTAATTTTTTAAATTATCTTGTTTAATCATCTTCATTAAAACTATCTTTTATATGTAATTTGAAAGATAAATTAAACAGAGAGCTTATATATAAAATTAAAATAAACTCCCAAGCTAGTGAAAGACGGAGAGAACAATAAGTCTTTCCCCTTTTGAAAAATAAGAGAGTTTATTACAAAAAAAAAAATCTAACTATTTTATCCCTTTCTTTTGCATCAACTCGCATTTTCTTTTTTCTCTTTTTACAAAAATCAATTTACCTAACAAAACGATAAAACAATCCATATGAAACCACCAACTGATTTTAGATTAGGACATAATTGGAGACTTAACAAAGTCTTAAAAAACACATTACAGCATATTAACATACATGTTACCCTAATGAACATGTCAAACAAATAAAACATGAAACTTCAAATACTAGTCAAAATTTTATTGCATGTTTGAATTTATGGTAAAAGCTGCTTTTCTAATGTGATTTACGAAATACCACTACTACAGAATTATGATATAACCACCCCAATAGACGTCCCAATTTTAAAATTGGGTGGTTAAAAAGGAAGGTGGTGGCATTTTCGTAATTATGTGTACATAGGAAAGCTCTTAGACGTCCCAAATTTGAATTTGGGACGCCTAAAGTTGAGTTTAGACGTCCCAAATTTTATTTGGGACGCCTAAAGATTTCCATTGGCACCAAAAAAATAAATTAAAAAAATTTAACTTACTTTAGGCGTCCCAAATGGATTTGGGACGCCTAAAGTATTGACTTTAGGCGTCCCAAATGAGATTTGGGACGCCTAAAGTCATACTTTAGGAGTCCCAAAAAATTTGGGACTCCTAAAGTGTGACTTTAGGAGTCCCAAATCCCATTTGAGAGGTCTAAAGTCTCTACTTTAGACGTCCCAAATAGGATTTGGGACGCCTAAAGTCACACTTTAGGCGTCCCAAATGGGATTTGGGACGCCTAATGTGTGACTTTAGGCGTCCCAAACCCTAAAGTCACACTTTAGGCGTCCCAAATCCCATTTGGGACGTCTAAAGTAGAGACTTTAGACCTCCCAAATGGGATTTGAGACTTCTAAAGTCATACTTTAAAGTCATGTCAGAAATTCTGACATGCGTGAGACTTTTTTTCCCTTTTTTTCATTCCCATGTCAGAAACCCATACTTCTTTTTCCATCTTTCCCATCCCCATGACTTCTCTTCCCTTTTTTCTGCATTTCCTTTTTTATTTCATTCCCGTGACTTCGTCTTCCTCAATCTTCTTCCTCTCTTTCTTTTCTTCATTCCCTTTTCCTCCACCTCCTTCCATTCTCATAACACCTTCTTTGCTCTCACCTTCCGGCGTACACCTCCTCCACCTCTTTTCCCCCCTCCACCCTCCGGCGTACACCTCCCACTCTCTTTGTTGCTTTCAGCCTCCGGCGTACATCTCCTCTCCACTGTGTATACACAACTCCTCCAACGTTTTCTCTCCACCTTGGAAGCACATAGACATTGTTGGCTGTCCTCTCCCCTGGTTTCATCAGGTTTGTTTGTTTTTAAATATAAATTTACATGAAGAATTAAGTTAAACTTGCAATATGAAATTATTATAATGCTTTCAATTTATTTACATGATTCTAGTTATTTGAGTGTTTTTTCCTTGATTGTTTTTTTTTTTTGCCAGAATCATAAACTAGTTGTTAGTAGTTATGCAATACTAATAATGTTTTTGTTTTATACGTTTGGAACTTGGAAATCGAGGAAAATACATATGTATATTTATTTTGATGAAATGAACAACAATTAGTTTGTAGTTGTGTGGTGACAAATATTTTGACACTTTCTAAGTGTTGTTATACATATATGATATTAGGTTGTATGAGTTGTTGTTATTATACATATATATATATAGTAAAAAGATTGCAGTGCTAGAAGTCCTTACCATTTCGTAAGGGACATTTTTTGGTTTATGAATCCATCTTCAATTCTGTTTCTGCAATTTTAATTTGCTGGGTAATGAAGAATATAAATAATTATTTAAAAAAAAATAAAACCTTTTAATGTCCCAAATTAAGAATTTGGGAGGTCTAAAGTCCCCCAGTGGAGGACTTTAGACGTCCCAAATTGAGATTTGGGACGTCTAAAGTCCTGACTTTAGACATCCCAACTTTTTTGGGACGTCTTTTCTTAAAACATACTACGCCCCCTACATAGACGTCCCTTAGTTTTTGGACGTTAAAAGTGCCAAAATAGGGACGTTAAAACCCCTTTTTGTAGTAGTGTACTAGGTAAATATATAAGAGGAGTTTTACCTTAACTTACATGAACATACTTTTTCAACACTAATCAAAACAATTTTTGGGTATGTTTGGTTTGAGGGAAGGGTAGGGGAAGGGAGGAGAGGGGGTTGTGTTACCGTAATTGGAGTGTTAAAATAGTGGAGAGGGGCTCTTTTGTAAAGGGAGCCAAAAATAAAAGGAGGGAAAAGAATGAGAGTCAAAATTTTGGCTTCCATCCCATTCAAAAACTCAAACTAAATGAGATAATAAATATCCCTCCCCTCAAACCAAACACACTATAGGGGATGGAAGAGAAGCTAAAATTTTGGCTTTAATTCCGTGCCCTCCCTTTAGGGTGTGTTTGGTTTGAGGGAGGGATGGGTTAAATTATCTTTTTGGGTTGAAAGTATTTAAATTTTAGGTGGGAACTCAAAATTTAAAAAAAACAAGAGGGTAAATTTTGGACGGAAATTTAAAATTCAAAAGAATGAAAGGGTAAATTTTAAATTTCTCCCATCCAAAATTGTAATTTAACACCCCCTCCCCTCCTCCCCTCAAACCAAACACACCCTTGAACAAAACATACCCTCCCCTTCCTCCCCTTTATTCTAACAAATCAAATAAGATAACTTCCCATCCCCTCCCTTCAAACCAAATACACCCTAGTCTCATCTCCAATCAACCACTATACCACCAAACCATGCATTTTTCAAATTCCCAAAAATAGGAATAGAAACTATTCAGCGATATATTAACCAAACTAGTGACATAAAATAAAAGGGATGTCAGCCTTCCCTCCATGAAACATGGTAATTTCTCATACCATGATTTTAATATGGGCAAAATGAGATAATAATTTATTTTTGTATCATTTTTTTTGCTCAAAAATTTATTTTTATATCATTTGAAGTATACATCATTTTACTGATATGAATAAAGCCATTTTAAAAAAAGGGAGAGTAAGCAATATGAAGAATGTTTCATAGAAATTAAAAACAAAGACCATAATTAGAGGAGATTATTAAAGGAACGGTTTATAAAGGGAACCAATATACTACTGCCTCCGTCTCTATAGAAGGTCTTATTTTTTAATCTAGCTTGCCACTTTTTTGTAAGGTTTTATTTGAGTTGGTTTAAATAATAAATACATTTGTACTCACTTTACCTTCAATTAATTTCATACATTGCATTATTTAAAATGTTGACTCGTCCCCTTTATTTTCTCACATTATCTTTTTTTTTATACATTCTTTTTTTTAATTATTATTATTTTTATTACTCCCACACCCTTATTCATAAATAAGGGTATTTGTGGGGGGGAAAAATTATTGTCTGCATATTTATTAATTTTAATAACCTTTTAAAAGACCCAGAGGGGGAGTGAGTTAAGGGAGTAATTGGCGCGTGTGAATTTAGTCACATATGCGGACAAAGCCGTGTGGTAGACGCGTTTTGGGTGTGGAGGCTAGGGGTGTCCAAAATGCAAAGTATTAAAACCCGGATCGGGTATTGAACCGGTTGGAGTACTGGGTTAAGGGTCAGTGGGTTAAACCGGGGTCAAACCGGAGCTAAACCGGGACCAAACCGGTGAATAATTGAAAATTTTAGGCTTATAGTATGAAATTCTAAAGGAAAAAGTTAAAAATATTTTATTTTTTTTTTAAATTGGGACCCGGACCGGACCGGTCTAGTGACCGGTTCGGCGGGTTCCGGTCCGGTCCGGGTCCGTGAACGTTGCCAAAATGTCCCGGTCCCGGTCCCGGAATTTTGATCCCGGAAATTTCCCGTCCCGGCCAGGACCGGGACCGGGATCTAAGGGACCCGGGACCGGTCACATACATTGTGATCCCGGTCCCGGTCCCGGCTTTTTTATTTTTTTTTTAAATTTTTTTCTTAAAAACTAAGTGATTGTATTATTTTTGTATTTTTTATCCCATAATTTAAGTTATCATTTGATAAAATGTGTATCACATATTTAGTTGGAGTTAAACTATATATATTGTGATACTAATCCTACTATATAATGTATAAAAATAATAATAAAAATGATGAAGGTGATAATAATAATAATAATAAAATGTTATTCTTCAATTCTAGATTAATTTGTTTGATTATTATGACCTTATTAGATGTTAAATAATTACTTTAAACATTAGATTATAGAAAATTTAACTAAAATAATAATATTTAAATTTTTTTTTTAAAAAAAAACCGGGATTTCCCGGTTTGATCCCGGTCCCGCCCGAGATTACCGGGACCGGGACCAAACCGGGACCGGGATCGGGACCGGGATGCAATTTGCATACCGGCCAAAAACCGGGACCGGGACCGGGAGTGGTGGATCCCGGTCCCGGTCCCGGTTTTGAACACCCCTAGTGGAGGCCATGTGCCTCATAGTATGAGTGAGTGTTTGGGAATTTTCTAAATCTAGGTTTATGTAATTTGAGATAAAATTTTTCTCATTTCCTTATCTCATAAATCGTAAAAGTTATTATCAAAAGTTAATCTAAACACATACTAAGAGTATGTTTGGAATAGCTTTTTTTTTTAGAAAATAAGTGTTTATTATGTAAGTTGAGACTTCTCTCACATATTTACTTCGTATACCATAAATCATGATTTATAAGGACTTATAAATAAAAAATAAAGTATCCCAAAACTAAGACTAACATTTAGTGTGTGTTTGGAATGGCTTAGCCTCTGTTTGTTTGGGCGACCAGATTGCTTATAAGTTACTTTTTACGTAAATCGAGACACAACTCCTCTCACATACTTACCTCGTATACCGTAAATCACTATTAAAAAGTAACTTATAAGCAATCGAATCGCTCATCCAAACAAGCATTTATTTTTGTCCAAAACGTGCTTATAATTCGTGATTCACGGTATACGAGGTAAGTATGTGAGAGGAGTTTTTTCTCGACTTGCGTAATAAGTGCGTTTTTTCTGTACAAAACGCTTAAACAAACAAGCCCTTATATTCCTGCATCAGTTATTAAATAGGGAGGAGTATTTCACACGAAAAAAAAGGGGTAGTAGGATTATTTTTTGGTGAAAAGGTCGCAGGACTTGTTATTTACAGCCTGCATCGTCCTTTCTATCCACTGAGGTGAAAATTAAAAATTTACAATACTTGCCTGCTTCTTGAGGCTCTTTTCATCTTCAAGCTTTGTAGTTTGTCCCATGACTTTCAATTTTTAGATTATTGTTCACAGAATTATGTAAATATAAATAAAATAAAATTAGTAACAATAATATTTTTGCATTCACAGATCTATTTAGCTCTCTTTAACAGGCAAATTCGGTTACAAGAACCAGACACTGAGTATGAGTTAAAAGAGTAATTGTCACGTGTTAATTTAGTCACATCATTTAGAAAGCAGACGCGTTTTGCGTACGGAAGCCACTAGGCTTAATTTTCACCTTTATATTTTTTTTTTTTGCCGAATTCACCTTTATCCATCTGCATGTAATTATCAAATAGGTGGGACCGTAGGAATATTGTTGTGAAAAAGAAAGGGAAATTGCAATGAAGTCCTAACATTAAATGTTGGTTTGAGATAATTTATTTTTAAGTAATAAGTGTTTATAATTTTGTGATTTACGGTATACGAGGTAAGTATATGAGAGAAATTTTATCTTGACTTATTTAATAAATACTTATTTCCTAAAAATAAGATATTCCAAACAGTCACTAATTATATTTGTTGAATTGGGTTTGCGGTTTGTTCGAGTTTTTTATATTTTTCAATTTTTATTATATATATTCTAATTATCTTATTTATATTTCGAGATTTACTTAAATTTTTATATTTGCTACTTGATTACCCGAGTGATATTGATACCGATTTTTGAAAATGTCTCAGATTTTCATACTAGTTCTAAATTTGATGAAACTATATAGCAATAATTGCAATTGATCTTATTTATTACTAACCAAACTTATGTACAAGTTTCATTAACGCCATTTACAAAAACTATGTTATACTTTCAACCCTTCTAAAAAATACAAGTAATTAAGTTATTTTTAAGGTCACTAAGGGCAAGGTTTACAACTCATTGTTTGTATAGAACATCGATTGAAGCTTTCAAAAATAATTTTTTAATAATAATTTACGGTATACGAGATAAATATATGAAAAAAATTTTATCTCAATTTACACGAATAAGCATTTTTGAAGATCTAAACGAAATCCTAAACATGCACCAAGTTATTTTTAAATATTTAATACACGTCCAACAAAAGGGCGTTCTACCATGCCATTTCATTTAAGTCATCTCCAGCAAACTTTTCTTACAATTTCAATACTTAAAAAATATAAAAATGTTGAACTCCAGTCCATCACAAACAAGACTGCCGGAGCCAACTTTCGGCGATCGTTGGAGAAGGAAGTAAGTGATCATTCTGGAAACTCTGAATCACAACTGTTACAGCATACCAATTCCGTGATTATTGGCAAGCAAATAATTGCCCATGATAAAGTTATGGAGACTAAAAGACAAGAGGTGGGACGTGAAAGTAGGAATCTTAATGACGAGAAGTTGGCTAGTCAAAAAAAGGAGGAGGAAACCTTGGGGAGACATGTAGTGGGACGTGAAAGTAGGAACCTTCATGATGATGGGTTGGCTGGTCAAAAAAAGGAGGAGGAAACCTTGGTGTCCCACTTAAATGCTGATTTGAGGGTAGGATCTTCTAGTTCTACTGAGGTAATTGCGAATGCACCTAAATTATGGCATCGATTAACTGCATGCTTGAATTAATGATAGAAATTGCTTTTCTAACATGATTTACGGTATATGAGATAAATTTATAAGATGAGTTTTATCTTCACTTACGTGAATGTATTTTTCCACCGCTTTCTCAAACTGGGATTTGTGGATTAACAAAATTGGATAGTGACAAGGCTCAAACACATGTAACCCAGTTGGGCTTGGGCCCAACATGTCAATTCCGTGAATTATCGAGCCCCCATCAAGCTGCCTTAACCAGTGATGATGAGCCAGAGTCAAAAGCGATAGTTCCATTCAGTAATCTCTCACCAGTGTCTTCAGTAGTTTTTGGACTTAACGGGATTCATTTAAAGAGGGTTAGAGATGATGAGGTGTATTCTATAGATCAAGCACTAAGTACTGCCCCATCTGTGAGCAGGAAGAAGAAACAATTGAACATCTCTTCTTTTCATGTTCATGGACCCTTTGCATTTGGTTTGGGTGCTCGTTGGGGTTAAAAATGGCAAATGGTGCTCCTCAAAATTTTACTGCTTGGTGGCTGAACTTAACAAATGGAGGTAATGCCTTATCCGATCATGAACTCTCATTGGTTTGTCTATTACTATGGAATATTTGGAAGCATAGAAATAATTATGTTTTTTCCATGATTAAGCCATGTCCCACATCAGTAATTGAAATGGCCACATCTGCCAATAATGATTAAGCCATGTCCCACATCAGTAATGGTTTGTCTATTACTGTTTGAGTATTGTTCATCATTTTGATCTTCTTCCTCATCAGAAATCTGAACCGGAGTTGGAGAATTCTATTCTTTGGATTATTCCCTTTGATGTGTTTCCAAATTCTGATTATCTTCCTTATGTCTCTGAATTTGGTTATTGTTGTTGAGATGATGATTGTTTGTAAATCGATGTCTGGCTGATTTTCTATTGAATTTAGAGTAGTTATGAACTAATTTAGGGATTTGAGCATGTATGAACTAGATAATTTGTGTTTATTGTTATTTGTTTACTTTTTTTTTTTGCTCAAAAGTTATTTGTTTATTTAATCTTATATTGTTTTGTCTATTTTGTGATGATCACCATTAAGTATGAAATTGGGGAATTTAGATTAGCTTTGAAAAAGGGATCTTAATTAGACCATATGATTAAGTAACGTGGGATTATAATTTATTCTAATTTGTCCATAGGATAGGAATATACCTATTGAACCCAAATAATCCTATTAGAGTGAATTTGGACATTTATTGCCTCTTGAGTAAATTGGTTAGGAAGAACATTTTAACTTAAGAGAGGGGTATGAGTAATTGGAAAATACTTATATCCATTTAAAATCTAGATTAACAATTTAATATTAAGTGCTTTTATTTGGGTAAATACATGCTCTAAAAATTGAGAAGAGGATTAGCCACTCTAGGTTGTTTTTATCAATTAAAATGTTAAAATCATTAGATTTATTACCTTTGCTCTTGTTTAAATTGTCTTTCAATCTTTTTATTTGATATGCTCAACTTAAATGAAAATGAGAAATTTAATGCCTAATTACTAATTTACTTAAATATCTGTGAGACGACTTTGATTTACTATTATACTATTTTCATGGCCCGTATACTTATGGTGCTTACTTAAAATTTAGTAGCATGAACTACATAAAAACATGAATGAACTTACTAAACTCACCAATGTAGAGGGATCAGATTGCGTGCCTTCGACTTGTGAAACAATGGAGGATGTAACACCCTGCAAAAGTACCAGAAGTTATTTAAGCATCATGTCTTTTGGTCCTTTAATATTTTGTGAAGATTCAAGTATACGACCATTATCATATCTACTGCTAGCTCCTGGCTGTTTGCCATGCTCGTTTTGATTCTTGATTTTGATGGCATCAAATCCTAAATCAAGCAATGAATACGGAAAAAGGTACATATTTAAGCCATTTATTTAGAATATATTCCTAATTTTATAATTAACAAAGCGTCATAATACACTAACCCATGAGTTCCTTGGTGCTACCACTACATCCTCTGAGGTAGAACCTTCTTTAGCTCTTTCTTTTAATATGTCATCAATACTCTGAACAACGCATAATAATAATAATAATAATAATAATAATAATCAAGTACCATTCATCGTAATAATCAAACCTGAAAATAACTAATCTTCTATGCTACAACTTACATTATCATAAAATGGTATATTGGTTTTATGAAAATCTTTAGTGGTTTTAGTTACCCTCTTGTTGAAGCTGCATAACTGATTCACTTGTTTTGTGTTATTCCTCCAACTTTTATTTAAAATATTAAATAATTAGTACAAAACCATTTAGACTAATTTCTAATGCAACTTCTCATCATGTGGAAATTACTTAATTAATCAATAAACTTACAGGTAAAGATGTCACTCTCAAATTTGATTGAGTTGCTGAAGTTTCTGATGACTGTTTCCTGATACTCGAGTAGGATTTTTAGCTTGAATTTCAATTAATATTTCCTCCATAAGCTACAACATAAAAAAAGATACACTTTATCCATCGATTAGTTTTGCTTATATATGAATGTGTGTAAACTACATGTGTGTGTGTGTAATGGGCACATAGGTCTTCCGAATCTTCAATTATTAACTTTAGATTTCTGAATGAGTAGAAGTTATTATCTTACCTTCATCTATATATAGCAGCTTGTTAATTAAATGTTTAATTTAAACCACTATTCATTTTTCTAATAACCTCTATATATATATATATATATGAAATTCCTAAGCTATCAGGTTCCAATTAATATGTACTACTAAAATCACTGCTCTTTTTTCTCTCCATTTCTAAGAATCCAACTATTACAACTCTGAAGCTGGAAGTATTTCGACAGTTTCTTTCTCTGTTTCTAAGCTCTCAGTTAACATCAAACGATAATTAAGGGTTATAAAAATAAGTAATCCCTCCGATACTATTTATAAAAATTTAATAACAGAATTACATAGTTTAAGAAAATGATTAAAATTAGTTAAAATAATAATTATGTTTGAAATAAGCTTTGTGTTCCAAATATGCCCTTATTTATATAGGGCAAGTAAAAGTAAGAAATAAAATGAACATAAGTATCACTAACTTTTTAATTAATACAATATATATAATTAAGGGTTAATGGGCATTTTTGCCCCGAAAATTTTCACCTTGGGACAATTTTACCCTGACCATTATCCCAGTTAATTTTGATCTTTACTTGACTAAATATGCTGAGTTGAAGTCCACATGTCATCCATATTATTTTTGTTTAGGTGCAAATTTGCCCCGAAAGTTTAAATCTAGCTTTGAAAAAAGATGAAGTAAATGACACGTGGACTTCTGGCATAAATTGCCCTAGTGAAAACTTCCAATACAAAATTGCTCTTTAACCAATGAAAAAAAATCATTGAATGTTCATACAACTCTTGTCAGACACTTATAAAAAAGACCAAGGCAATTCAATTTTGAGCTCTTGTAAAAAGTACCCGATGGAATACAGTTTATTAAAATGGATGCCATTTTAATTGTATAAATTTTTATGATATATGTAATTTTCTTCTTTGAATTCGACCATTCTCTATAATTCCGCAGACGCTATTGGTTCTTTTCTTCCACTTATTCATATATAATATAGGAAGAATTGTGAATAAATATCTTTTTGATAAATTAATTGCTAAATGCTATTTTGGAAGATTTGTTATACATTAACGGAAGATTGTTTGCACATTCATATGGAATATTTTTACACACACAGAAGATTGTTTGCACACATGAAAGATCGCTTGCACACTTAATAGCATTCAGCAATTAATTTTCCCTAAAGGTATTTTTGATCTATTTTCCCTATAATATATCATCATTATACACTCACTAAAATATAGTTGTAAGAAAAATATAACTAAAAGGAGATTTGACGTATCGGCGCGAATCCATGTTTGGATCCGGGTCAAAGCTCCAATGCTCCATACTTGTGCCCACACAATTATTAGACTACTAGAGCCTAATTGTGATTTGCACAGCAGATCACCAGAACCAGAAAGATGGTAGGAGAGAAGAGAATTGCCAGAAAACTCAATGGCGGGGTGAATTGCAATTGAGGAGGCACACCCTATTTATAGTGGTTTATGGAGGCTACTAATTAGGAAATGTGTGCACTCCTTCTTGCCCTCCAAGACAGCAATTAATTGATTCTCAATTAATTCCCTAATTATGGTGATTTGTTCCTTATTTAACAAATCCATAATTATTGCTGAATTATTCCCCAATCTGCATTTACTGCTGATTTTATTCTTATTTGATTAGGCTACTTATTTCCTAATCAAATAGTCTGGCCCATCAAGGACGAACTTGAACCCAAAATCCAACATTAGTGGTGAGACATTTACCAATATATATATATATATATATATAGGGGTGGGGCAGAGCCCATATGATTTCCATATTATCACATTTCTCTTCTCACATATGCTTCTGTACGTTTCATATTTTAATTCAAAATGTATTATCATTTTATACACACTAAAATCTATACAATTTATAGCAAGCCTCGCCATTTACAAAATCAAGTGACTCATTATTCTAACAATGTATAAACAGTAATATATCAAGTCTTATAAAGGCCTCAAAAACTAAACTGAGTTTCATTATATATTTGTATGAAATATGAAGTCTGTCAAATTTTTTGTTATTTATTAATAATTTGATTTTTAATACTTTTTATATTGTGTATATGGATAATGAAGATAAATATTTTGTGTGTGTGTGTGTGTGTTTTTTTTTTAAATTATTAGTATGAGATTGCAAATAGAATCAGAACTTTATTGAGGAGGGTGCACCTTGCACATATGTCAAGATATGCTTTTTCTGGTAAAGAATATTCGCTTCTTTCTATTGTGGCAAAGAATCTCCTTTTTTTTGTGTCGAAATCCAACCTGATTTGCCGGCCAAGCCAAGGGAACTAATTAATTATACAATAAGATGGTAATATTGATGGTGATATTAATAATAAAATTTAAGTTAAATGGTATAAATGGAAAAAAATATCAGAGTTATTTGTGATTGAAATGTACTTAATAAAGTAATACTATATGGTAGTGAATGATAGGTTTTGAAGGGACAATATGAATATAAAGTAGGATAGTTTGTGATGAAGATACCGAGATGGATATATGGTCATATAAGAAAAGATATGACTCATAGTGATCATATATATGAATGAATTGAAATGACATCTATAAATGAAGAAATGGTGAAAAATCTTCTGAGATAATTTGGGCGAAGTGCCTTGTGAGGAGGGTTGATCATGCCAAGAGCCCTCTGAAAATAAATAGGTAGAAAAAGAACGAACTGAATGTTAAATGAGATTATTGATGTAACTACAAAGATCATGTACCATGTCAACATCCGTTTTCATTTTGATATGTACAGAGTAATAGAGATCATGTTCCACAAGCATACATAAAAGTACAAATATACTAATAAAAGTATTTGTTTACAGACCGAAATCGATAATGCAGAATTTGAGAATATTTACAAATATGTATAGAACATCCCAAAAATATACCAAACACAAACTAGATATAACCACTATCTACGTCTCGGGAAACATGCCTGTCAGTTCCCCATCTCTATGTTCTTGCCTTTCGATCTGCTGGCACCCACTGAGACATTTTTGTTTAGAAAAAGGGGTGAGATTCCGAGGAATCTCAGTAGAAACATATTATCGTTCACATAACATGCGATAAATAAATATGATATGCACCACGAATGCACCAATTAATAAACAATATAATACATCGTCATGTATACATGAGTAGGGCTCCAGCCCCATTACTTGTACACCAATTGGATTCTCATCTAATCCCTCAAGTGTAAGTGCACTTCCGGCACTAACTGCCCTTTCTAGGCATACCATGTTAATTAATCAAAACACAAACCATGGCAACCACATATTCATATAGACTAAGGCATAAAGTATGAAGGATAATATCCTTACCTCAACCCTTTTTAACCTCAAGATGCTTGCCTCGTAGTACGTGCCAACTCCAGGCTCCTAACTCGGTCATAAAATACCAAATGTACAAGAAATAGGTTATAACCTATCATTGTATCAGTTTAGAAACTTCCATAGTGTTTATTGTGGTTATATTAGTCTATGGTGAAAATTTACCAAAATGCCCCTAGGACCTCGGCCCAGCCAGGCCCGGCAATACCCGGCTCGGTTGCATTTTTCTCTAAATTCTAACATGGGCTATTTTGGCATATTTTTGCCCAAGGAATCCATTTTCAGATTCAGAATTATCAAATTCAATGTTAAATTACAAAATTGCCCCTGGCAGCCTCACTTTAAGGGTTTCAAGGGCATTTTCTTAATTATGCTTTTTCGGCCTTTTCCAAAAAAGTGCCCAACTGTAACTCCACCTAATTTTTCCTCTTGAATCCAATGTAATCATCAAATCATTGAAAATCCAACTCTAAGACCCATTTCTAGAGCCGGCCAAAATTAAAGTATCCTCCGAGAAAAATCGGGGTTTTGTGATTTTGACTTTGTAAACGCGTTCCTTTCTACTCCTAACCACTTTATTAACTATTACATTAGGTTATAACATCCATTTGAACCAAAATTAGGTAGCATAACCCTTAGGCACACATATTTCCAAAATTTAAAACCAATGGCAATCCAATGAAATTTCATTGATTAAATTGCCCATAACAGCCATAATAGTTAATATACGAAGGTTTAGAAGTTACCTCAAGCTCCCACTAGTTTTTCCCCAATACGGCCCGAAACCCTAACCTTTAAACAACAGATTTTCAAGCCTCCAAACCTTAAAGAAAAAAGAAGAATAGCTTAAGCTCGGAGTTATACGCATTAGGAGTTAAATCGTCGAAGAAAATGGCTTTCTGTACAAGATCTTTTCTCCTTCTCTCTCTAAGAGCTCTCAATACTTCTCTCTCTAGTTCAGGTGCTGTGTGCTTGAAAATGGGTTGGAGAAAGGAGGATGATGATATTTAATATCATATATGATATGATGTTTAATTATTAATTTAATTTCCAACAATTTTGGATTTTACCAATTTTTGGTAGATTTTCTGCTCAAAATTTGGAAAATCATAACTAATTTGAGAAAAATCGAATTGGAGTGATTCTAAAGGCTATGGAACCCTTATTGAGTCTAGTTTTAAGGTAAAATATAGACTTTAGCCATTTAGAAGTACAAAATTCCCAAAAATTCCATCTTTGGATGTTGCTCCAGAAAATTTCCAGTTTTTCTGGGCTAACTTCACAAATTCATATCTTTTTGCGTATAGTTTCAAATGATTCATATGATCTGTCAAATTTTCATCCTGTAAACTCTCATAATTTTTTCTCATCATTTAATCATACAAAATCATATGATAAGCTATCTGCTTTATAGGCGATTTAACCAAAAACATTGTTTACCTTTAATTTCTAATATCCTATGATCAAAATTAACATTAGTATTGGCCAAATATTATTTTCTTGTATTCCTCTACTTTGGACCTCAATATTGGGCTTTTTAAATTACCTAAATTAATTCTATGATTATTTTTGCCCAATTTCTCATGAATATGAACATTTATAAATTCATAAATTCCAAATTCATGATTACTCACCATTTTATTGAATTTGTAAAATAATTATAATATATATGGTGAATATAAAATTTTGGGGTGTTACATAGTGCGTATATAATATATTGTCATTATATATACACTAAAATTCATGGGTGGGGCATAGCACAATTGATTTTCATATCATTTCATCTTTCTCTTCTCGCACATGATTCTGTACGTTTCATAGTTAATTCAAAATATATCATCATTATATTGACACTAAAATCTAGAGTGTGTTTGGATTATCTCTTAGAAAATAGCTTTTGGAGAAAAAGTGATAAAAGTGATTTTAGAGAATAGATTTTAAGCATAATAGATTTTAGGAAAAAAATGATTTTGATAAAATGATAGTGTTTGGATATTATCATCAAAATCACTTTTTCATTGTTAAATTACTAAAAAGGATATTATCTTTTGTGATAATTGCATATAAAGGATAAGATGATATTTTATATATTTTTAACATTTAAATTTTATAATAAATACTAAAATTGAAATAAATTTTTGTTCAAAATTAATATTATAACATTTGTCAATTATGTAACATGAAAAAAAATTAGATCAAACATATATATATTAATAAATTGTGTAGTAAAAAATCATTTATAAATAGTAATTAGAAAGAGAAGAAAAGGAAAGAGAAAAAGGAGGAAAGAGATTATGAAAAGTAAAAGAAAAAATAGCTTTTTTTTATTTTTATAAACCATGGATTTAGATCAAAAACCATGGTTTGGAAGAAAAAAGTGATTTTGAAGTTTTTTCATGTGTTTGAGTAATTTTCTCTCAAACCATGGTTTTTTTCAAAAAAAAAAAATGCGTTTATAAAGTCATCCAAAGACACTCATATATAATTTATAGCAAGCCTCACCATTTACAAAATCATGTAGCTCATTATTCCAATAAGGTATAAAGTCTTATAATGGCCTCATACTAAACTGAGTTTCATTATATTTTTGTATTAATTATTCGTTATTTATTAATCATTTGATTTTTAATAAACTTTATATTGTGTATATTAATAATGAAGATAAAACATTTTTTTCCTTAAATTATCAATTTGAGATTGAAATTGCAAATAGAATCTGCACATTATTGAGAAGGGTGTACTCTGCACATACATACGTCAACATATGCTTTAATTAATTTATTATTATTTTTTAGTAAATACTGGAATCATTATCTCAAGAGAGATATTACACCAAGTCTTAGAAGGAGAACCTAACCTTCATCAACGTCCGCCATGCTATGAGGGGGAACCAAGTCTTAGAAGGGGAACCAAGTCTTAGAAGGAGGTTGATTAAGGAAACAAAAGACCCCTTCCATGCTATGAGAGTGTATAGCTAATTGATCAACAATGGTTATGTACTCTCTGTATTTATGAGCGATCATAACTTGCCATCCACAATGTCCTTGAAAGGATGGTAACTTTCTCAACCTCTCAACATATAGTTTATAGCCTCTATATAATTAGAAAACAAATAAATCTTTCTATATCCTTTGGACCAACACAATTCTATGCCTTGAATACATCTAAGAACTTCTGTAAAAATAGGCGGAACATTTGTTAATTTGCAGCTAAAGCCACCAAGCAATCTATCATTCTAGTCTCAAAAGTAGCCTTTGCACCCACTTCTTCCATCCCCCAAAATTGAGCCATCTACTTCTAGCTTGATGAAATCCCCTTCGTGTTGATATTGATTCCCCTGTGGAGGTTTAATCTTGTTCTTCGTAGCTCCTATTATGAGAATATCCATATCCGAGCATGCTCTAAAGAAATTGTGGTGAGCATTGAGGCCCACTCTGATCAACTTACTATAAAAAAGTTTGTTGCATCTTGAAACCCATGCACCCTAACAAAGGTAGTTGAACAAGTTTGACTATGAGACCTTCTTAGCATAATCCTTGCCGATCTCATGAGTCAAATTCCACTTGATCCACTGTGCACCCTATAAAGAAAAGAACACATTCCATGTTCCTATTTTACTACTGATTTCCAGCACGCCCTTACATTTGAGCAATCTCGCATTGTAATATCCCAAATTTTGAGATTTGATGCTTGGGAATAAGCCTAAATTAAGCGGACTGCTAAACCCCAGTTTAGTAGGTGTCTCAAATCTATTTCTAATGTTTCTTATATCTTTAGAGCATTAAAGAAAATAAAATGGTGAATTTTGAAGAAAGTGATTATGCTTATATTGAAATTTCCTACGAGGCAGTAAGTTTGTCATGAGTTTTTGGATGACCAAATGATAAGCAAAAATTATAAAATTTAAAAGGGTGAAATTAGACATCTTAAGATTTAATTTGATAGGTCATATGACTCAATTAGAGCTATATATAAAAATTTATGGATTTTTGAAGTTTACCCAATGAAATTGATTATTTTTTGGGACAACATGCAAAGATTGAAATTCTGGGAGTTGTGTGCTTCTAGTTGGCTAAATGTTATATTTTTTTTTCTTGAAATTAGACTCAATTTGAGTTCTATAGCCTTTAGAATCACTCCAATTTAATTTTTTTTTAAAATTAGTTATGATTTTTCAAAGTTTAGGCAGAAAACCTACCAAAATTTTGTAAAAATCCGAAAATTGGGAAATTGTTAAATAATTAGATTATGACATAAGCTAATATAATAAATCATCATCCACCTCCTCCATCAGCCCAAAATTGTGGTGCAAGTCTGCAACAAGAGAGAGAAAGTGTGAGAAATTGTAGAAAGAGAAAGAGGGAAAAAACTTGCAAAGGTAGGTAATTTCTTCGGTAATTCGGTTCCTAATGTGTATAATTCTGTTCCTAAGCTACTCTTCTATGTAATTTAAGGTTTGGAAGGTCCATTTCTGGTGTTAAAGAGAGCTAGGGTTCAGCCACTTTGAGAAAAGTAGGAAGGAAGAGAAAGGTAACCTCCAAACCTTCATATATTGACTATTCTGTCTGCTGTGGACAATTTAATCGGTCAAATTTTGCCGGATTGTCCTTTGTTTTAAATTTTGGAAATGTGTATGCCTAGAGGCTATGCTATCAAAATTGGGTTCAAATGGTAGTTGTAACCTAATGTAATAGTTAATAAAGTTGTTAGGAGTAGAAAGAAACACATATGCGGAGCCGAAACTAAAAAACCTAAATTTTTCCTGGGGAACTGAGAATTTTGGCCAAGGCTAGTTTGGAGGGGTTAGAGTTAGATTTTCATGAAATTAATGGTTCTATTTTGTTCAGTAGGGAAATTTAGGTGGGATTACAGTTGGTCATTTTTTTGGAAAAGCCCGAAAAAGCATAATTACGAAAACGCCCCTGAAACCCTTAAAGCGGGGTTATGAAGGGTATTTTTTTTGTAATTTGGTAGTGAATTTGGTAATTCTGAGTCTGGAAATGAATTCTTTGGGTGAAAATATATCGAAATAGCCCTAGTCAGAATTTAAAAAAAAAGTACAGCCGGACCGGGTACAGCGGGGCCAGGTCGGGGTCTTGGGGCATTTTGGTAAATTTTCACCATAGGCTAATATAATCACAATAAACATTATGGAAGTGTCTAAAATGGTACATGAATGAGTTTTAACCTAATTCTTATATATTTGATATTTTAGGATTGAGTTATAAGCCTGAGCTTGGATGCTTTTCAAGGCACACAAAACGGGGGGAAAGAGACTTGAGGTATGGACATTATCCTTTATATATCATGTCATAGTCCCTACCTCCAGTCTTTCCTCCTCGATTTGCGTGCCAGCAACTCAGGCCCTCAACTGGGTCCTACAATTCCAAATGTATCATTTAGACACTTCTACATTGTTTCTGGGAGTTAGATGAGGCTATATTGAAAATTACTAAAATGCCCCTGGGGACCCGGCTCGGCCCACCGTACCCAGTCCGGCTGTACTTTTTCTAAAATTCTACCCTGGGCTATCCTGACTTATTTTCACCCAAGGAATCCATTTCCGGATTTAGAATTATCAAATTCATTGTCAAATTATAAATTTACCCTTGGCAGCCCCACTTTAAGGGTTTTAGGGGCGTTTTCGTAATTATGCTTTTTCAGCCTTTTCTGAAAAAGTGACCAACTGTAACCCCACCTAATTTTCGCCCATGAACTCAATGGAATCATCAAATCATTGAAAATCCATCTCTAAGGCCTATTTATAGCCTTGGACAAAATATACAAGTACTCTGGGAAAAAATGGGGTTTTTCGGTTTCGACTCCATAAACGCGTTCTTTTATACTCCTAACCATTTTATTGACTATTCCATTAGGTTACATCTACCATTTAGTACCAATTTGGGCAGCATAACAGCCCCACAACCCCCATTTTCCATTTTTGAAACCAATGACAATCCGACGAAATTTCACTGATTAAATTGTCAACAGCAGCTAGAATAGTCAATACACAAGAGTTTGGAAGTTACATCAAGCTCCCACTAGCTTTTCTCAAGAGTGGCTAAAACCCTAGCCCTTCTTAACCATGAAAATTGAGCTTCCAACACCTTAAAGAACATGAAAGAGAAGCTTAGGAGCAAGGTTATACGCGTTAGTAGCTAGATCGTCGGAGAAATCAGCTTACCTTGTGAGATTTCTCCTCTCTCTCTCTCTAATAGATCTCAAATTTCTCTCACTAGTTTCAGCTAGTTTAGCACGTCAGAAATGAGAGTTGAAGATGATGAGAAAATATTTAATTTCATGCTGATGTCATCTTTTATTTTGATGATGTCATAATTCCCATTTTCGGATTTTCTGGCAGATTTTCTGCCCAAACTTTGAAAAATCATAACTAATTCTAGAAAAATCTACATGAGGTGATTCCAAAACCAAATGAAAGGTATTTAAGTCCTATTTATAGGAAAAATATGGTCTATTACCCAAAATTACTACAAAAGTTCAAAATTACATAAAACTCATCGCTGCCGCAAAACAGAGTTCGGTTTCCATCCCAAACTTTGGATAGTCATATCTCCTAGCTCACAAAACAAAATCCCACAAATTATATGTCCATTTTAAAGCTTGGGATGTGAAATTTAAAATTGGAAAGGTTCAAAATTTTTAGACACCATTTGGTCTTTCAAAAATTTCACACAAGCTGACTGCCCATAATAGAGTTTCACTGGACAGAATTTCAGATTTTGCATATTTGCTTCCAATGGTCCTATTTTCATACAAAATATCATTCCCACATAAATTTTCACAAGGAATCCATTGGAAACACCAAATGAATCAAATTCACATCACATTAACATGTTTTCACAACAATCTCAACATGTCAACACAATTCTCATTTCAAAACCTTACATTGCAATTTTTCCATTCCAAAGTTCCAAACCAATTTCAATGACATCAAAACACACTATGACACCATTTCCAACACAATACCCCATTCAATTCTTCCCTTTATTCTAAGTCAATTTGGATGTTAATCCATAATTGAACTTAAATACAGGGTTTCGGCTCTACTCACAACACACACGAATCACATTTGAGTGCTAAATCACATCATATTCTCCAAAAGGGTTATTTATCACTAACCACATCCACTTTTGGAGTCATTAACCCTTAATCAAAATTTGGGATCTTGTTAAATTGGAGCTTAGCAATCCACTAATCTCAGGCTTATTCTCTAAGCTCAAGTTTCAAAAGTCGGGGTATTACAACTGCCCAAAAGAGAGTCTACACTTGCTAGATTTCCAATTTTCTACCAAAGTGTCCAATGGCTCCAAAATCATTAACCAAACTTATTCCCATACAATTTTCCATAAGGAACACAATGGTAACCTCAAAATGACCAAAATCACAACCCATTTACATGCCCTGTTTTTTTTTTCAATACACAAAACCAACACGAAGTGGCCAAACTTCACATTTAAGCTTCAATGCAATTCTATCACTTCTAAACACTAAACAAGGCACCATTTCCATAACAATAACATACCATACTCCCCCATAACCCTAAATCACAAAAATTAGGGCAAAAGTAATAGAAATTCAAGGCCCAACCAATGGCCACAAAACTTATATGAAAGTGAAGCTTTCACTTACCTTAACAACTTTCCCAAAGAAGTTCTTTGGTTCTCCAACTTCTAGATTTCCTTGTGGCCACAAAACACCACCAATGACAAATCAAAAACCATGAAAGTGAAGCTCTTAACTCAAGGAACAACGTTATAGAAGGGATTTTTGGCATTAAAGGTCATTTTCTTACCTTTTTCACAAGCTTTTCACCTCTTCTTTGGCCTCCAATGGCTGTCGCATAGAGAGAGGGAAATGAGAGAGACATGAGAGTGGAGAAGATGAAAGAAATGAGTACACTTCCTTACCCATACCAGCTGCCACCAAAAAAGAAGGAGGAAAGAGAGAGAAAAGCAATAAACAATTGCCATTTGACTCTTCCAACCACTCTCCCACCATCACATCTTGACACTTGTCCCACTCCTATTGGTTCTCATAAAGTAAGTAACTAATTAGTTACTCTAACCACTTCATTATCCATTTAGTTACATATCTCATTTCTCCTTAGTTAGTAATTAATTTCTCTATTAATCACTAACTATTTGACCAATAATTTCCATTCTTTCAATTTTCCACTAAGTATGGCATATTAATTAATATTGCCACATAATACATAATCAAATTCTTTTCTTCTTCTTCATGCACCATTTACCCCTATTTTAGCCAAAATAATTATTTCATCACATAATTATGCTAAAATACAGGGTGTTGGGCATTTCTAATAATAATTCGGATCTCAAATCCATTCTAATTCCCCAAATCATTTTCAATAATTGTCATTAGCCCTAAATCAAAATTTGGGGCATTACAGGAAGCAACTAGACAGATAGTTTTCTAGCTCGTGCCATAAGCAATAATAACTGAACCTGCTTCTATAATAAAGCCATGGGTAGAAAAAATGAGAAAGATATAAGAGCAACAGATTATAATAGGAAATTTGAAATAAATTATGAATGAGGAGATTACAAACTGTCTAGACATCAAAAGCATCCTAACCTGAAATATATATCAAAGTAGACACAATTACATCTGGGTTGGCAACTTAGCTATTTGACTTACATCAAAATGGACAATATATATAATATATCATATCAACCCAATTACAAAATGACGCCAAAAGGAACAAATATACAAAATACAGAAGTACCCATTATGGCATACAAAAGACACTTGGAGACTTGTGGTTATATTGTCATGTGAGACTCCTTTGAATTGGCCCTTGATTTGGTAATTCAGATGTGAATTCGATCCGTCAAGATCCCTCAGCACCTAATGAACTTGCACCCCAGGACTTTCACATTTGTCTCTCATTAGGGATTGGGAACTTGGTCTGTGGGTCAGTATAATGTAGGAAATACTCCTCAGCGGTCCCATGGTCAATAACAATATCTGACCTTAATCCAGGCTGCAAAAATTAAAATAATCAATTTCATAATCTCTAAACTTGTTTTTTTCATATACTGTTTTCTTCAAACACCCCAAAAATAAAGAACCCATGTTGCAGAGGTAATACTACAAATGCAGGCGTAGGTAAGAGTGTGGAATAGAATAATTTTGGGATCAGTCTCAAAATTATCAGTCTCAGTATGGGAAAGAACCAATGTTCAAATGTTCAAATTATCAGTCTCAGTATGGGATCTTGTATACAGTCTCAGTATCGAATCAGTATGGCAGAATGCATAGGTAATTTCAAAATGCAGAAGTGATGTATACAGTCTCAGTATCGGATCAGTATGGCAAATAGAAATTATGCATGTACTTGTCAAAAACCAGATAAAATCTTTTGGATGCCTGAGAAATTATGCATGTACTTGTCAAAAACTAGACAGAATCTTAACTGTTATTTTCCCAAAGACTATATACCAGACACGGGGATAACTGGTTGGTACTATATTCCAGCTATATATTTTCTTATCCAATAAAAGGAAAGGCTTCTTCTATATATCAGACACTAAGGGACAAATTCATAACAATACGAACAATTAATGGTTCTAGCATTTGCAGCCAATAAAATTATACAATGAAGAAGTTCCAGAAAGAAATAATTATAATGAAGAAGTTTCATAAAGAGCTGTTATGAAAGATGTGCATACAACATAACAGAAAATCATCTGCATAAAATATCACCATAAAAAAACAAGGAAATTATCCAAATAATAAATATTGTGAGATGATCAAAGTCAACCAAAAAAGAAAGAAACTGAATGTCTCAATTCTTTTGTTCCTTAACAAAATTACCAGCAATTGTTGTAACACTTGGGGATAGATACGCACAATTACATAGTGGCACAGTTTAAATTGTCCTAATTACAGATACTTATATTGAAAACACATCTACCTGTTTGATCATTAAACCGTATCCCCATGCCACATTCATTTCTTGCCCTATACACGGGTGTAACCCTTGGGATATATTGGGATGGTTGTGAGGGAGTGGGTGGCTAGGCACTCTTCTTAGTTTGATGTTGACTGTGTGAACTAGGTTGTTGTGCACTTTTCTTACTTGTATATTCACTTCAGGTTGATGAAGGTGCCTAAAAAATCAAATTATTATTAAACAGAAAAACAGCCTAGAAATATAAAGAAAGCAGAAGGACAAATTACCTCTTTGCATGTAGATATATAGTAGCCCTCTTTTCTGTAGTAACTGCACCTTAGTACGCGACCTTGTTTGCTTAATTTGTCTGGTTTATGGCACTCTTCTTGTGTTTGGACACCATTATCATTGTTATCTCTAGTCTGGACAAACACTGCTCTCTTCTTCCTTCTTTCAACTTCTTCATTCTGCTTTTTCTTCTTCGGGGGTCTCCCAAGTAGGGTAACAACATGTGGAGGCAGTATTGGAAGAATCATTTGTGTGTCCCAAAATTGCTTACCCCTTACTGGTTCAAGCTTCATCATGTAACTAGCTAAACAAGTCAGGATTTAAGATCCTCAGTTCATTGCAATAAGCCTCCAACTTTGCAAACTCGTCTTTAAAACTCCCTTCCATCACTTGCATTATCTTCCTCTTTGCTCTCTTGCACTTGTATATACTCACATTGACATTTAGTTCATGTTGCACCTCTGTTTTCATCCCACTAACCTTATACTCAGGATTTTCTTGAACCTTATCCTTAAATTTTTCAGCTAGCCAGCGAACAGATGCCCTTGGGTTTTCATACACCCTTGCATATCTATGCCTTAAATCCAATGAATTTATCATATACCCTACTTGTTGTCCATCCCTTGAAGCATATAACACAAAAGGGCAACCCTCTTCACACACTGCTTTATCAAACTTTATCACTCTTTGCTATTTTTAGCTTAAACCCTTTACTTATTGCATATCTGTCCAAGGCCCTTTTTAGCTCTAATTTGTCCACATAAGTCATGTCCACCATGAAGAAGGGCCTTTTACTCTACTCCTCCATATCACCATCCCCTCTTACTTTTTCTAAAGGCCCATCATCATTTTTTGGGCCCAAATCATCCTTATCAGCCTCACTCTCACTACTATAGTCTAATTCAAAGTCTAATTCAATACTCCACAGTGTCAAAGCTATCACTATCACCCATGTAGCTCTCATCCTCACTATCACAATACTGTGAACTATGCTCCCCCTTATACACTAACTTGTTCAAGTTTCCATGTTCAGTAACATAAACACCGACTGGGTTCCCAGTTTCAACATTCAAGTCATCGTCTTCATCTATGTCATCTAACCCATCCAACACTTCTATGTCCTCTATTACTTCTTGTCCCTCACCTATAAAATTTGCTTCAATTTGCATTCTTTCTTTCACCATTAACTCACTTTCAGGTTTGCTTACCTTTATCTGTGCTGTCAATTTCTTCTCTTCCGCTATTTTCTTTTTCACATCATTGTAACTCTCACAATTTGATGCCATGCTCTACGACAAAATAGACAGCAAATTAACCGAGGGCTTTGATGCCATTTCACTATACAAACTTAAGAAAAAGTGGAATCTTTCCATGCTTACTTGTTCGAGTGGTCCCTTCATTCCTTTTCCCCACGAGATTCCCTTCACATGGTGTTGTCTACTTTCGATCTTTTAGTTTACTATTACTTTCTTGATTTTCCATACTCTTACACTAGATTCCCTCAATTCCGTACTTACTCGATTTTCCCTTCCTCCCTATCACGATTCACTCTTGCTCGACGGCCCACAATTTCATCTGCTCGCTTTCACCCTCAATTCTATTTCAGGATCCTGTTTTTCTATTCCCAATTCGTATGCTTAAAGTGTTTGTTCCACAGTTTTCATATACAACCATACCCACACAGCCTTTACCAACTCACTGCCCACATCAGCATCTTTGGTCCTTTTTTCAAATCACAGTCAACGTTTGCTACTTTAAACGATTGTTGTATTTTTGCAACAAATTTCAGATCCCATAGGCATTTTTGAACCTTAAATTTGTACATGGTGCTGGGTGCTCCTAGTGTAAATAAACATGGGCATTTTTGCTCTTCTGCCCTTTGATTAAAGATCTACTCCCCTTCCGTATTCTTAAGCCCCTCGATCGAGTTCCTCCACCTCCTAACTACAGTGGATGCATAAAAGAACTTGCTATTCCTATCTCCTCATTTCAACCAGTTACATATAGATTTTTGAAACCAAAGGAGTTCCTCCTGAGCCAGAACCTTATTGTACTCCTTCCACAGTTCCTTCCCAGTTTGCATTAGGTTTTGGTTGTCCCTCCTAGCTTGACTTCTTTCAACCCCCTCAATTTGATTTATCAGTCTCCTCTTTCTAGCTGGTATGTTTCCCATCCTGTACATGCTCCACTTAGATGCTTTAACATTGAAAGACAATATGTTCTCTAGTCAATGTTGATGACTCCACCCTTGTTGCACTATATCATTAAACCCTCCTCAAGCAACTAAGCGGCTTGGCATTTAAACTGGGGTGAAAGATTCTAGTGGGTATCATCTTCCTAGCACTTCACAAATAGAGGTTGAAGATCCGAACCATATTTCCTTAGGTGAAATCCTTTAGCATTAGGGAAACAGGAGTTCCATTGGTCATTGACAAATAGACAATCTATCTTTTTCTTTACTAAGTTCCTTTCCCATATGTATTTCTTCCCTGTACATTCTACTTCAAGAAAACCACACTGGTTAAAACACTCTCTAAATTTTCCATGGATCTAAGATTAGCTTGAGCACCCCCAAATTTATCATCAGAATACAAGTGAACATTAAAGTCACCTAACACAATCCAAGGATCCTCCGTCCCATTTTTAATAGAAATCAAATCAGCTCATAACCTTCTTCAAAGATCATAACAAGGTTCAACATAAACACAAGTTAATAAAAACTTATGACCGGAGTTTGTGGGCTCAACTTGAACAAGCATTAATTGAGAGTTAAACAAACATACTTTTTTTAGACTGATTTATCATTCTGTATTATCCAAATACCACCCACATAACTAGTAGCTTCCAAACAGATCCAATTGTTAAAACTCAGTTTTCTCACTAATATATCATATTTGACACCACTAACTCTAGTTTTAAGCAGGACAAGAATATGTATATTTCTTCCCCAGATTAAATCTCCAACTCTACCAAGAAATAACTCAGCAGCAGTACCTCGACAATTCCAAGATAGTATATTCATAATAATTAACTAGATAAAAGGAAAAGGGGATAGGTATAACTTACAAGGATGACGGACCGACTTTCGATTCCTCTGCTACATTTTCAAAGTCATTGACATTTGTAGCCTGTTTCTCACCATTGGCATCATTTAATTCCTGATGACCCTTTACATTTTGATCAAGCCCCTTCATTAATTTTGAGTCAATATGTTTGCTACTCTTTCTTTTGCCAACATTATGCCTGCTATTCATACACAAAATACTATGATTTTTGGTACTAGTCATTTTTTTGCTCTTTCTTTTTTTCCTTCCTTCTTTTCTTTTATTATCTCAATACCTTGGTCTTTAACTTCATAGGCTATGAATAGATCATTTGGGTTAAATGAACCAATATATGGTGGGCCCTAGCTGTTTTCTTTCTTATTGTTACTGAAGTCAAAATCGTGGGGCCCTTTTTCAGCCTTATTGAACTTATTGTACGAGAAGGAAGGAATTGGACTTAATTCCAACAATTGGCCCACTTGATTATTCATGGTCAACACTTTTTTTCCAATAGCCTTATATGCCTTTTTCTTTGACCTTGTTGTCTCATCCTCCTTTCTTCCCTTTTCAAAGTTCGTGATATATGGCTCCATGATTCCCGCTCTGCTACTCTTACTGATTTCAATATTTATTATGTGTGTGTTTATTTTGCTGATTGGGAGCCCAATTGGACGATTGAGTGGGCCAATCAGGCTTGAACAGTAATTTTTTCATTTTTCAATGTTTGGTTAGACGATAGGATTTGAGAAAAAAGTCAGGAAAAGTCCCTATGGACATAAGCTCAAAATTGGAGCTTAAATTGCTTCTGAGTTCTAAACCTTTCTCACTTCTCTCTCTCTCTCTCTCGCAATAATTCCTGTCCAGTGTTCTCTTCTCCGTAAAGCCCTCACTCGACCATAGAAGCAACGGCTAAGATCTTGTCTGGTTTTGGCAATCAAGGCTTATCTTCAGCATGGTTTTAAGCTCTATCTTCTGGGCTATCATCCGATATTGCGTGTGGTTTTTCCTCCTTCTCCGTGTGTGGGCTTAACTGTCAAGTCGGCAAGCGGCATTGCAGTTTGACGATGTCTTGTGCTCGGTTTGGGGCAGTGCTGAGGGAGCTTGGTGGTGGTGATGAAACAAGGGAGGTTATAGGGGCAGGAGGAATCACCTTTGGAGACATGGTGCTAGACGGTGGTGAGGCCATAAGTGTAGAGGAAGGGGCTTGGCTTATGGAGAATGCTACAAGAGCCAAGGACATGGCTAGCACAAGTATGGCATGTGTAGGCGCCATGACACAGCAGAAAATGAAGCTTTGAGAGAGAGAGAGAAACTGTAGACGATTTGTGTAACCCCCTTCTCAATCAAGGCTGAGATTAAGTTCAATAATTAAGTAATTAGGGTGAATTAGAGACTGTAGACGATTTGTGACTTATTAACAGTAAACTTCCCAAAATCAGGGTTTACAAAACCTTTTTCAAAACATGTTCACAATGGTCTTATATTCATATTAGAAATATATAAATGGCATGTATAGGTTGATTCCATTCATAAATATCAGAGTACATCGTAAATTTCAGACACACTCGGGTTCCATTGATTAATAAAGGGTTTATACAAGGCATAATGCCCATAATCTCTTTCCCTTTACTAGGGGATTACACAAAACTATGACATAATTCCAATATATTCAAATGTCTAGAATGATAACTAAGAACCAAAATAAACTCCTAGCTCAGAGCTCTATCCACCCTTCGTCACCTATTTTCCTTTAGATCCTTCGGCCCTGTCTAAAAATTTAGTTTATGGGAAACTGAGATTCTAAAGAATCCCTGTAGTAACAAATCACTCATAAAATGCACAACAACAACACATGAAAGCAAATCATTATACAACACATGACAATCACAACGACAGCTACAACGGTAGAGGCAGGTATGACGTGAATCACCCTTATGCCTACTCACGTTGAATTGCTCACTTTGTATTGCACATACACACGTTCATATCATATACATCACCACAGCTGGGATTATATAAAATATTTCACAACATAAGGTCATACTAGCAAGATTCTCAAAGCAGGAATCCACAATTACATAACACAGCCTCAGCACTTACAGCTATAGATGCAATGGCCGAGTAGGTATCATGAGAATTGCCCCTTTAAGACGGCTCACGCTGAACTGCTTGCGCTGTAATGCCTTACGACCGATAACATATTCACAATGATAAAACATGCATACCAAGCATTATACACAACATGAGAGAAGAGTTACTACATCGGGTTATCCGTGTGTGCTCTGGCACTGATATCTCCCGAGCAGGGTAAATATTAAATCCTATAATTCATAATTTAGAACGAAGTATTATTCTTTATTCCAATACTTAATAACTTCAACACTTAAATTTGGTTATCATTTATGTCCTTTAGGAAGCTATAAATGACTCTTACATAGGCCCTAAAGGGTTGAAAGAACTATCCTAAAGATCCCCTTTTGGAAGCACAAGAACTGATTTTTTGTTGTTTTACTTGAGCAAAGACAGCTTCACTCGAGTGATGATGCACTGGCACTCAAGTGAAGAAAACCTCACTTGAGTGATGTACGGTTTTCACCCGAGTATGATAGCACACTCGTGCAGGTGCTTGGCAGAGTGTAAGAACGGAAACAAGAAGTGCTCACTGCACTCGAGCATAAGAAACAATACTTAAGTCATAGCCAAATGCTTACTCGAGTCGCATAGAGTGAAGAACAGAAAGTGCATACCCGAGAGCACAAAAGAATGACAAGAACCAGAAATGCTCACTTCACTCAAGCATGAACTACCTCACTTGAGTGGTAGCCTAATGCTCACATGAGTTCTATGACGTGAGGTTCACGAAGTGCTCACCCGAGAGCACAAGACACCTTTAAAGGAGGACATCACTCGAGTGATGGCTCAACACTCGGAAGTATTAAAGCACACTCTTGAAATTGGATCGCGAGTGACAACCCGAGATGTAACGCCCTAAATTTCAATTAAGGCTAATTGCAATTATTGTGAATAATTTTGTGAATGTGGATTTGAGATCCAAATTATTATTGGGAATACCCAATACCCTGTATTTAGCGTAATTATGTGACAAATAATTATTTGGGCTAAAATAGGGGTAAATGGCACTTAAAGAAGGGGAAAAGAATTTAATTATGTGTTATGTGGCAATTTAAATGAATATGCCAAAATCAGTGAAAAATTAGAAGGAATGGAAGATTGTCGGTTAATTAATTAGTGATTAATGAGGAGATTAATTACTAACTAAGAAAAAATGAGATGAGTAACTAAATGGCTAGTGGTGTGGTTAGAGTAACTAATTAGTTACTTACTTTATGGGAACCAATGAGAGAGTGGCATGTGGCATGGTTGAGTATGCATGAGTAGAGTGGTTGGAGGCAAGTCTAATGGACAAAAGATCATCATTTAATCTCCCTCCTCATACTTAATCTATCTCATTTTCTCCCCGTCTCTTTTATGCGGTGGGCATGGGATAGCAGAATTTTCTACCTTCATCTTCATCATTTCACCCTCTCATCTCTCTCTTCTCTCTCCATATTTTTGGCTGCCATGGAAGCTCAAGAGAGAGGAGGAAAACTTGATAAAGGAAAGCCATTTTGACCCTTTTAATGACCTTGAATGCCAAAATCTCCTTCTTTAAAGTTGTTCCTTGTGTTGAGAGCTTCGATTTTATGGTTTTAGATTTTCCATTGGTGGTGTTTTGAGCACACAAGGGAATCTAGAGGTTAGAGAACCAAGGAACATCTTTGGGAAAGTTAAAGAGGTGAGTAAGTTGAACCTTTCCATATGAGTTATGTAGCCATTGGTTGAGGTTTTGAATTTTGGGATTTTATCCTTATTTTCAAAAATAAAGGTCTTAGAGAGTATGGCATGTGATGGTCATGGAAGTGGTGTGTTGTTGTGTGTATTGGATAGATATAATTGATTTGAGGTTGATATGTGAAGTTGTGGATTTTGGGAAATTGGCATTGTGTTGTTGATTATGTTATGTCTTGTGGAAGCAATGTGAAATTGGTTGATTTGATGTTTCCAATGTATTCCTCTTAAAAATTTGTGTGGGGAGAGTGTTTGTTGTGAAAATAAAACCATTGGAAGCAAATGTACAAAATTTGGAAATCTGTCCATTGGAACTCCATACTAAGTAGTTTGTTTCTATGGACGTTTTGAATAGGCAAATGGTGTATAAAAATTCTGAAACTTTTCAGTCTTAAATTTCACATTCCAAGCTTCAAAATAGACATATAATTTGTGTCGTTTCATTTTGTGTATTGGGAGATGTGATTGTCCAAAGTTTGGGATGGAAACTGGACTCTGTTTTGGAGCAGTGTTGAGTTATGGGCAATTCTGTATTTGTGTAGTGATTTCTGGTAATGGCCCATATTTTTCCTATGAATAGGACTTAAATACCTTTTATTTGGCTTTGGAATCACCTCATTTCGATTTTTATAGAATTAGTTATGATTTTTGGAAGTTCAGCTAAGAAATAGGATTTTATTGGTAGTGGCAGCGGATTCTAGGCCGCGGCCCAAATTTTTCAAACCTATTTTTGGCTACGGTCAATGGATTTATGGGCCACGACCAACCCGCAAAAATTACATTTTGGGCTTTTGAAGATGGTCTATGATCAAGTGTTTTCCCAAGCCTCTAGGTATGTGTTTAGGCTTTGAGTAGCCACCTAAAAGACATAAATGATAATCAAATCTAAGTGTTGTGAGGTCACTTGAGTATTGGAATAGAGAATAACACTTCATCCCTAATTATGAATATAGGATTCGATATTTTCCCTGCTCGGGAGAGACCAGTGCCAGAGCACACACGGATGACCAAAGTAGTGACTCTTCTCTCATGTTATGTATGTGCTTGGTATGAATGTTTTATCATTGTGAATGTGTTATTGGTCGTAGGGCATTACAGCGCTAGCATTCAGCGTGAGCCGTCATAGGGGGTAATGCTCATGATACCTACCCCAGTCGTTGTATCTGTCATTGTAAGTAATGAGGCTACATTATGGAATCATGGATTCCTGTTTGAGTATTTGGCCAATGTGGCTGTGCGTTGTGAAATGGTTTATATAGATCCCAGTTGTGGTGATATATGTGATATGATCAAGTGAATGTGCAATACAGTGCAAGCAGTTCAGTGTGAACTGTCGTAGGAGGGCGATGCCCATAATACCTACCCCAGCCGTTGCAACTGCCGTTGTGATTGCTGTGTGTTGTATGATGATTTACTTCCATGCTTTGTTATTGTACATATTATGAGTGATTTTTTACTACGGGGATTCCTTAGAATCTCACTCTCCCAAAAACAAATTTTTAGACAGGGCAGAAGGATCAAAAGGAAAGCGGGTGACGAAGAATGGATAGAGCTCCGGTTAGGAGTTCTTTTTGGTTATTTGGTTATCATGTAAAATTTATGGGATATTTTGTGGGAAACAGTTGCATATATATTCTTGGTATAGTTTTGTGTAATTCCCTAGATAAGGGAAAATGAATAATGGGCTTTTGTGCCTTATAGAACCCTTAATTAATGGAACCTGAGTTTGTCAGGAATTTACTATGTACTCTGATATTTATGAATGAAATCATTCCGTGCAGGCCATTTATCTATTGAAATGTGATTATGAGACCATTTTGAAACAGGTTTGGAAAAGTTTTTGAAAACCCTGATTTAGGGAATGATTTATTTTAAGTCTCAAATTACATTATGGTCTCTAATTCGACATAATCAAGTGTTTATGAACTTAATCTCGGCCTTGATCTTGAAGGGCCTTACATTCTTGGTATCAGAGCTGTAGTTCCTGGAAATGGTAGGATTTGATAGGATAGTTACCATAGCTTGTTGCCCTAGTCATAGATGATGACTTTGGATTGTTGTTGTATACACATGAGTATCTCTACTAGTTGTGGATATATATAAGTTTATGAACTATGTGTATACATTTGCTATGGTACTGATGTGGTGAATCAATTGTAGAGTAAAGGATAAAATGGTTCACCCTATAATTAGGTGTGTAGACCCAGAGGTGGAGGTAGGTAATGTTAATCTCCCACATAGGAAATGAAGCTGATAGGTCTGATTAGATTATAGAGGAAAATGATTTCCAAGGTATGTGATAGTAAGGTTCTAGATGTTATGATAAACCTAGATGTCGAGTGGAAATCCCTAGGCAATATGATATTACATGCCAGTGATGTCAAACTGGACTTGTTTGTTTAAAGGCCCTAAGACCTATGGGACTAGTATGCCTTAGGCTGGTAGAGATATTTGAGTTTGTGTTGGAATTAATGATGCTTCGTGAAAATGAGGGAAGTGATTTTCCGGTTTAACTAATGTAAAGGCTTTTAAGGGATGAATTGTGATCCAAGGATCAAACTCAATAGCTGAGCTGATTCTTTGGAACTTGACTCGACCAAGATGGGTCTAAGGTACTAGAACATGGTACTGGAATGTATTGAAATGGGTATGATGTATCTTGAGGTTGCTAGATGTTAATCTAGCATAGGGAAAGATCTTGAAAATAGAATATTCCCTTATGGAATGAGAATAGTTCTTGATAGATCAATGAGTGGCTATGGAATATGGTGTCACGGTCAAGATAGAAAATCAAATATAAGATTGGCTTTTGGATTTCCTATGTGTAGGGGTAAAGTACCTCGATAAGGGCAGTAGAATATATGAATATACCAGGTATGAATTGGTAATGTAAGCCATATGCAATGGCCCAGAATAATTTGAGTTGAAACGGGCAAAGAGCGAGTATAGAGGAACATAAAATGTAGGTACCATCAGGTGTAGTGGGAGGTTCCTAAGGGACTCCTATTAACCCAACCTGACATTGTTGATGCATATGTGAGAAAATAAACCTCCAAGTATATAGCAGAAGTTTAACGAAAGTGTTGCATTTGAGAATTGCATTGAACAGAGGCTCAAGGCAGTAAAGATAATGTGTTATCTTGATAGCGGGAAATGCATTTACTGTGTATGTGAACTTGGTGAATCACATCCTCCGATTGGGTTTAGATTGGTTCATTGTAGTTTTGTCGATGATATTTTGATATGATGTACGAGTATTATAGGGGATACAGATCGGAGAGGGCTACCTATGGTGAGGTCTGATCGGAGAGGGCTACCTATGGTGAGGTCTGATCGGAGAGGGCTACCTATGGTGAGATTTGATCGGAGAAGGCTACTTACGGTGAGATCTGATCGGAAAGGGCTACCTACGATGAGATCTGATTGGAATGGGCTACCTACGGAGGATGCTGACTGAATGGGCTAACCAGTCAGGTGACTGAGTGAAGCATCGGGTATAGTAACGTAGTGTGGAGCCACTATGACGATGAACCCTAGAGTGGAGCCACTATGACGATGAACCCTAGTGTGGAGCCACTATGATGATAAACCCTAGAATAGAGCCACTATGACGATGAACCCTAGTGTGCAGCCGCCTTGACGATGAACCGTGCAGTACAGTCACTGTGATGTTGAATCGTGGAGTAGAAAAGAGCAGAAGCTCGAGGCAGTAAATACAATGTGCTGGTATGGCCCTGAAGTCCAAATTACCTTGTTATCATGGGAGAAGGGGTCTGTGAGGATCGCAGTATGGTGAAAAGAGTTATGGTGCCAAAGGTGAAGTGATTAAAGGCATCGGTGATGAGTATATACCCAGTTCTAGCTTGTTGTGATTGTGTATCGTGTGTCTTTCACCTGCGGCCACATGAGGGTTCCCATGGTAGAGGACCGTTCTATTGGGTTGGTAATTTATGAGGGATTGACTATTTGTGAGTCTTTCACTTGTGGCCTATCGGGGGTTCTAGTGGGAGGACCGTGCCTGCGGGGTGGTGGGATTACGGGGGATTGACTATGTGAATGCCGGGAAGGCAATGTGTATATGTGACAATTGTGAGCAAGCTGGGATTGTGGTGTCGTTGTGGTTGCAGACCAAGCTAGTTCAGCGGATAGCGAATTTGACTACATGATCAGGGGTTCTCATATATGAGGGCACTTACCCCGGCATGGCCAGCATGGCTAGCCACTAGGTTGGTTGCATCGGTGTTAACCTTAGGCCAAAAGGCAGTGCGTAAAATTAGAGTATACGATGTGTGTTAGGGTGAAAGCTTTGTGAATGACAACATGTGCATATCAGTGTAAGCCGTTGTAGGGTTTGACGATGGTCATGTCTACCATCGGCCGTTGAAATACCATTGTAAATATGAATTCCATGAGGGCAATTGTGAGTATTCCTTTAAGCTGTACTGCTATTCCAATAGTCCTCTGGTAGCCAACAACGGTTCGGGTGAGGGCTATGTATATTCCTAGTGGTGAAAGAGGATGAGGATAGGGTAGGAAGATTGAGATTTCTGGCTGGTCGCCTGGATAGAAGAGACTGAGACTTCAGGTGGGACACTATAGTAGGGTGCTTCGGATAGAAGAGATTAAGATTTTGGAGTGGCCCGATGTGGTTGTTAATTCCAAAAAGTCCCAATTACCACTAGCGGAGTCACTGGTGGGTGTATGGGTGAGGGTAATGCTGTGAAAGTAGATACATCGTAAGATGAAGTATTGTTCAAAACAGCAAAAGCCGAGATACATGTGAATACAACAAAAAATTGTCAATTGTATGCAATAAATCTATAGTGTTTTAAGTTATTCCTGGAAGGGGAAAGTGACTTGATGTAAGTGATTAAAGTGGCTCAAAGTCAGGATGCATGAGTGCAGTCCATCCGAAATATGATCGAATGAGGTGAAGACCTCTAGAGTTTGAAAATGGAGATCACATGCTCGTGAGAGTGTCTTCGGGTATAAGAATTGGTAAAGTGAGTAAGCGAAAGAAATTAATCCGCGACGCATTGGTCTGATGAGATTCTTGTGAGAATCGAACCTGTATCGTATTATTTGTATAAGTGTTCTTGAAGGGACAATCCTAATGAGAAACAATTTGAGGAACGAAAGCCATCATGAAGAAGCGTCCAAGGGTTATGCTCCTAGTGGTGTAACAAATTTCGAGGACGAAATTTATTGAACGGGGGGAGAATTGTAACGCCTTAAATTTCAATTAAGGGCTAATTGCAATTATTGTGAATAATTTTGTGAATTAATGTGGATTTGAGATCCGAATTATTATTGGGATGCCCAATACCCTGTATTTAGCGTAACTATATGACAACTAATTATTTGGGCTAAAATAGGGGTAAATGACACATAAAGAAGAGGAAAAGAATTTAAATATGTGTTATGGGGCAATTTAAATGAATGTGCCAAAATCAGTGTAAAATTGGAAGGAATGGAAGATTGTTGGTTAATTAATTAGTTATTAATGAGGAGATTAATTACTAACTAAGAAAAAATGAGATGAGTAACTAAATGGCTAATGGTGTGGTTAGAGTAACTAATTAGTTACTTACTTTATAGGAACCAATGAGAAAGTGACATGTGGCATGGTTGAGTATGCATGAGTAGAGTGGTTGGAGGAAAGTCAAATGGACAAAAGATCATCATTTAATCTCCCTCCTCATACTCAATCTATTTCATTTTCTCTCTCTCCCTCTCTCTTATACGTGTGGGCATGGCATGGTAGAATTTTCTGCCTTCATCTTTATCATTTCACCCTCTCATATCTCTCTTCTCTCTCCATATTATCAGCTGCCATGGAAGCTCAAGAGAGAGGAAGAAAACTTGATAAAGGTAAGCCATTTTGACCCTTTTAATGACCTTGAATGCCAAAATCTCCTTCTTTAAAGTTGTTCCTTGGTTTGAAAGCTTCGATTCTATGGTTTTAGATTTTCCATTGGTGGTGTTTTGAGCACAAAAGGAAATCTAGAGGTTGGAGAACCAAGGAACATCTTTGGGAAAGTTAAAGAGGAGAGTAAGTTGAACCTTTCCATATGAGTTATGTAGCCATTGGTTGAGGTTTTGAATTTTGGGATTTTATCCTTATTTTCAAAAATAAGGGTCTTAGAGAGTATGGCATGTGATGGTCATGGAAGTGGTGTGTTGTTGTGTGTATTAGATAGATATAATTGATTTGAGGTTGATATGTGAAGTTGTGGAAATTGTGTTGTTCATTATGTTATATATTGTGGAAGCAATATGAAATTGGTTGATTTGATGTTTCCAATGTATTCCTTGTGAAAATTTGTGTGGGGAGAGTGTTTGTTGTGAAAATGGAACCATTGGAAGCAAATGTACAAAATTTGGAAATCTGTCTTTTGGAACTCTATATTGGGCAGTTTGTTTCTATGGACGTTTTGAATAGGCAAATGGTGTATAAAAATTCTGAAACTTTTCAGTCTTAAATTTCACATTCCAAGCTTCAAAATGGACAGATAATTTGTGTCGTTTCATTTTGTGTATTGGGAGATGTGATTGTCCAAAGTTTGGGATGGAAACTGGATTCTGTTTTGGAGCAGTGTTGAGTTATGGGCAATTCTGTATTTGTGTAGTGATTTCTGGTAATGGCCCATATTTTTCCTATGAATAGGACTTAAATACCTTTTATTTGGCTTTAGAATCACCTCATTTCAAATTTTCTAGAATTAGTTATGATTTTTTGAACTTTAGCCAAGAAACAGGATTTTCTTGGTCGCGTCTAGCGGATTCTGCACAGCGGCCCAAATGTTCCGAACCTTTTTTTGACCGCGGCCAGTGGATTTTTAGGATGCGGCCAACCCTCAAAAAATAACATTTTGGACTTTCGAAGATGGTCTTTGGTCAAGTATTTTCCTAAGCCTCTAGGCATGTGTTTAGGCTTTGAGTAGCCACTTAAAAGACATAAATGATAATCAAATCTAAGTGTTGTGAAGTCACTTGAGTATTAAAATAGAGAATAACACTTTATCCTTAATTATGAATTATAGGATTTGATATTTACCATGCTCGGGAGAGACCAATGCCGGAGCACACATGGATTGACCAAAGTAGTGACTCTTCTCTCATGTTGTGTATGATGCTTAGTATGCATGTTTTATCATTGTGAATGTGTTATCGGCCGTAGGGCATTACAGCATGAGCAGTTTAGCGTGAGCAGTCGTAGGGGGCAATGCTCATGATACCTACCCCGGCCGTTGCATCTGCCGTTGTAAGTGTTGAGGCTGCGTTATGGAATCATGGATTCCTGTTTGAGTATCAGGCCAGTGTGGCTGTGCGTTGTTAAATGCTTTATATGGATCACAGCTGTGGTGATATATGTGATATAATCATGTCAATGTGCAATACAACATAAGCAGTTCAGCATGAGCCATTGTAGAGGGCGATGCCTATGATACCTACCCTGGCTGTTGCAACTGCCGTTGTGATTGATGTGTGTTGTATGATGATTTACTTCCATGCTTTGTTATTGTACATATTATGAGTGATTTGTTACTAACGGGATTCCTTAGAATCTCACTCTCCCAAAAACAAATTTTTAGACAGGGCCAAAGGATCAAATGGAAAGAAGGTGACGAAGAGTGGATAGAGCTCCGGCTAGGAGTTCTTTTTGGTTATTTGGTTATCATGTAAAATTTATTAGATATTTTACGGGAAACAGTTGCATATATATTCTTGGTATAGTTTTGTGTAATCCCCTATATAAGGAAAAATGAATTATGGAGAGAGAAGAGAGAGATGAGCATGGAGGAAGATGAAGAAATGAGTGTTCTTCCTAACCCATACTCATGTCAGCCGAATGGGAGGGAAGAGAGAGAGAGAGAAATTTATTTTTTTATTGCATTTTGACTTTTCTCATTCTCTCTCACTTCATAACATCTTGACACATGTCTAATCCTTCTTGGTCTTCATAACATAAGTAACTAGTTAGGTACTCTAACGATTCCTTTAGCCATTTAGTTACACTTCTCATTTTCCTCTTAGTTAGTAATTAATTCTTCCATTAATCACTAATTTATGGCTATTCTTCCAATTTCTCATTGATCATGGCATATTAATTAAAATTGCCACATAACACATAATAATTCAAATTTAATTCACAAAATATTCTCAATAATTATCATTAGCCCTTAATCAAAATTTTGGGCATTACAATTCTCCCCCTGTTCAATAAATTTTGTCCCCAAAATTTGTTACACATCATTAGGCATAAACTCAAGAAATTACTTCCTTATGTCCGCTTCTGCTTCCCAAGTTGCTTCCCTTGGAGGCATTCCTTTCCAGACCACCTTCACAAATGGTAAGCTTCAATATTTGAGTTGTTGGTCTTCTCGATCAATGATTCGCTTTGGCTCTACCGCATAAGTGAAGTTATCGAAGTTATCTTGTAACTCAATCTCTTCATATTCAATGACATGCTCAGGGTCTGGTTGGTACTTCTTGAGCTACGAGACATGGAACACATCATGGAATCTACTCAAATTTAGGGGTAAGACTATTCGGTACGCCACAGGTCTGATCCACGCCAGAATCTTAAATGGACCAATGTACCTTGGACTTAGTTTCCTCCGCTTGATTGCTCTCCCGATAGCTGTGACAGGAGATACTCTCAAGAAAACATGATCCCCCACTTCAAACTCTAGAGGCCGTCTCCTTTTAATAGCATAGCTCTTCTATCGACTCTGTACTGCAAGGAGCTTCTTCCTGATGATTCTAATTTGTTCAGAGGTTTGATCAACCAGATCCAGCCCATACAACTTCCTCTTAGACAGCTCTATCCAGCACAATGGTGACTGACACTTCCTTCTATACAGTGCTTCATACGGAACCATATGAATGCTTGCATGGTAGCTATTGTTGTAAGCAAACTCAGCCAATGGAAGATAGTAGTCCCACTTTCCTTTGAAGTCCAGGACACACGCTCTCAGCATATCTTCAAGAGTTTGGATAGTCCTTTTTGACTGTCCGTCCGTCTGAGGATGGTAGGCTATGCTAAACCTCAACTGAGTACCTATAATTTCATGCAGAGCCCTCCAGAATCTAGAAGTAAACCGAGGATCTCTATTAGAGATAATATTCTTTGGTGTACCATGAAGTCTCACAATCTCTTTGATGTATATCTCAACCAGCCTATCCGGAGAATAGCTAGCATTGATAGGTATAAAGGGCATAGAATTTGTGAGTCGATCCACAATCACCCAGATCGCATCATAGTTCTTGATCCTGGGTTGACCTACTACTAGATCCATGGTCACATTCTCCCACTTCCACTCTGGAATCTCTAGACTCTAAAGCAACCCTGGCAGTATCTGGTGTTCAATCTTTACTTTTTAACAGGTAAGACACTGTGCCACATACTTAGTCATATCACTCTTCAACCCTGGCTACCAGTACATAGACTTTAGGTTGTGATACATCTTGGTCATACCTGGGTGAAGAGTATACTGACTCTTATGAGCCTCATCAAGAATTCTCTGTCTCAATTCCGCCTTTAGTGGAACATATATTCTCTTCTGGTAACGAACCAGTCCACTTGGTGACAAATCATAATCTCGAGTCTCTCCTTGCTCAATTATAGCTTGGATGGACTGGGCTCTCTCATCTCGCATATGAGCCTCTTCAATCTCAGTCCTCAGGTTATTCTCCCTTTGGACAACACCATAACTGGCACACAGGATATTATTCGAGAGATTGAAGTCCTAAAAATCCTCTATCAACTTCCTCTCTTGGATCATCATCATTGCCACCAGCACCGTCTTCTGACTAAGAGCATCCACGATGACATTAGCCTTACCCAGATGATATTTGATCTCCAGGTTATAATCCTTAAGCAACTCCATCCAACGATGCTTCTCATGTTCAACTCTTTCTGATCATACAGATATTTAAGGCTCTTGTGGTCACAGTACAATTCCACTATCACACCATATAGGTAATGACACCAAATTTTCAATGCATATAGTATTACCGCAAGCTCCAGATCATGAGTAGGATAATTCATCTCATGTAGTTTCAGCTGTCGGGAGGCATAGGCCACCACTCTTCCTTACTGCATCAGGACACACCCTAACCCCTGCTTATTCTCATCACTGTACACGACATAAGCCTCTTTAGGATTAGGTATAATTAACACTGGTGCCGTAGTCAACCTCTCCTTCAGCTCCGTGAAACTCTGCTCACAACGTTCATCCCATAAAAACGGTTGATCCTTCCTTATTAGCTTGGCATCGGCAGTGCAATACGCGAAAAGTTTTGAATGAACCTCCGATAGTAACCAGCAAGACCTAGAAAAATGCGAATCTCAAAAACAGTTTTTGGCCTCTTCCAGTCAAGTACTGCTTCTACCTTACTGGGATCCATCGAGACCCTTTCACGTGAGATAACATGGCCAAGGAACTTCACTTCCATAAACCAAAACTCACTTGCTCAGCTTGACATAGAGTTGCTTTTCTCATAGAATTCTTAACACAATTCTCAGGTATTGCTCATGCTCCTCCCTACTTTTGGAGTAAATTAGGATGTCGTCGATAAACACAACCACAAACTGGTCAAGATACTATCTAAAGATATGATTCATATGTTATAACCGGCTGACACCCAAGAGGGGGTGAATTGGGTGTCAGATAAAAATCTTAGGAACTTTGAAACTCTTTTTGCATCTTAGAGAAAGAAATAAATATGAAAGTAATGAATCATAAATCAACAGTTAATATATGCTGGAAATATAAGAGTTTAAGGAAGAGAATATACAAACTGTGATTTATCCTGGTTCGGTTCAATCTGCGATGGCCTACGTCCAGTCCCCAGGCTCCTCCTGAGATTTTCAAATCCACTATCTCCTTGTTTAATCCAGACACAAGAAAAGTCTTTACAAAGTTCTCACCAAGATACTCCCCCTTACAGCAAGTCTTACGAGCAGAGCAATCCCGAAGATCTTTCCTTCCTGCTTACCCATGCAAGTCTTACGAGCAGCAACGTTCTCTCCTGCTTACACCCATGTAAGTCTTATGAGCAGCAACGTTCTCTACTGCTTGGACCTTATAAGTTTTACGGGCAGAAAGTCTTACCGATGATTTTCTCTACACTTCCCCGTAAGGAAATCAACCCACTCAAGGTCCCTCTACCTTGAGATCAATTCAGAAATATAGTTGAAAGTGTTTACAGACTCTCTCACAGAGTAGATATAATGAACACTGAAGTACAATACAAATAATCTCTCTCTCAAATATACATGATATAGAAAATAGATAAGAACAGAGAGAAGTTGGATTGGAGTAGATGATTCATGATCTTTTCATGTTTCTCGTTGGTGTGTTGCTCTTTGTTGAATGTACCCATATTTATAAATCAGTTGTGATAGCTGTTGGAAGCATTTCAACCTATCCGTTAGAGTGGCGTAGCTATGTGACTGTTCTTCAATTTTGAAAACTAGCCGTCGTGGTTGGTGAATGCTCCACTTCCGTAAAGTCAACTTTTGTCTCTTCACATTATCTCTTCATTCTATTCCTGGAAACATACATTAAACACTAATATAATGAAGTGTAAGAATGATTGGAAGCAAGAAGAGTGAGTTACATAATTAATCCCATGATTTTCGAAAACTTCAGAATGTTGTTGTGTATTCCTGGGAAGCATTACTTGAGCGGTCACTCGAGTAAGCCTTGGTCATTACTTGAGTGAGCCCTCGAGTAATCCCGTTCAAAATCTGACCGAGAGCATTTCCTACTTCATTACTAGAGTGATCCCTCGAGTAATGTTACTTTTTCATATTTGGTTACTCGAGTAGTCCCTCGAGTGATGTGAGTCATTTCTTGGCTGAGAGCTACTCGAAGATTTCTTCTCTGGTTACTCGAGTGATCCCTCGAGTAAGCTCTTAAATAACTTTACTGATTACTCGAGTGGTCCCTCAAGTAATATCATTTAAATCTTTGTCGAGAGCATTTCTAACTGCATTACTCGAGTGCTCACTCGAGTAAGCTCCCAAATAAAACTGCAGATTACTAAAGTAAGCCCTTCAAGTGAATTCCTGATTTTGATTCGAAACATGGAAAATTAAATATCATCGGAAAGCCCTCATCATCTACATTCCAATGCAACAAGAATCACCTCCAAACTCATTTTGTACAGAAAGTTATCATCCAAAGAATATCTTCTGCATTTAGACAAAGTCTGAAATCACGAGCATCAACTTCCAGAAGGCATAGATTTTAGTATATAACTTGAAAGGTGACAAATTATATATCTCTAGAAAGCTCTTTGAGTTTGATTTTATATGGAACCGGTTTTATATCAATTCGATATGTATTTTGAGAGTTATGTCCAAAATACCAAACCTTGTTCTGGTAAAAGACGCTGATTCATGTATCAACTTCAACAGATCATATCTCTCTCATCTGAAATCCTTTTAATGTGATCTTGGTGTCCATAGTTCGTGTTGGGAGTCTAGTTTCATATGCCACTAGTTTCAGATCAATTTATCATGTGGTTAGAGAAATATACCCAAAATACCGAACCTCTATCCTAACGAGTCAAAAATAGAGTGCATTACTCGAGTGAGCCCTCGAGTAATCTCCAAGTAACTCTGCAGATTACTCAAGTAGCCACTCAAGTAATCATCTCCAAAATGTCACAGTGTTATATTACTTGAGTGATTACTCGAGTAATCATCCCTGGAGGTACCATAACTTCCGTATACATCATTTTAGCTTTGTATTGACCCATTCCAACTTCTATTTGACCATAGAAACCTCCGATATCACTTCTAATAGCTTGGATCTTGATATTCTCATGTGATCTTACAAGTTCTTCTTTCTTTAATCTCTTTCTTCTTGTTTTGCCACTTGATAATCATTCTTCATAACCCAACTATATATCTTCTTGAATTGATTATCATTCTTCATAACCCAATTATATGTCTTCTTGAATATCTTCAATCTTCTTCAATCTTTGCTTGATATTCCCATTAGTTCTTGCAATGCCTTCTTTCTTCAATCCCTTGTCTCTTGATTTTCTTCTTGATGATCATTCTCCACATATAAGGCATTATAACATCAACCCACCATCAGGTTTATGACTAATCTACAAGATATACAATATTAAATATAGTAGTTAGTCAATGTAGAGAATAAGTATATCATAAAAACTTTTTGCTCTTAATAGTTGACATCTATATTTGACATCATCAAAACTATTCATATCTAACATCATATAGCCTATGAATACCGCCGGCGCATTTGTCAACCCGAAGGGCATCACAAGGAACTTATAGTGGCCATACCTCGTTCTGAAAGTAATCTTTGGAATATCCGCTACCTTCACGCGTATCTGATGATATCCCAACCTTGGATCAATTTTGGAGAATACGTACGAGCTAGACAATTGATCTAATAGGTCGTCAATCCTTGGGAGAGGGTACTTGTTCTTAACAGTTACTTTGTTAAGTTCTCTGTAATCAATACATAACTACAAACTCCCATCTCTCTTTTTCACAAACAACACTGGAGCTCCTCATGGCGAAACACTGGGTTAGATGAACCCTTTTTCAAGCAATTCTTCAATTTGCTTCTTCAACTCCGCCATTTCATTTGGGACCATACAGTATAGGGCTTCGGATATCGAACCAGCTTTAGGCACAATCTCGATTAGGAATTCCACTTCCCTTTTTGAAGGTAATCCACTGAGATCGTCCGGAAATGCCTTAGGAAATTCTTTCACAAAAGGTATACTCTCTAAAGCTTCACCTAACACTCCCTGAATAGAGAAAAACACCATATACCCATTGCATCCCTTTTTCAAACATTCCTCATCATTAGCCATTGAGAGCAAATTCAGACTACTGTCTACATTAACATCCCTCTGAGAAGTTTGGCAAACTATCTTCTTATTACCACAATCCAGTATCATATTGTTCGTCGTTAGCCAGTCAAAACCTAAAATAAATTCTAGTTGTTGAAGTGGCAAACAAATCAAATCAACCGTGGACTCAAGACCCTTAACAACTATTACACAGTTCAAGCAAGATTCGGCCGTCACGGCCTTGACACCCTTCGGTGTTGACACAACCAAATCAAACAGTAGTCTATGCACATGCAATTCCAGGCACTTTACACAACCATAAGCTATGAACGATGACTTACACCTAAGTCAAACAAAGCATTTAACTCATTTCCACCGAGAAGGATTTTACCTTGGATTAGTTCTGGGGATTTCAGGGCCTCTTCATGTGTTATTGCAAACACTTGACCCTGATTTCAGGGCCTTTGCTCCGTTTGCAGTCATGGGCACTTGTAGAAATGTGACCCATCTATTTGCAATTGAAACAAATCATCTCCCCCAAGCAAGTTCGACTAGGATGGTACTTTCTACATTGATTGCACACTGGTTTCGCCGGAGGTCTCTGATTACTATGACCCTTAGATTGATAGGGCCTCTTACTACCACCCCCAGGTGAGAACCCCTATCCCTTCCACTTCTGGAACGTATTTGCCTTACCAGGCTCACTTCGGCTACCGCTAGCTTTAGTCGGGTACAATTCTTTCAGGTTATTTTTTGTTATTCTACACTGCTCCATCGCCTTGTTGAAGTCAGTGAATAGTTGAGTGGCTAACCTCTTCTTCAGTTCACGCCTCAAGCCTTGGATAAGAATATCGGAGCTCCACTCCTTATCATCCCTATCCCGGAGATGTGTAGAGTATCGAGATAGCTAGATGAAGCGAGAAAGATACTCATCAAAACTCTCCGTATCTCCCTGTTTGATGGTGAGGAATTCAGATTCTTTTTCAAGCCTCACTAACTTGGGGAAGTACTCTCATTAAATTTATCTTGGAACACCTCCCAAGTTAATGGCACATTCCAGCTTGGAAGTGTCATAGCGATATTCAGCCACTAACGGTCTGCATGACCCTCAAGCTTATACATAGCCATCTTTGCCTTCATCTCTGTTGGGCACTCAAGGCTTCGAAGATCTTCTCTAACTTGTTTAACCAGTCCTTAGCAACTTAGGGTTCAAACCTCCCCCTGAACACCGGAGGTAGATGCTTAGAAAACTTTGAGACCCAGAATTGTAAGCCTCTTTCCTCACGAACCGGCACCCCTTGAGACTCTTGATTGGGCACCATGTGAGGTGGGGACCCATAAGACCGATTGGACCCCTCTGTTGTCTCATTATGACGAGTCTCAGCTTGAGTTTTCTCTTGTGTAGACTATGGCCTTTCCTTATTACGCTTGGCCCTTTCTTCCCTGAGCTCCTCTCTTAGCTCACGGATCATGTCCCTTTGCTCTCTCACAAGATCCATCAGTTCCCTCATTGGGTTAAGTGGGTTGTCATTCAATTCCTCTACCTCTGGATCCTCTTGCCTGACTCTTAGGCGAACCATTTTGTCTTTTATTCTACAAATGATTCACTATGTCAGTATCATAACAAATGTATACACATAGTCGAGAAAACTTATATCTATCCACAAATAGCAGAAATACTTATGTGTATACACAACACCCACTTATCAATCATCAAGCTACCCTAAACCAAAGGATTAAGGTCAGCTAAGGGAGCTATCCTATCAAACTCTAACCTTGTCAGGAACTACAGCTCTGATACCACGAATGTAACCCCCTTCTCAACCAAGGCTGAGATTAAGTTCAATAATCAAGTAATTAGGGTGAATTAGAGATTGTAGATGATTTAGGACTTATTAACAATAAACTTCCTAAAATCAGGGTTTACATAAACTTTTTCAAAACATGTTCACAATAGTCTCATATTCACATTACAAATATATAAATGGCCTGTACAAGTTGATTCCATTTATAAATATCAGAGTACAGCATAAATTCCTAACACACTCGAGTTCCATTAATTAATAAAGGGTTTATACAAGGCATAATGCCCATCATCTCTTTCCCTTTACTAGGAGATTACACAAAACTATGACATAATTTCCATATATAAAAATGTCCAGAATGATAACCAAGAACCAAAACAAACTCCTAGCCTGAAGCTCTATCCACTATTCGTCACCCACTTTCCTTTAGATCTTTCGGCCCTGTCTAAAAATTTGGTTTTTGGGAGAATGAGATTCTAAGGAATCTCCGTAGTAACAAATCACTCATAATACGCACAACAACAACGCATGAAAGCAAATCATTATACAACACACGGCAATCATAACGGCAGTTACAACGGCAGAGGCAAGTATGACATGAATCACCCTTGTGCCTACTCATGCTGAATTGCTTATGCTGTATTGCACATACATACGTTCATATCACATATATCACCATAGTTGGGATCTACATAAAATATTTCACAATGCACAACCACACTGGCCGGATACTCAAATCAGGAATCCACGATTCCATAAGCAGCCTCAGCACTTACAAGGGCAGATACAACGGCCGGGGTAGGTATCATGAGCATTGCCCCTACGATGGCTCACGTTGAACTACTTGTGTTGTAAAGCCCTACGTCTGATAACACATTCACAATGATAAAGCATGCATACCAAGCATCATACACAATATGAGAGAAGAGCCACTGCATCGGTTTATCTGTGTGTGCTCTGGCATTGATCTCTCCTTAGCATGGAAAATATCAAATTCTATAATTCATAATTAGGGATGAAGTATTATTCTCTATTCCAATACTTAATAACTTCAACACTTAAATTTGGTTATCATTTATGTCCTTTAGGAAGCTCTAAATGACTCTTACAAAGGCTCTAAAGGGTTGGAAGAACTATCGTAAAGATCCCCTTTTGGAAGCACAAGAACTGATTTTTCGTTGTTTCACTTGAGTGAAGACAGCCTCACTTGAGTGATGATGCACTGACACTTGAGTGAAGAAGACCTCACTCAAGTGATGGTACGGTTTTCACCTGAGTTTGACTACACACTCATGCAAGTGCTTGGTAGAGAGTAAGAACGAGAACAAGAAGTGCTTGCTGCACTCGAGCATAAGAAACAATACTCGAGTGATAGCCAAATGCTTACTCGAGTCCTGTAGAGTGAAGAACAGAAAGTGCATACCCGAGAGCACAAAGAATGACAAGAACCAGAAATGCTCGCTTCACTCGAGTATGAACCACCTCACTCGAGTAGTAGCCTAATGCTCACTCGAGTTCCACAAAGTGAGGTTCAATAAGTGCTCACTCGAGAGCACAAGACACCATCAGAGGAGGACATCACTCGAGCATGGACCCAGGGCACTCGAGTGATGGCTCAACACTTGCAGGTGTTAAGGCACACTCTTGAAATTTGACCGCAAGTGACAACCCGAGACGCGAGTTAATGTTGTCAAATTCACTCATGCTCGAGTGAGAGGAGGCTCACTTGAGTGAGAACCCACAACACTCACAAGTGAGGCAAAAATTTTGCCTCTTACGTAGAAGTTCAATAGAAATACTAAAGGCCATAAAGAGAAATGCACTACCGCACTCGAGTGAGACCCATCCTTACCCGAGTGATGTTCATCTTGCACTCGAGTGAACCCCAGATCACTCGAGTGATGCTTATCAGAACCCAGTTCGCAGTAGAGTTCACAACATTTTCCAGATTTTACCCAAATGCTTCTAATGGTCCAAAACTCTCAACCAAAGCTACTCCCACATAATTCAACCTAAGGAAGGACATGGAAATATCAGAATTACCAAATTCCTATTCCATTATCATGCTTGGTTTTAGACCACATTAAACACCAAAATCCCAAAATCACCAAGCTTAACATTTCAATCCCATATCCATTTCTATCTATTCAAACACATACCCAAATACCATTTCCATGACCATATCATGTCATACACCTAATGACTCCAATTTTTGAAATTAAAGCCAAAATTCTAGAATTTCCAAACTCAACTATTTGGCACAAAACATAAATAGAAATTTTTGTATCACTTACCTTTTCAACTTTCCCAAAAACACTTCTCGGTTCTCTAATCTCTAGATTTTCTTGAGTGCTCAAATCAACACCAATGGATAATTTATAACCATCAAAGTGAAGTTCTTAATTCAAGGAACAAGATTAGAGAAGGAAGTTTTTGCATTAGAGGTCATTCTTCTTACCTTTTTCAAGCTTTTCTTCTTCCTTCCTTCCTTAACAATGGCGCCGAAAATATGGAGGGAGAAGAGAGAGATAAGCATGGAGGAAGATGAAGAAATGAGTGCACTTCCTAACCCATACTCATGTCAGCCGAATAGGAGGGAAGAGAGAGAGAGAGAGACTGATTTTTTTATTGCATTTTGACTTTTCTCATTTTTTCTCACCTCATAACATCTTGACACATGTCTAATCCTCATTGGCCTTCATAACATAAGTAACTAGTTAGTTACTCTAACTATTCCATTAGCCATTTAGTTACACTTCTCATTTTCCTCTTAGTTAGTAATTAATTCTTCCATTAATCACTAATTTATGGCTATTCTTCCAATTTCTCATTGATCATGACATATTAATTAAAATTGCCACATAACACATAATAATTCCAATTTATTTCACAAAATATTCTCAATAATTATCATTAGCCCTTAATCAAAATTTGGGGCATTAAACAGAGGCAGAGATAGTGGTTTTGGAGAAGAGCATGGGAGGTAGGGGTTGAGACTTGAGAAAGATAAATAGGAAGGAAACATTAGTAAGTTTTTAAGAGAATCTAATCATCGATCTTTATTCGCATGACATTAAAATGCATGAATGTTCCATGCCCCTTGAAAATGAGTTTGACACGTATTGAGACAAGAGTATGTGTGAATTTTAAGTGGAGGGAGCATCTTCTAGTTGTGCTCATGCATCCAGAGAATCCGAATAAGCCATTGGGGGTGTTAAGTATGAAACTAAAGTTTAAGACTTTTGATAGCACAACTACCAAACATGCCTTCCCAAATGAAGTCATTCATATTATGAAGCTACAATATCCTTTCATCTTTTTTTGAAGGTTAGAATTATCGGACCCAATTATGTGCCCGAAGAAAAAAAGATTTGTAAGTGAAGAGTGTGCAAAGAACTGTTATCTGGATGGGTAAGTGGCATGAAACTTTTGAGCATGTGCCTTGTGGTAACACTGTCACAATTGGATGGTTTGAATCAATTTATCACTAAGAATGTCACTTTAACAAATGAGAAGGAGGTGGAAATGGTTGTCTTCATATGTGCCTTTTGCATTGCTAATCATGATGGTCATAATTCTTAAGCATTCTATTTAAAATTGTACCATTGCCAAATTTTCAAAGTTAATTTTTGGAAAAATTGTGAAAAAATCTCTCCGTGTGCAAATATCTTCCAGGTCTCATTTGACAATTAAGTTGCCAATAATATTTTTTTTCACAATTATCCCTTCATTTTTTCATTTTTCATAATTTTTACAAGTTTTTCTCTTAAATAACACAAAAGCCACTTATGCAAAAGCTAAACCAAACATCTTTCACTTTTACATAAGTCACTTATCCAATCGCCAATCCGAACATTCATCATTTTACCCAATCTTACTTTTTTCCAATCTTAAGATTCCCTAAGTCAAAGTAAAAATAAGTCACTTATCCAATCGCCAATCCAAACACACCTTATCTCCTTTTCCTGTAGCTCAATGGCACTTTGCTCTTTTGAAGAAAGGATTTTGCCCTCTTTCCTTCTCCATATTTTCACAGACTCTTTCTTCTTACTCTGAAGTTCCATGCCTTCTGATATGACAGGGTAAGCCTCATCCTGCAATACATCAAATCTTGTACCAAAAGTAGCTTTCGTCTCCTTCCCTTTTGTTTTTCTCCCATTAAAAATATTTTCTTCATTCCTTTTTGTCTCTATTTTTTGGTTCTTCTTCCTAAAAGTTTTTGTTGCTATCATCCATGAGTTGAATTCCTCATCTGAATTGACCCTTGGCATACTAACCAAAGACCTTCCCTATTCTCGACTATTCTTCGTTATGTTTGGAACTCTTTCTGCCATCACTGTTGGCGAAGAGTTTTTCAGTGCCACCTCCCCTGAAGTAGAAGCTAGAGGGCATTTCACTAAAGAATGCCCATATTTACCATACTTAAAGCAAATGTATTCCAGGCCTTCATACTCTATAGTATAAATTGTTGATCTCAAGACAAATTTGGACTTCAATGATTGATTCAAGTCCACTTTTACACTTACTCTAACAAATTTTCTTCTTTCCACCAACAAATCATGGTTTTGGCAGTGAGCCAAAGTCTGAATATCCACCTTGAGGGCCTTTCCAATTATGTTTCCCACTTCAAGTAAACAATCTTCCGAATATGCATACATCGGAAGTGCAGGAATTTGAACCCAAACTGCCACTTTGTGAACTTTCTTATAATAAGGGTTGAAATTAGGACTCCATCTTTGCATGGCTAAGTAGTGACCTTGAATTAACCAAGGACCATCAAACAACAACCTCAAACGCATCTCTTTGCTTTCTGTTTTGAACACAAAATAATTGTTAGGCAAATCAATGAGGTCAAATTTTTTAGAACCCAGAATCCAAGCAACCCTATCCTTCAACATTCTTAAGTTCATTGGTTTCCCAAGCAGAGTAAGTATCAACGCATCCTTCCAAGGGCGACATAAACTTTTTAGTTGATCATCTAGCATGCATAGCTTCAATAAGGAGTCAAGAAGGTTTTCCTGCTCCGTTGTAAGAGATGGAGAAGTCTCCTTTTCCTCACAAAGCAAATCTCTCATTTGCTCCCCTAATTCCTCATAAGCAGCCTCCTCTTCCCTTCCCAGAAGCTTATTTTTGTAGGAAATTTGATTCCTTTAACCAGCTTGACGAGTAGCCTATCCTACTATGACCATATATGTATCCTTCGTTTTGCTCCTAAGTTCCATTTCATTGGTCGAACAGTGCAAGAGCAACCCCCCTCTCTCCATTTCTCTTAATTTATTTAAAAATTACTTTTGGAGAAAAAGGACATCGTCATTATTAGAGATGCAAATATCAATAATAATCTAGGGCATTTCGAATATTCCTTTTCTTTTTTTTTTGGTAAATGATATCTTTTCTTTTTTTTCTTTTTGGCAAGGAATCTTCTTTTCTTATTAAAATCCAACTTCATTTGCTGGCCAAGCTAGTAAACCAATGTATTATATAACAAAACGGTAAAATTGATGGTGATATTAATCATATAATTCAATATAGATGGTGCATATAGATAAAAGCTACCGGAGTTATTTGTGATTAGAATGCACCTAATAATGTAAAAGGGAAAATCTATCGTATTATTATAAGACTAGCAATACTGTATAGTAGTGAATGCTGGGTTTTAAAGGGATAACATGAATATAAAGTGAGGGTAACCATGATGAAGAAGCTGAAATAGATGTGTGATCATATAAGGAAAGACATGATTCATAATGATCATATACGTGAATGAGTAATAGTAGCATGAAAAACTAGTTTCATATGTCGGTCTTGGTAAATTGACGTTTGCACACTCGTTGACCCTTAGAGTGGGCTGAAATTTGATCAGTTGGCTTGACACATGTGGTTCATCATTTTCAACAGTGAAATCATCTTTTAGAGGCCTACAGTGAGAGAAATCTTGTTCATAGGCAGGGATGTTTTTCTAGTATTTTCAGCTTCTTTGTTCACTATTGCAAGCTTGCAGCTTTTATTGTTTGGCTAGATGGTTGCACATGTTCATACCTGTGATTAAGACTCTCTTGTATCCTGTTCTTATAATAATGGATCTTTTTTTTTTTTTTGGACAACCCGTGATTTTTTGCCTTGAATTGAGAGGTTTTCCACGTTAATAATTCTGGTGTTTATTGTGTCATTTAATTTTTACTATAATATATATATATATATATATTTGCATTTTAACTGATGTGCTGTTGTATGTTGTTGCAGTGATTATCAAAGCAGGACATATATGAAGCTGGTGATGGTCGTACTGGATTACTGGTAATGAGGGCCATTTGAATGTCGTGTTTGATTATTTGGGACTTTTTCTTTTATGGAAAATAGATGGAAAATAGTTGAAGTTACACTGTCTTTGGGATAAGTATAAAAAGGAAAAAGACAAGGAAAGGAAAAGACAAAACAAATAAAGAAGGAGCTCTCTAAATGGAACCGGAAATGATTTTGAAGAAAACTAAAAAAAGGCGACATATCCCATCATTGTTTTCTCCCTCTTGTTATAAAAATTATTTTCTTTAAAACAAATTGAAGAAGACTGGAGTGAATTCAGAAAATTAGATAAAAAAATAATCAAACTCTCTTTTACTTAAGCAATAATAAATACAAGAGCATAAATTTTTTTAATTTGAAATTTTGATGACTCTGACCAAACTTTCCACAAAAATGTGGAATTTAAAAAGCACTCCACAAGTTCAACATTGCATACAAATTTTTTTTATCATAACAAAAACTACAGGGGAGTCTCATAATAAAACAGAGCAAAATAGGGGACTTGTGAATGTGCTCTCGTAAAAACAGGGGACACCATCACAAGAGGAAATGAAAAGAGATTTATGTTGATAGACATCGGAGGCATAAAATCATCAACCTTTGCTGTTTCATTTACTGATTTTGTATTTCCAAGTAGGTGCTTGGTGTTGGTGTAGAAAATTTTCATATATTACTACTGTTATAATCCATTAAGAAGATATTCATCACAAACACACGTCAAAAGTTATTTTATATAAAGAACTTAGAGCTACCATTTTTATCTCCTTTGTATTTCATGAAAAAGCTACCAACTTCTCTCCGAAGGACTAATGCAGATTGCTCCAATATTCTTCCCTGTTTCTAAGCTCTAATAACACCCAAAGAAAAATTTTGATTTCAGTTTTTGCTTCTTCAATATATTTAAACTCTACTGACTGCAATTATTTTGTATTACATGTTTTAAAATGTTATGCAAGATATAACAATAATAATCAATTCTGATATTCCATAACACATATCATTTAATTTTTCAACACTTCCAAATCCACCCTGCTTTTTCAAAACAGTAAGAGCCCGTTTGATTCAACCCCATTGCATGCCTACAATGGTAATCATGATTGCATTACCAAGAGAAGAGTGTTTGGTTGCTCTTTAGCATGGTAATAGGGTTTACCATGGTAATGATGATTACCAAAAAATTGATAATCCTCATTCATACCTTCCCCCTATGAATCCTCATTACCATCTCATTGCATGGTCTAAAAAGTCCAATTTACCCTTTAGTTTCCCTTGTCTTTATTTTACTTAGGGCCCGTTTGGTTCGATCCCATTATACCCTGCGGTGCAGTGCAATGCGATGCAATGGTAATGCAATGTGATATTAATTACAAGGGTAGTGTTTGGTTTGATTTTTAAGCAATGTGCAATGAGTTAATATTTTAACAATTATTTAAAATTAATATATTACACAAAGTCTATTTTACCCCTTAATATAATCTTTGTAGAAAAAATAGTTACAAGACGGCGACGGCGGGGATGGAGGAGGAGGAGGTAGTGGCGGTGGGCAGTAGGGGTGGAGGAGGAGGTGGTGGCAGTGGCAGTGGGCGGTGGGCCGGGTGTGGCGGCGGCGGAAGTGGCGGCGGCGGCAGCGACGGCAGTGGGTGGTGGAGGAGGAGGTGGTGGCGGTAGGCAAGGGTGGTGGCGGAGGAGGAGGTGGTGGTCGTGGCGGTGGGCGGTAGGGGTGGAGGAGGTGGTGGGCGATGGGCGGTGGGTCGGTGGGGGCGGCGGAGGAGGAGGTGGTGGCAATGGGCGGTGGGGGTGGAGGAGGAGGTGGCGGCGGCGGCGGGTATAGGAGGGAGGTGGTGGCGGTAGGCGAGGGTGGTGGCAGAGGAGGAGGTGGTGGTAGTGGCGGTGGGCCGTGGGGGTGGAGGAGGTGGTGGTGGGCGATAGGTGGTGGGTCGGTGGGGGCGGCGGGGGTGAGGGTGGCGGCGAAGGAGGAGGTGGTGGTGGTGGTGGTGGCAATAGGCGGTGGGGGTAGAGGAGGTGGTGGTAGGCGGTGGGCGGTGGGGGTGGCGGGGGTGAGGGTGGCGGTGGAAGAGGAGGTGGTAGTGGCGGCGGGGAGTGGAAGAAGTGGTGGTGGGTGGTGGGCCGGCGGGCGGGGGTGGTGGTGGGTGAAGGTGACGACGGTGGAGGAGATAGTGGCGGCGGCAGAGAGTGCAGGTGACGGTGGTGGAAGAGGAAGAGGTTGTGGCGGTGGCAGTTGTGACATGATGCGGCAAGTGAAATGAGATAAGTGAAACAAAGACAAAGGAAACTAAAGGGTAAATTGGACTTTTTAGACTATGCAATGGGATGGTAATGAGGATTCATAGGGGGGAGGTATGAATGAGGATTACCAATTTTTTGGTAATCTTCATTACCATGGTAAACCCTATTACCATGCTAAAGAGCTACCAAACACTCTTCTCTTGGTAATGCAATCATGATTACCATTGCAGGCATGCAATGGGGTTGAACCAAACGGGCTCTTATTTCATTTCACTTGCCGCATCACGTCACAACTGCCACCGCCACAACTTCTTCCTCTTCCACCACCGTCACCTCCACCAGCCGCCGCCACCCTCGACCCCGCCATCGACCCACCGCCTACCACCACTGCCACCACCTCCTCCTCTGCTGCCACCCTCACCCCCACCGCCCGCCGCCACCGCCACTACCACCACCACCTCCTCCGCAGCCATCGGCCAACCACCCACCACCACCTCTTCCACCCCCCGCCGCCCACCGCCACCACCACCTCCTTCTCCACCACCGCTGCCACCCTCACCCCCGCCGCCCACCACTACCTCCTCCACCCCCGCTACCCACCGCCACTACCACCTCCTCCTCCACCGCCGCTGCAGCCACCACCGCCACCTCTTCCGCAGCCGCCACCCTCGGCCCACCGCCACAGCCACCACCTCCTCCACCCTCGTCGCCACCACCTCCTCCTCCCCCGCCACCCCCATCATTGCCACCACCACTACCTCCTCCTCCTCCATCCCCATCGTCGCCGGCTTGTAACTATTTTTTCTACAAAGATTATATTAAGGGGTAAAATAGACTTTGTGTAATATATTAATTTTAAATAATTGTTAAAATATTAATCCATTGCACGTTGCTTAAAAATCAAACCAAACACTACCCCTGTAATTAATATTGCATTGCATTACCATTGCATCGCATTGCACTGCACCGCAGGGTATAATGGGATCGAACCAAACGGGCCCTAAATAGTTAAATTCTTCCCAAGTTGTATTGATGACTCAAATACTTAAATTCATATCCATGGCATTTTTCCCAGTCACATAAAAATACTGAAGTATATTTGCATCATCTCATAAAAAGTACTCCCTCCGGTCCTAAATATAGGACATAGTTTGTAGTGCAATTTGCACTACAAACTATGTCCTATATTTAGGACCGGAGGTAGTGTATATTTGCTGTCCAATAAGTATTGACAGCAATAGAGGGATGAAGATCAAGCCAGTCTTGTAATTACATATTCCAATGATGTTTAATGTTATTTATGTTGGCATCCGGTTTACTTTTACCAGTCTGGATCTTTATGGTTCACTGATTTTTAACCGGTTCTTTTCTAGGCTGATTGAGTTTATGTTCTGGTTTTAGACCACCGTTGGCCTGATTTAAAAACGAGCAATTAGGAACACACACACACACACACCCCTTTATATATACCTTTACTAATTCAAGCCCAGAGGTCCTCCAGTTCTGTCATCAATCTCGAACACTGTTTTCCCAAACTAGAGCTAAGTCATAATTATGAAAATCCTTAAATCCTAATAATCCTCCCACCCTCACTCTTAGTCTTATACAGTTCAATCATCCCAAGACCTCCGGTGAATTTTTTAGTGTCTGAATTACCCCCACTTGAAATTTGAGATGATGCTATCTAGCTTTGATGACAAGTCTTTTTTGGATACAAAAAAATAAGTTTAGTGCAGATTTTGTGGTCCTAGTAATTTATTTCCAAAGGAATTTCTGGTCCAAAAGTTCCACATTAAGTCCCACTTTAGTAAAAGAGCACTGATATTATTGATAATCGATATGAAAATAATGAGTACGTTATCAAACAAAGAGCTTGCAATAACTACTTTTTTTTATGTAACCCAGGGTCACTTTGGATATGAGTTAATAATGAGCACACTTTTTTATTATTATTATTTTGCCCGAAATGAGTACACTTTATTAAAAGGAATGCTCATTTTAATTATATAAATTTTTACGAGATATATTTCTTTATTGAATCTAATTCAACCATTCTCTATAATTCCGCGGACATTATGGCTTCTTTTTTCCGCTTATTCATATATAACATATCATCATTATATATACACTAAAATATAGGGGTGGGACTAATTGAATAATATTTTATTATAATTTTTTCATAATTAAAGTGACATTTTTAATGCATTTTTTGATACATTATTGCATAATTAAACACTAATTTTAGTTAGGGAAAATTGTATTGAATTAATTGCAATTAGGGGTAAAATGGTTATAATTTATTAAATATTGTGTGCAATTATTTCTTAGACTTTTAATACTACGTTTTGCTTAATCTTGATTGTAGGTACTCAAGAGGAAAATTGAAAATTCAGGAGGGTTAAAATTGATTTTTTTGAGTATTGGTAAAAAGTGTAGAAAGGTACCCCAGATTTTGTAGAAATTACAAAGTAATAAAGAAAAGGGGCCAGAGAAAGTTACAAGAAATACCCGAGGCTTTGGAAATTTTAGTTCAACGTGCATACATTTCAAGAAGTTTCACCTTAATCCCTCTTCAGAACTTTTGAGATTTTTAAAATGGTCCCTGGTCAAAACTTACATCTTGACGAGGCCCATTAGGTCTGAGGAGGGAGCTGGTAATGGGAGACCCGAAAGGCAGAGGTCGGAGCTGGGAGAATCAGAGTGTGGGAGTGCCGAAAAAGACCTGCAGAAGCTGAGAGTGGATTAGGGAGGGAGACACCAAGTTGAGAGCTGGAGGTGAGTGCTTCACAGCCTCACACCACCGTTGCCTCCTCCATCTCCGTCGAGCTTCGCCTCACACCACCACCGGCATAGCTATTTGAAGCTGAACCAGAGGAGTGGCGCCGCGAGAGATTGGGAGCTTCGCCTACCATTTTCGTCACACCACCGGTCGGAGTTGCATCGGTGAGTTGCGGACGAAGACCCGAGATTGGAGAATGAAAATTGAACCACTGGGAGCTTGAAGACCGCGGAGAAGAGTCAGGGAGAGCTGAGAGTAGAGTTGGAAAAGCTTGGACGGAGAGAAGAGGGAAACCGAAATGGAACCACCATTATTGCTGTCTCTTCACAGTCGGCAGCACCACAACCGTCATACTTCATCATCACATCATCTCCTTTGATTATCACCGCCGGCGATGGCAAGCACGTTTGATTTTCATATTATTAGTATCACATCTTTCTCGTCTCACACATAATTGCTTCTGTTTCATATTTTCATTCAAAATATATCATCATTATATATACAATAAAATCTGCAATTTATAGCAAGCCTCGCCATTTATAAAATCATGTGGCTCATTTTCTAATAATGTATAAAAATAATATATCAAGTCTTATAACGGCCTCAAAAACTAAACTGAGTTTCATTATATTTTTGTGTGAAATACGAAGTCTATCAAATTAGTCTCTAACCGCTTATTCCGTATCATCCCTTCTCTTCGACGAGTAACATCCTGCTCCTAGGGTCGGGCATAAAGGCCAGTCAAGTAATCAGTGGCTCAGTGCCAAGAGCGGCAATGACTACGAGAGTAGTTATCCTTCTAACTTTAACACCGGTTATGACCTTCTTGTCTTTTCTTTTGCAGCAGTTAGGAATGAAATAGCAGTTGATTCAATTGCTAGTCTGACAACGGCATTTTTAATACATTTTATATTGCCTATATTGATTGCTGTAAATATTGTAATCCCGTGTGTCAGAAAAAGAGTCTTTTCAATATTATGAAATATGTTTAAATAAAAAGATGCTTTTTGAGAAGTCATATTCTTATAAATTAGGGGATTTGTGTTGCTTGATGAATCAATATGATTCATAAAATTAACAAATAGTTATGACTTTTTAATTAAAGAGGTATAGTCTTCAAGAGGTATCACTTCAAGATATCCATTCATTGTCTATAAATACCCCAATTGTAAGACCATTGGTACTAGAGAAATTGAAGCATCGGTAATCTCTCTCAGTTATGTTACCCTGTATCCTTATAGGAAGGGTTCGTTTAATCCTAGGGAGATGTCATTTCCTATTGACTAAGGGAACTGCAAAATATATCTTGAGGATGATGTCCTCGGACGCGACTCGAACCAAATATTTTCTTATTTCTTTGCAAATTTCGCCAACATTGATAAGGAAAAAAGACAAGAAACTACCACTTGAAATTTAAAATTCTAAATTCATGATTTTTTACTAAAATGAGTTATCAATTGCTATTCAAGTGTAGTCAATATCTATAGTTTCGTAGGCAATAAGACTAATTTTGGTTTTGAAAGTTTAAGTGGCAATTTTTTATCTTTTTATGTCAACACTCGTTTCCATTTTGATATGCGCAGGATAATAATGAACAAGTTCCATAGGCAAACAAAAAAGTACAGTTATACTGATAATAAGTATTTGTTTACAGACAGACATTAACAGAGCAAAATTCACTAATAATTACAAATATATACAGAATATCCCAAAATATTCCAAGTACAGGCTAAATGTAACCACCAACTGTGTCTCGAGAAACATGCCCGTCAGTTTCCCGGAACTATGTTCTTGCCTTTTGAACCGCTGGCACCCGCTGAGACATTTGGTTTAGAAAAAGGGGTAAGATTCCAAAGAATCTCAGTAGAAACATACGATCAACATATAAAATGCGAAAATTAAATATGCAATGCACCGTATCAAGTAAAATGAAAATTCATATCATCCATGTGTGTACACAAAATTCAGGGCCAACTAACCCGTTGAAACCCCTGCATGTACCTCAGCCGAGTCCTTGACTACAGCTAGGTAAGACCAGTGTACCTCAGCTAGGTCCTAGACCACAGCTAGGTAATGTGCCTCTAGCACGTGTTCAGATCACAAAATACAGTAACACGCATCATATAAACAGTCACATAGTATATGAGAGATAGTAGTCCCTACCTTAACCTCTTTCCTGTCTCAAAGGGTCCGCCTCGTAAGACGTGTCAACTATAGGCGTCCAACTCGGTCCTAAAACATCAAATGTACAAGAAATAGTTCATAACCTATCCAAGTATCATTTTAGACACTTTCAAAACCTTATGATAAGCTCACTGCCTCATAGGCGATTTTATCGAAAACATAATTATATTTTCCAAAATTCACCATTTTACTTTCTTAATACCCCAAAGATATTAGAATCATTAGGGAATATATTTGGGACATCTACTAAATCGGGACTTAGTAGTCCACTCAATTTAGGCTTATTCCAAAGCCTCCAATCCCAAAATTTGAGATATTACATTTTACCTATTGATAAGATAAATATTTTTTTTTTGTTTTTTTTTAAATTATCAATATGAGTAGGGGTGTTCATGTGGTCCCGGTCTCTGCCGTTTGGTCTCGATCCCGACAAGATTGGGACTAAAAAATCCCAGGCATATCGGGACCGGAAGTCCGAGACTGGGACCGGGAGTATAAGATACCGATACCGGGATGGGATCCGGTCAAGGCTTCGGGATTCCCGGTATCTTATATATATAAATATTTTGTTTTCTTTTGAATATGGGTCCAATCTGAAACTTTGTTTTTTTTAAAGTATGGGTGCAATCCATACTCTCATACTCTCACTTTCTCTTCTCAACTCCCAGATCCAAAGCAAGCAACCATGAACCCAATCCAATATCAGTAATTCAGTATCATCTCATCAGACTTAGTCATCTCAATTCTTACTTTCTCATACTCAGTCACTCTCAATCTGTAAATCATGTGGTGATGACCTAGCCTTCTTGTTCTCGGCTTCTCCCTTCTCTCAACAAGTGGCAAATGCTTGGCACTTTTGGCAATCGGTAGTGCCCTCTTCTTCCGCTTCATCAAGTCGGCGTCCCATCTCGTCGTCGCCTACTCTCCGTCCCATCTCACGTCGCCGTCATCGGCCCATCGCTGTGAGGTATTCTCTAAATCGATAAATCCCAATTAGTTTTCTAATTTGTGAGCTTGTAATCTGTGAAGGCAGAGAGTAAAATATTTTGTTGTGAATCACTGAATCTAGATCTGGCATCCAAGGTCATATCCGTAGGTCCTAGTTGTGGGGTTTTATATTTGATCAAAGGGTAGTCAAGGATATGCATGAGTAGTATTCCAATCAGGAACTTTCGTGTTCGTAATTCTTCTGTGATTCACTCCATTTTCAACATCATTTGGCTGGGTTTTCATTTTGTAGTTATTCCTTCTGCCGACAGAAGTCATGATCCATGATTATTATTTCAGGTTTCTTGTTTCTAAAATTATCACTAGTCACCTCTCAATCCGGGAATTCCTGGTCTTGGTCTCGAGATAGTCCCGATTGTACCAAGACCAGGACCAGGACCGGTCACAAATTCTTTCTTCGTGTTGAAAACCAACCTGATTTGCTGGCCAAGCTATAAACTAATTAATTATACAATAAGATAGTGAAATTGATAGCGATATTAACCATATAATTTAAGTGTTATAAATGAAAAAAGCTATCAGAGTTATTTGTGATTGGAACTCAATAAGGTAATACTACATGGTAGTGAATGATAGGCTTTGAAAGGACAATATGAATATCAAGAGGGGTAGTCGTGATAAAGATGCTGATATGGATGTGTGGTCATATAATAAAAGACATGATTCATAATAATCATATAAGCAAATGAATTGAACTGGCATTTATAGTGGAAAAAATTGAGGAAATCATCTTAGATGGTTTGAGAATGTTCAAAAAAGGCTACGGGATGTACTTGTGAAGAGGGTTGATCAAGTAATATGAAGTCATCCATCTAAAAAGAAGTAGAAGAAGACCAAAGCGAAAATTCAATGAGGTTATAAACTGAAATCTTTTAGCTAATAATTTATCTAAATATATGGTTCTTATAGAGCATAGTGGCATGGTGTGATTTATGTAGCCAAACCCACTTGATAGGATAACCCTTTATTATTGTTGTTATTTTATTAAACAAATAAAAAATAGTAACCATTCAGATTTGCATTTTATTAACTGTGTTTTGTTGGATTAAGCGTGGTTGTACATGAATATTTTATTTACTTGTGGACTAATACTTCTTTTATTCAAATATTACCTTTTCAGGTTATATGGGTTATACATGAATATTTTTTGTATATTTTCACACATGTGCCATGATATGTTGTTGCTGTGATTATCAAAGCAGCGACAATTGCTGCTTGCGTTAAGAAGCCGGGGATGATACTGATGATGAGGGCCCCATTTGAATGTCAAGTGTTCGGTTATTTGGGCGTTTATTTTATATTTTATGGGAAATAGTTGGAGACTTGAAGTTACACGAGTCTATAGATAAGTATAAAAAGAAAAAACAGAGAAAAGAAATGAAAAAATAAATAAAGGAGGAAACCTCTAAATTAAATCGGAAATAATTTTGAAGAAAAAAAAGAGGACATATCCGATTATTGTTTTCCCCCTCTTATTATTATTTTTAATTGAAGAAGACTGAGGTGAATTCAAACAATTAGAGAAAAAAATCATGAACTCTCTTTTACTTAGGCAAGAATAAATAAAAGAACATAAATTTTTTTTAATTGAAAATTTGATGAATCTGGACAAATTTTCCACAAAGTTGTAGAATTTAAACAAGCACTTCACACATTCAACATTGCGCATAAGTTTGGTTATATTGTAACAAAAGCTATAGGGTAGAATCATATATTAATCAAACAGAGCAATCCAGAGCAAAATGTGCTCTCATGAAAACAGGGGACTATCACAAGAGGAAAGTCAAAAGACATTTACGTTGATGGATAGGAGGCATAAAATCATTAAGGTTTGCTTTTGTAGTATTTTCCAATTTAGCTTCCCATGTTTCTTTTATAGTTTTAATAACCTCATTAAGATTATTTCTATCATTTATCAATTTAAATTTTAAAGAGCCTTTACTTTTGCATGCCTATCCTTTTGTTCTCCTTGTTTTACTTTGCATTTATTATGTAATTCAGGGCTCAACCGCTCAAATATTTTTGTAACACGAGTGATTCAATGATTTACAATGAGACAGAATGTTTGTTTTTATTTTTTATTTTTTTGCCAACAAATGTTTGCTTTTATTTGGACATATCTATATTTATTATTTAGTAATTACTTTAATTTGAAAAAAATACGAATTCTTCAATATATATATAATCTTAAGTTAAAAAGTAATGAATTATATCTTCACTGATTGAAATTGAATGACTGTTGTGTTTATTTGACAAAGTGCATCATTTTCTTTTCTATCTATTTCATGTGATTGTAACTTCATGTATCCGTTATCTGTATATGGAATTAGAATAAGGATTAATCAATTGATCGCTAATTTATTATTATTTAGTAACAATGGTTACTATATATAATTATAAAAAGTTACTAAAAAAGGGAAAACTTTTAGTCCTTTTACAATTTGATTCTTGTGTTTTAATTAGTATTAATTTGGTGCTTATGGTTTCAAAATATGAAACTTGATATTATCAATCACGATATCCAATTTATTTGATATTTTAAAATCATATATTTAACATTTATTATTGTATTCAAAGTATTAAAATCGTGTGTTACAGTATTGAAGTGTAAAATCATAAGGTTCGGATTACATTTTATATACCAACTAAAATAGAAGAATTAAATTGTCAATTCGGTAGAACATTCACTACTAATTACTAAATGTAGATCTGGATTCTCTGCACACTTTTTTAATTTGATTGTTAAATTAAAATTTGAGCAGTTAAAATTTGATGTTTTATAATAATATTCATAAAATATTAGACAATTAAAAAATAAATGGGAAAATTGTCCAAAAATACCTTATTGGAAACTTATTTGTCATGGGACCTTTGGGTGCAAATAATCTTTCTCGTGTGTAAAAGGTTTTCCCTTGTGTTCAAACAATCTTTTCCTATATGCAATATATCTTTCTTATGTGACATTCCTTTGTGTTTGAACAGTCTTTCCTTATGTGTAAAAAATCTTCCCTTGGATCTCATTTAACAAATAAGTTTCCAATGAAATCTTTATAAGCAGTTCTCCCAAAATAAATTTAAACTACTAATTTTAAATTTTTGTTTTCCCACTTCATTGAAAGAGTAGGATTGCATTATCCCATAATGTTTGGCATGCAAAAAAGTATTTTCTACGGTTAAAAACAGAGAAAGTTTATTTGCCTTGCAACAAAAGACAATCATAGGGCAATTCACTTTCTAATATTTTTCTAAGTTTTTTTCCGCATACCAAATATTGTGTGTATCTTAAATGTGTACACACTTTGACACTTCCGTTTATCCATCTCACAAAAGTGATGATCGATCTTATGAGTTCTGACCACAATGGAGTAAATCAGAAGAAGTTCTCACCCATGAAGAAGGCCAAAAATATCTTTTAGCTAGTAAATGCAAATGAGGACTATATATATGTGTGAATCCAAAAATGACATTACAAGAAATTAATAATTAATTAATAATGTTTAAGAATCATAATTTACTATGAAGATAATGGCAGTGGCCAAGCCTAAACATGTAAGAGTAACCAATCAATTGGAAAAATAATATGGGAAAATGATAAAAAAAAAGAACTTTGAAATTATAAAATCTCAAATTAGATTTATTATCAAAAATTGATAAAGTAATGACAGAACTCGATAAGTAATTCACAACTCATTTTATGAGAAATACTTGATTTGTGATTTTGTAATTTCAAAGTTCTTTTTCTGTTATTTTCCCAAATAAATAAAGCACCGGCTCACTTAACTTGCAATCTAATGTGTTCATTATGGGCTCTGAAGCATTCAGTAATCGCCTTTGCTAGTGTCAGAGCCGGAGGACATGATGGAACCTTAGCTGATGTTGTGCCGTGAGATGTTGCTATCATTATTAAAGTTACAACAATGCTTGCTTGTATTCCGATTCTGATGAAGAGGGCCATTTGAATGTGATGTGTTAGGGAGTGTCCCTTTTTGTCTCTATCTCTCTCGTGAGCAAGATGCAAGGCTAAATAAATTAGACTATTTGGGCCTTTTTTTTCTTATGGAAAATATTTAAAGTTAAACTCAAACTCTTAGATCAATCAGAAAGTAAGACGATAAAGCTTAGGGCCTGTTTGTACGAGGAAGATTTGAGAAGGGAAATGAATTTCAGGGAGGGAAGGGAAGGAAAGATTTTAAGGGGTGAGGGAAGATATGTTGTTGGTAAAAAGAAAATTGAAGGGTGACAGTTGAGAAAGAATTAAGAAATATCTATTTTATCCTAAAAAACAATTTATTAAAAATGAAAAGGAAAAATGTTATTTTTGGTTGAGTGAAGGAAATAAAACCTACAATAAAAAATGAAGTTGACTAAATGCTTAGAAAATTAAATAAAAATAATAAATAATACTATAAATTATAATATAAGATTGTGTTTTGTTAAGATATTGAATCAAATCTATCACATTTCACAATTCATGGCTTTGCAACGATAATTAAAAATAATAAAATAAGATAGAGAACCAAATTAAATACTAACTTGCCGAATATCTCTAAACTGATCGTGTGCGAGTTTTATGGCTTCAATTACAATAGTGTATCTAAAAAAATCTCTCACCTATATTATTAATAAAAAATATTTATTATAACCGCACTAGAATTGTCAAATTCGAATTTGTCTAGTTAATCCTCTCTTATCACATTCAAATTTGTGGAATAAATTTGAAGGTACTCCTATTATTAATTAAAAAAAATTCCCCTATTTTTGACGGCAAAATTGGGGAAATATTATACGACTTCGATGGTTTCGCCTGTGTGCCTTATTTATAGATTAATTTGTGGATTAATTATTTATCAATTTCCCCACACTTGCTTCAAAAACTGTTGCCACGGACGGTGGCGAATTTTAGAACTAGCGTTAGTGCGTTTCGATTGATATCCTATTGGAGTAGATATAGGTATGTATGGTTTTACGCCGGGAAGGGAACGATGGTGTGCATCAATGGTGCTTCTGGCTATAATGCTTTGTGGATCATCAAGCTTCTTTTTTTGTGGTTACACTATCAATGCCACTATTTGTGACCTAAGTGAGTTCTCTCCACATATGTTTTCATTAATCATTTCTAAGCTTTGATTAAAATTGTGGTTTAGTTTTGATGGTCTAATTTAAATTTTTTAGGGGCAAATTTGTATTTTGCATTTTCTTGCCTATGAGGGAAGATGGGTTATCACAAATTTTGGCGGGATCTCATCTTCCCACCTTAAAAGGAAGATTAGTAGGTGATGACTCCCCATTTTTATTAGCATTTGAGATATATTTTAGGAGTCACAAATGTTAAATTAAAGATATTTATTAGAGATTTTGATAAGATATTGATTTGGTATATTATTTAGTGGATTTTATTGAAAATATTATAATTTTAAATTAAATGGGAATAGTTTAGGATTTGATAAGTAAATTATAATAAATTAAAAGTGAAAAAAAAATGAGTGAGAAAAGACTAGTTATTATTATTTACTTTTTAATTTCAATTTCTTTTTTTTTCCCTCCCTCAAGCAGCATGTGCCACTATGCCAGTGTGTTTAAGATGTGATTTGGATGAATATAAAAGCTGACTTTGTATGTTTTGATAAGGCACAAATCATGGTTTCAAAAGCTCTTTTCTGTAAATCGAAATAAAACTCCTCTCACATATTTATCTTGTAAATCATAAAGTTATTCTCCAGAAACTAATCCAAACGCACATTTAAGACAAGAGGATGTGATGCCGTTTTGATGAATGGAAGATTAGGGAATTCTGACCATACGACAGCGTTTTGGCAATTAAGAGAGGAGATGATACCTAAAGATGAAGAAAAAGGAAGCGCAATCAGATTTTTTGGGGGCAGCCACCCTTCATTGCGTAAGCACTATTCATCATCATCAACACCCTAGCAACCAAAGAAGAGCAATTGTTCTACAGTTGAGAAGAGAGCACTCGATTTCTAGGGGTTTCCTTCTCCTTCAGTGAGCCACGCCATCGGGCTGCTAGTTTTTCCTCTTCTCAGGTGTGAGCAACAAAAGGAAGGGAGCAGGGGACTCACAGTTTTCAGCAAAGGAAAGAGGAGGCTGAAGGTGCCCAATCATCTTCCTCCATCAGCCATCTTCTTCATCACCTCTCCGGAGCATCATTAGCGAGGAGCCGTCACCTTCTTCACCCCTGAGCCAGAGCACGAGAGCAAGGAAGGAGGGAGGACGTGGTCAGTGATTTGAATCAGAGGAGGGAAGAGCCAGAGCAATATTGTTCACTGCTCTTCTTGGGGGTTGTTTGTTTTCTCTTTACTCATTTCCCTTTGATTTCCTTTATGGCTTTGAGCTCTGAATTTATTGTTGTTGGTGCTGAGATGATGTTGTGTGGTTAGTTAGTTTGTATTAGGATTGTTTCAAACCATTGCAAGAATTGAGATTTGTTATTACTCTCTTTAGTTATTAATGACAATTATGTGTTAATTTTGTCTTGTGTCTAATGCTTCTATGTCATTGTCCATCATTTAGATTGTCTTATTCAATTAAATTAAGCTTGAGAGAGTTAATTTAATTATATAACTTAGGTAAAATTATGCTAAACTTAAAGTTTAGGGATTAAATGGATGGTTTGATAGTAACATAGAAATATAGTTACTAACGTAACATTGTCAAATTAAGATTGTTGCTTAATGATTATTCTCTCTTAACTATAGCAAGAGATTGTGCATGGTAATTGAGGATATAAATTTGATTTTAACTTGAGAAAGCTTAATCAAATGCTTTTGAATCTTAGACTAATATATAATATCATTTAATCACTAATAGGGTGGTCATTATTTAAGTCTCACATGCTCGTCTTGAAATAAGGTTTCAATTTAGTTTTCTTCAAGTTATTTTCCTTTTCTTAAATTCAAGTAACTTTTGGGATACAAACTCTTTTGCTGGCTTTACTTAATCTAATTGATGGCATAATTATGACGATTAATCCACTTTTGCCTTACTCCTCTTGGAAATGACAACTCTTTATATTTCTTGCAACTCGTACACTTGCGACAAGCTGAACGGCGAACAAGGCCTGGGAATTTGAGTTCCTAGACAGATTAGCAGAAGATTGGATTCTAAATAAGAGAACTTGCTCATCTTTCCTTCCCTTCCCACCTCTTCCGCATACCAATCAGGCTTTTATGTTTTAATAATGGCATGGATAGACCAAAACAATGAACAAAAGTAATAAGCAAATGCCTTAATCACAAAGATGCCAAAAACGATTTTAATTACTAATGAAAGAATACGTATTCATTCATAGGAAGTTTCTGGGTTGCAATGAATGAAGAACGTAAGTTGAATGGAATGAGGAAATTCACATAATAAGTTACTCTGTTGTTCTCTTTTCTTTTTCCTCCAGAAACAGAGCATTTTAACTACTAAAAATTTGTCATGTGACTGAATCTTATAAAAGCCAACCCCATGAAATAGGAAGTGACTAAAATCCATTTGGTTCATTACATTTTTAGAATAATGAGCAATAAACGTCTTGTATAATTTTTATTCAATTCTCTGTAATCCTATGACATTATGAATTTATGTATTGTAAGAAAAAATTTACACACTAACAGCTTCAACAAAGTAGTGATATGGAAGCCATGATGAAAACAAGAAGGGAACCAAAGGCATGCAACTCAGGGACCAAGGGATTTCAGGGTATTGGTGTTTTATCTTGGAAAAATATCATTAAGGTCCCAACCAAGGAAAATAATAGAGAAAATTGCATTTGGGTCTCAGATAAGAGAAAATACGACAATATGGTTCCTTGAAATCTTAAAATTGCATTTAAATCTCATGGGACTTTTTTGCAATAAATTCTAATTTCACTGATAAATCCATGTGCATCAACTAATAAGTCTAAAGGCGTCCACTAACAAGTCTATGGACACTTGCACTGACAAGTCTATGGACGTCCATTGACAAGTCCATAGGCGTCAATTAATAAGTCTGTTGGCATTTGACAATTGAAATTTATTGCAAAAATGTCCCACAGAACTTAAATGTAGTTTTGAGATTTCAAGAGACTATTTTGTCGTATTTTCTCTTCCTCAGGACCTAAATGCAATTTTCCCAAAATAATATCAAAAAAAGTCTCATAACTTGTCAATGCAGCTTTTTCAATTGTCAATGTTACTTTTCTAATATTATTATTTTTTGGTTAGGACCATAATGATATTTTTCCCTTTTATCTTTCATGCTCGCGTTCCTTAATGTAGTGAGAACAGTATTGAATTTAAAATTTTCTATTAATAATTTTTAAATAAAAATATATTTTAAAAAAATCACTTTTAAGATATTATCATTATTTTAAATTTTGTATCTATTACGATAATTTTTATTAAAAAAATAAATTAAAGAACTAAATTTGGACTACTCAAATCCATAAATATTAGAACCACCTCCGCCATTTGCTGAGACCCAAGAATATAGGAATCAACTAATCCTAGTTGGGCTACTCTATAAATAGGCATGGCTCATTCCATGAACGAAAACAATCTCATCGCTTTTTCACCTCTCTTCTTCACTTACTATCTTGTACTCTGAAAAGATTAGTAATAACGTTACTCTCTATTTTTCTACTTTTCGTTTCTATTACAATTTATTGCTTATTTCGTTAATCTCAATATTGTTAGTACCCTATTCAAAAACTCTTTGCAAATTATTGCTTCTACAGTCTTTTCTTCAAGAATGCACTCAATTCTACAATCATATCATCAAAAGTAGTTATTGATGTTTGTCACAAATTATGTATCAAACACAGATATAGAATTACTAATATAGATCAAAACGGTTAAACTGTATTGACCACCATTATTTTGTGGAATAGAGGAGCAATATGTTCACTCATTTTTCACTCCTTTTAGAAACTTAACACAAACAACCAAAAATAAGTCGAGCACACCTAAATTTCAAAGGGCTTATCCCTGGCACTTGTTCTTTTTATAAAGTTCCTGCGATTTTCCATCAAACTCATTTTGCGCCATTGCTAACTTCTCTTTTTAGAAGCAGAAATGAAATTACAAAGTACAAATCAATCAACACTTAAATGCCAAAGGGTCTGATCTTGGGACTTACTATTTCTCTAAACTCTATTACCCCGATAACCAATTTCTTGCGATCTTCCTAGAGACCCGACAACTGAGAATCAATTGCTTCAAACTCAGTTTCTGCCATCTCCAATTGTTTTCGTGTAACTGCAAGTCGCTCTTTTGCTTCTACTCTTTGCTTTCGAACTTGTTTCAAAGAAATGTCACAAGTCTTAAGCTCAGCCTCCTCCACCCGAATTTCCTCTTTAGCTGCCAACACATCAGACATGTCAACGCCTAAGACTCTTGCACGAACTGAGGCAACCCAGTCCTTGTCAAACCCAACAAAAACTGCTTCATAGTTAGCCTCCAAGGTTGACTTTTCTGAACTTGTGATGGTATATGGAGTCTTAGTGGCTGCTAACATGACCCAAATGTCAACTAGTACTCTGTAGGAGAAAGCTATGATTCGATTGGTGAGCTGTTGATGCGATAGCAATAGTTGAGGATATTGCTTCAGTGCTTGTGCAGGTAAAGCCATTTCACAATCATTCAACTCCACAACCTGGAAAATCTCACAAGTCCTTAATTCCTTAATTCGGGCTTGTATTTCAAAATGAGCTGTTGTTTACATCTATGTTCAGAAAAGATCAAAAGACATACGAGTGTTGTTGACCCTGCAGATTGATTCCTTAAATCTGAATTAGTTGATCCAACTGCTATCACATCATCTTCTACATAATTCTCTTTGATGCTCTGAGTAATATAAAAGTATGAAGAAACAAGTTGCAGGTTTACACTTCATGAAAGACGCTTAAAAAAAATAACATTGTGGTTCTATTTTTCAATGTTCAAAAATCAAGAATCCGAAAGCTTGTTGTTGAGTCATTGGATGTTCATTAATCATTAAAAAGAAATGCCAGTGAGTCTTAACTGTTATAACCCTTTTATACATTAAAAAGATCTTCAAATCATTTCATGTTGGTAATAAATGTATAGAGAATGGAAATGTGAATTTGATCACCTCTGAATTTGTTCAAGTTGGAGCCACTAATAATTGTGAAGCATTCATATTAACAGCTTCAATCTCTGCTACTTCTGAGCTCTGAATAACATCAAAATAAAAAAGTTTGCTACGTCACAAGGATAATGCTTTGTCCCCTTTTTTTTGGTAATTATAATGCATTTACTTGTGCAATAATGGATAATACTTTAGTTTTCTTCATTTACTCTAAGCCAGATGATTGAATTGCTATTGTAGCTTCCTCTGTTGTATCATCCTCTTGAAAAGCTTGCTCATGTGTTTCCATGGTACGGACAACGCAAAATTATATAACTTCGTTGGTATTGACGTATGAAGATGCGGATAATGGCTGCTATTTAAACTTATATATATGAAAACTTACGAATGAAGAGGGAACAGATTGCGAGCATATGAGTTGTGAAACAATCGAGGAAGTGACATTCTGCAAAAGTACCAGAAGGTATATAACATTCATGTTGTTTCTCTACAGTTCTTCATACTCTAACATCAATATCTGAGAATTCAAGTTGTTAACTTTTTAAAATCACCGATAAGCTTATTTTAGTTTGACCATCAATCTCATGTTAATGATGAAATTGAATTTACAAAAATTAGATCCTTTATTGTAGTTCAGACGTTGCAATAATTATGTTGCCCATCTTCCCTATTTATACAAAAAATACACAAACAATTATTCTCTATTTTGTTCAATTTCCATGAACAAGTTTTTCTTGTGGTGAGGCATATCAAGAGCTCGGAAATGCCATTCTCATCATCTCAAGAACCATTTTTCCAACCTCCTCCTTAGTTTCTTTTTACTTCTGATCTACACCAAAAGATACAAGTAGGCTGTTGTAATAATTTCATTATTGATAGATTCTCTCTCTCTCTCTCTCTCATCATTCAATTCCTTTTCTAGCAACATCTAGAAATATAAAGAAGTAAATAATGATGGTTGGTCTTTGAACTTAAAGGTACAAAACTTACCATCGTAGATGGATTTCTATATATGGTGCAGACATATTGATTTATATATATTTGATAAAAAACGACATGATATTGGTTTATAAAGATGTAAATGAGTTATACTTTGTATTTAAACTTGCATGAATTAAACTTGCCCTTGTAGATTGACCAGATTGTGGGCCCTCTGCTTGTGAATAAATGAAGAATGTCTCTGTTTTAGCTTTCGTAGTTGTAGTGTCCTCTTGAATATTTCCAATGATCTGCATAAGTACCAAATCATATGTTAGGTCTTTTAATTATAATCATTAGGTTATAGCTTCAATGTTTTGTGAAGAGTTCAAGCATACAACAGATGCCTTTTCTAATAGTGCTTGCTGGTTTGTCATGAATGTTCCACTTCTTGACTTTCTGTCAAATCCTAAAACAAGAAGGTGAGAGAAAAAAGATATATTTTCTTTCAGCCTTCTAGCACATTAATTCCTAATACTAAATAAAGAAAAGAGGTAGTCTCATTCTTAGGCATCATTGTTCACTCTATTTTGATTTCTTTCTGCAATCGAAAACAAACAATAAAAAAAAAAAAAGAAGAAGAGAGAGAGAGATAAATAGCAAGTACTTGTCTTTATTCGGTTCTGTCTGTTAAAATGAATTGTTGCTTTCAACTATGTTAACATTTCAAAACACAAACAACAATATGTAAGCATGAAAGTTGTTTAATTCTTGAAATTCATAATTTTGGTAAGCTTATTTAATCAATCATCTCTATAGATTAATCCAGTTTCTATAATTAGAAAATGGCGGTGATAAACTTATTTGTAATGCTTTTTTATTCTGTTATTTTCATATTGATATTGTGGATAATGGTAACTCTGAAGAATGAATTTTAAGAGCTTTGTTACTCTGAATAACATCAAAAGATTATAAAATTTGTTTAATGAACACCTTCGTTATTTCATATAATATAATTTTTCTCTTTATTCTCTAATTAATTCTCCTTCTTGTGACATTTACATGCATATGTTTAAGGAGAAAAATGATTAATTTTAACAATTAAGAAATTAAATAATATATATATTATTTGTCAATAACGCTATGAAAGTTCACAAAAGTATTAGACTTAACCCTCAAATTCATATTTCATTCAAATTGATTGGCAAGAATATGATCATATCGAACTAGTATAATAATAATGAATGATAGATAAAGAGCCTGGAGATGACATTTGGATTGATGAAGCTGCAGTTAACTAAATAGCAGTAGCTATTCCTACACCTTCCTTCCCCTGTTTCTAAGCTCTGAATATAACCAAAATGTAAATTTCTTTTTTTTTTTTCCCGATGACAGCCAAAATGTAAAATTCTTTTAATAAATTAACTTCATCAATTATTTAAATTTCTCGTGATTTGTGGTTTTTGTACCCTATACTTGTTGAAAAAGAAGTGCACACAAACATATGCTGTCACACCCCAAAATACTAATGCGCGACAGGCACTAAGTATGGGTAACTTTACTTCATAAGCCCTTTTTAATTCATTAGTTTTTACTTATGATCCACAAAATCCACTTCGTTAATATAGTTTTAGGTGATATTACCATATTCACTTATGAACCTTTGTAAAAACATTCAGGTATAAATCTTTTTAAACGCTGGATTTCCCAAAACCATTCTCATCAATCAATAATAATATTAATAATAATAAATTCAACCCAAATAAAGCCTCAATAAGGTAATTTTTTTTTTCAATAATAATAAATAGGGTTAAGGTGCCAATCTACCAATGAAGTATTGTCCGAGGAGCGTCCACCACAAATATATTTTAAAATGGGCAAAAATACCAATGAAGTTTTAAAAAAGGCCATCCACCACAATTTCCGTTAAATCCGTACTAACGGCGTTAAATCATAAGAGAAGAAAATCCCTAACGGCGTTAGTACGGATTTAACGGAAATTGTGGTGGATGCCCCTTTTTAAAACTTCATTGGTATTTTTGCCCCTTTTAAAAGATATTTGTGATGGGCGCTCCTTGGACAATACTTCATTGATAGATTTGCACCTTAACCATAATAAATATTAATAAAAAGAACATCTCATTATGAAAACTTGTTTCATTAGAGGAACCGACACAAAACGAGCAACAAGTGTAGCTCAGAAGCCATGAATAACAGATGCAACCCAAAGGCTATGAAGAACAGGCGTGGACACATAGTCCACAAGGATAAGTAATAAATCTGACACTCTATGTCTAGTTTCTTTGATAAAAATGTTCACAATCTTTTTTTAAAAAAAGAAAAATCATTTCTCTCAGTTCATAAAAGCTTTCTCTTGCAATATATATACATATGTATAAGTTTAGAAAATACTTATAAACCATATTCCCATCTTCCTCTAAAAGACATCATATGCATATAAATATATCAAAATAGATTAACCAAAGAAATCAAAGCAAGTTTCCAATCAATATGATCATTTATTAAGTCTTATTATAACTTTATGTCTTTCAAGCACTCTTATTCCCAAAATAAGAACAAATCTGAACTTCGAACATTACTATTTTCTTAAAAAAATATATTTTGTGAAAACGAGTCAAGATGGTTAAATACTAGACTAAAAAATAATGCCCAAATATTCATCAATTTAAACCAACCCCTTTATGCCAAACTCTTATGTTAAGAAAGCTTAAATAAAAAGTTATCAACACAAGCCACAAGTAATCCCTCTTCAAGTCATGAAAAGCTATGAAATATCAACCATGACATATCCTATCCTTTCCTAAATTTACACTTAAGCTTAATATTAAAATTCCTTTTCTATTCCACAAGTCTCAGCTTAAATTTAGATTGTTGCTTCATTCCTCTTTTAATCACTTTCATTCATCATTCAAAAAGTTACCTCCGCAAGCCTCAATAGACAAAAAATTAGTCTCACATGCATTATATCAAATATCTTATGTGAATACAAAACCAAACTAGAAAACAACCACCATAATTCGAAAACTAGCAACCATGCATTATATCCTTTCTCAATTTGTTAAAGTCATAGTCAAGAAGAAAAAGAAAGTGTTGCCAATGTAAAGCTAAGAAGATAAGTGAAAACTAAACCTGTACACAATCTCTCCAATTTCTGCTAGAACCTTGCTCCATCTTTCTCCCCTATTAAAGCGCCGACAACAAGTTCCACTGAAAAGCCATCTACCACCACACCCACCCACATATATTGAGCCGAGGAGCAAAAAGCATACGAAAGATGCCCCTGAATCACACACAGCAGCGAAATAGGGGAAGCAAAACGCAGCCCCACACACCCACAGCATCTAGCAGAAACGATGAAGAAGAAAGACAAAACCAGCCAAAACCCATGCCACAATCACGCATACAGATGCGACTAGAAGGAAAAGGAAACACGAAGAACAGCTCCCTCATGCCTACAAGGCAGCGTCGATGGTGGTAGCAAAAGGGAAACGGAGGACGGCCGAAGGAAGATAAGATGGAAGCTCCCCGGACTTCACAGGCGTTCCCAATATTTTTCTCTCTGCCTCCTCGTCGAAGTCCGTGCAAACCAAATTGCTGAGTGAGGGGAAACATTTTTTTTTTTGCTCAAAAGGGGAAACATATTTGAGTTTGACCCCTCTTTTGTTGTTGTTTTTTTTGAAACAAAAGGGCAATTTAGTAAATTCAAGTGCTAAAATTAAATTAAATTCCCAGAGATTCAAACCCATATTCTTAATATATTCACCAGTCACATATGCCACCAAGCTGCTAACTTAACCTTTTTAACATAAATAATTAAAATATTAATTGTCTTTATATATATAAAGAAAATGATGACCGATATTGAGGGAATAAATCGATATTGAGAGAGAGAGAGAGAGAGAGAGAGAGAGAGAGAGAGAGAGAGAGAGAGAGAGAGAGAGAGAGAGAGAGAGAGAGAGAGAGAGAGAGCAAATGCTTGTCTTTTTTTGATTTTCTGTTAAAATGAAAATGAATTGTTGCTTTCAACTATGTTGACATTTCAAAACGCAAACAACAATATGTAAGCATGCAAGTTGTTTAATTCTTGAAAATCATAATATTGGTAAGCTTATTTAATCAATAATCTCTATGGAGTAGTTCAGTTTCTGTAATTAGAAAACGATGGTGATAAACTTATTTGTAATGTTATTTTTTCATTTTTATATTGATATTGTGGATAATGGTGGCTGTGAAGAATGAATTCTAAGAGTTCTGTTATTCTGAATAACATCAAAAGATCATAAAATTTGTTTAATGAATACCTTCATTAATTCATATAATATAATTTTTCTCTTTATTCTCTAATTAATTATCCTTCTTGTAACATTTATATGTATATGTTTAAGGAGAAAAAAAAGATTAATTGTATCAATTAAGAAATTAAATAATAGTCACTAATGCTATGAAAGTTTACAAAAGTATTAGACTTAACCCTTAAATTCATATTTCATTCAAATTGATTAGCAAGAATATGATCATACCGAACTAATAAAATAGTAATGAATGATAGTAAAGAGCCTGGAGATGACACTTGGATTGATGGAGCTGCAGTTAACCAAGTAGCAGTAGCTATTCCTACGGCTTCCTTCACCTGTTTCTAAGCTCTAAATATAACCAAAATGTAAATCTCTGTTTTATCCTGCGACAACCAAAAATGTAAAATTCTTTTAATAAATTAACTTAATCAATTATTTACATTTCTCTTGTGATGTTTGTGGTCTGTGTACCCTATTCTTGTGTGAAAAAGAAGGTGTGCACACACATATTCAGTACCATAATTGCAAATATTTTGCAGAAAACTAATCAGTTTGTCAACTTCTTGTATAAAAGTATATATATCCTAACAGAAACATATAACTCTGTCACTAATTAGAAGAACACTTTCCACAAATCACGTCATGTAGAAGAATGTAGCCTTTTCTTCAAGAAAGCACCCAATTCTACAATCACATTATTAAAAGAAGTTATAGATATTTGTCACAAATCATGCATCAAACACAGATCTAGATTTACTAATAGATCATAAGAGTTAACTCTGTTGACTACCATTATTTTGTAGAACAGAGGAGCAACATGTTCACTCATTTTAGAAACATAATAAAAACAAGTTGAGCACACCTAAATTCCAAAGGGCTTATCCTTGGCACTTGTTATTTTCCTAAACTCAGTCATCTTCATAACTAAGTTCTTGCGATTTTCCAACAGATCAAAAAACTCATTTTGCACCATTGCTAACTTCTCTTTAGCTTCCATCCTCTTCTTTTGCATACACTCCAAAGCTTTGTCACATTCCTCAAGTTCTTCCTCCATGACCGAGATTCTCTCTTCTGTTACCAAGACATCAGATCTGTCAATGCCAAAAACTTTAGCCCGAACCAACTCTATCCAATCCTTATCAAACCGAAGAAATGTTGCAGCACCTAAGTTGGCCTCTAGGGTGGTTCTGTCTGATGCTGTCATGGTATAAGGTGTTTTGGTAGCCAGCATGACCAAAATATCAACAAGGACTCTGTAGGAAAAAGATATTATTGGGTGAGTACGTTGTCCACGAGACAGCCTTAGTTGAGGATATAGCTCAAGTGCTTTGGCTAGTAAAGCTGGTTCTCCATGAAACAGAAACAGAATGAAACAGAAACGGAAAACAGAACAGAGAATGAACGATGAAACAGAACAGAGAATGTGAACACATTGCAGCCAACGTTGACCTTGCTATGATGTAAGCACTGACGTTAGGGAGGGAGTTGGTGTAGTTGCCGGATCTGACTTTCTCATTATTTTAAGAATTTATAAGGTTTTTGTTTTAGTATAAATAGGAGGTTGTTTTTCATTATAAGATATGAAGAATTTGAATAAACACATTTGAGTTTGGTTTTTATACCATTTTGGCATCAGAGCCTGGTTCCAGAGGGAGAGAAAACGAGAGAGTCAGGAATAGGATAGAGAGAAAAACGTTGGGAAAACAGGGTGTGCGAATTCCATCCTGCCGACATTTTCTCAAAAATCTGACCACACCATCGTGTTCAGAAGGTCCCAAAACCCAGAACAGGAGTTGGCCACCCCCGTGAAACGCCCTCACGCGCCTTCACGCGCCACCACCGGAGACCTACGCGCCGTCAACAGAGCCCACGCGCCCAGAGGTTGAAGACGACCAGTCAGCGCCACATCATCTGCCACGTCAGCACTGTTGACCCAGTCAGCGCCACGCTGTCCAATCAGATTGCGCCACGTGTCAAAAGCGCCACGCCAGCAGCAGCGTCAGCCTTGCCACGTCACCTAGTCCAGTCAGCATCCGCTTCATCGGTCAACGCCACGTGGACCAATCACTGACTGCCACGTGTCACTGTTGCCACGTCAGCATACGGTCAGCCCAATTTTGTTAAAATTACCATTATTGGCCCTAAATTTTTCGATATTTACATTTTGACCCCTAGAAAATATCCAAAATTACATTTAGGTCCCTAAACTTTAGGAAATTACATTTTGACCCCTAGACTTTGCCAAAATTACATTTAGGTCCTTGAACTTTTAGAAAATTACATGTTGACCCCCAGATTTTGCCAAAATTGCATTTCAGACCCCAGAACTTTCTGAAATTACATTTTGACCCCCAGATTCTGCCAAAATTACATTTCAGACCCCCAAACTTTCTGAAATTACATTTTGACCCCCAGATTCTGCCAAAATTACATTTCAGCCCCTCCAAACTTTCTGAAATTGCATTTTGACCCCAGATTTGCCCAAAAATACATTATTGCCCTAATTACCCAAATTTCCTATTTTACCCCTGATTTTTCCATATACACAAATCCGTCCCCTACCTTATACCTAATAAACTGCGTACTCTAAGTCATAACTTGTGAGACAAACAGCAAAATGCCTCCAAGACGCGGAAATAAACATGAAATTGAGATGGAGGAAATGAGACGCCGGATACAGGAACTGGAAACCACTGTACAAACGCAGCAAGCCGTGCTAGAATCTCGCAGTGAATATCCAGATGATTCAGATAATAATAGTTCGTCGTCTACTGACTATCGCCGCCGTCCTCAACAACAATCATTCCGCCTTAATGACATTAAGGTAGATATACCAGAATTTGAAGGAAGACTTCAACCAGACGAATTTGTAGATTGGCTACAAACAGTTGAACGAGTCTTTGAGTACAAAGAAATTCCAGATGAGCAGAAAGTTAAAATTGTTGCTATCAAATTGAAGAAACATGCCTCCATATGGTGGGAGAATCTCAAAAGAAGGCGTGAAAGAGAAGGAAAGAGCAAGATAAGAATGTGGGACAAGATGCGACGCGAGCTCTCACGTAAGTTTCTTCCCGACAATTATCATCAAGATAATTTCCTTCAATTACATAATCTCCGCCAAAAGGTTATGTCTGTAGAGGAATATACCAGGGAATTTGAGAAGCTTATGATGAAATGTGATATACAAGAGAAGGAGGAGCAAACAATAGCTCGATATCTCGGAGGATTAAATACAAACATCGCCCATCCAGTACAACTCCAGCAATACTGGACTCTGGACGACGTCATTCGTTTAGCGATCCGTATCGAGAAACAGTTGATCAGAAGACCTCTCTACCAATTGTCTTCCTCAACTGAAATTCCTTTTGAGGGACATGAAGCACAGGTACATCAACCTATACAAATTCATCAGCATATCTCCTCAAGCAAGCCCACACAAGTATATCAACCTAGCTCTTCAAGTAAGCCTCCACCTAAGGTTGCCAAAGAATTTAGCTCTAAAGCACCTAAGTGCTTTAAATGCCAAGGGTTCGGTCATATCGCTTCATAATGTCCTACCCGCAGAGTGGTTACTATTATTGAAGGGGAAACTTCTGCAGTTTTTGAAGAAGAAAAGGAGCTCATACCCGACAAAGAACATGTCTTTGATGAAGAGCCAATTTTTGATGAAGAAGTCATTCCTCCTGATCAAGGTGAAACACTTGTGATTAGACGAAGCTTGCACACAGCCATAGAGGAAGAAGAGCCTTGGCTACGTCACGACATTTTTGATACTCGCTGCACTACTCAAGGTAAAGTTTGTGACGTCATTATCGACAACGGAAGCTGTGAAAATATAGTCTCTAACTACATGGTAGAAAAGCTGCAACTACCAATTCACAACCATCCGTACCCATACAAGCTCCAATGGTTCAATAAAGGAAGCACGGTCAAAGTGTCAAAACGATGCCTTGTTACTTTTTCTATTGGAAAAAGGTATCACGATGAAATTTGGTGTGATGTTGTTCCGATGGATGCTTGTCATCTTCTTCTGGGAAGACCTTGGCAATATGATCGACGAGCTCTATACGACGGTTATGCAAACACATATTCCTTTCAGAAGGATGATGTGAAGATTCAGCTCGAACCATTGCCACCAGATAAACACATCAAAATAAAAAATAAGTCCAAGTCATTTTTACTTATGCATAAGGTTTCAGATTTATCTCCATTTATTGATGATGATGTTGTTTGTGAATCGAGGACGAGTCTTGTCCAACCCCGGGAGAATGAAACAGAAACAGAATGAAACAGAAACGGAAAACAGAACAGAGAATGAACGATGAAACAGAACAGAGAATGTGAACACATTGCAGCCAACGTTGACCTTGCTATGATGTAAGCACTGACGTTAGGGAGGGAGTTGGTGTAGTTGCTGGATCTGACTTTCTCATTATTTTAAGAATTTATAAGGTTTTTGTTTTAGTATAAATAGGAGGTTGTTTTTCATTGTAAGATATGAAGAATTTGAATAAACACATTTGAGTTTGGTTTCTATACCACTCCATCCTTCAACTCCACAAGTTGAAAAATTTCACCAATCTCTAATATCGGAAAAGAACAACCAGCAGCTCCAGTTTGTGATTCTAACATACATATAGCCAAGAAAGTTAGTACATGACTGACAGAGAATCTGAAAGTATTACAAAAAGAAAGACCTTACGATGATGATGGGAAGAGGGAATAACATTAGGAAGGCCTGTGTTGTCCTCCATAGGAATATTGAGTTTAAAGTCATTAGAGTTTGTGAACAAGTTAGCCATTTCTGCCTTCTCTGATTTTGGTCCATCTTGAACAGTTGTGTCTCTTGTTTCATTATCAGTCTACATGGCACAAAATGAAAAATTAGTCTGATGGCTTTCTTCCCTGTTTCTAAGCTTTAAGTACCTATATTGGTTCAAAATTATCGTTTGAGACAACATCAATGATATAATTGTCTTCTTCCCTTAAATCCAATAGTTATGAGAACACAAATACAAAACAATCTAGCAAACTATAATTCCTATATAATTAAGGATAATGCAGTCACTTCTGCAAATTCTTTTCCTAAAGGCATCTCCAATGATCCTTTTAGTTGCTTAATTAACTCTTGATTGGTAAACTGAATTGCCACTGGGTCATCATTTGGTGAATCATGCTTTTGAAAGTCGTGTTTCACAATTTCTTCCATAGGAGCAACCTAGAAAACATAAACAAGTTATTGTCATTGGTCTTGCATTTCTGAATATATAAACTCCAAAGTTCTGCATATATATACATAACGAAAAAGCATACATTCATTTGATGAGTTTTGACTTCATATCCCAGATTTTAGGGTCAATTATTTTCTGATATTGTATAATTTATTTCACTGATATTCTGGGATTGAATGGCAATAATTTTGTTGGTGGTAAATCAAGAACTGCATTGTCAACCTCCTCCTCTGTTTCTTTATAAATCTGAGTAACACCAAAATAATATAAGCAGTCCATTAAGATAATTTCATTAGTTGACTTTTTTTTTTCTCACTATTCAATTCCTTTTCTGACAACATTTAAAAATATGTAGATTTGCTAGTATTGATCTATCAAGAAGTATCGAATGATAGTTGGTATTTGAACTTATATTTCCAGAACTTACCATTGTAGATGGACTTGACTGTGAGTCCTCTACCCGTGAATAAGAAGAGGAAGTATCTATGTTAGCTTCCATTGTTGTAGTCTCTTCTTGAATGCTTTCAACACTCTGCACAGGTACCAACAAATATGCAAACTCTTAATTATAATGTAACGTTATCTTGATTACAAAATGAAAATTAGGTTGAGACAGTATATATGATGTGTATATGTTGATATTGATTTATAAAGATATAAATGAGTGGTACTTGGTATTTAAACTCCCATAAATAAAACTTACCATTGTAGCTGGACCAGATTGTGAGCCCTCTGCTTGTGAATAAGTGAAGAATGCATCTGTTGTAGCTTTCGTAGCTGTCGTGTCCTCTTGAATATTTCCAATGCTCTACATAAGTACCAAAGCATATGTTAGGTCCTTGAATTATAATCATTAGGTTATAGCTTCAATGTTTTGTGAAGAGTTCAAGTATACAACAAATGCCTTTTTCTACTAGTGCTTGCTTGTTTGTCATGATTGTTCCACTTCTTGACTCTTCCTTTGTCAAATCCTAAAACAAGAAGTGAGAGAAAAAAAGATAAATTTCCTCTTAGCCATCTAGCATATTCCTAATACTAAATAAAGAAAAGGCATAGCACAAGAATCAATAACCAATGGAAACTCTTCTTATAGGGTAGTGATTGATGTTGCTAATAAGTTGCTGGGTGCTAAATTAGCTCACAGAGTTTCTAGCATAACATCCTTAGAGGAAGGACTTTCTTGAACTCTTTCTTTTTCTATAACATTAACACTCTGTGGAGCAAAAAAGAGTGGTAACTAGTAAGCAATCATATATTTTAGTAATAACACAACTTCAAAATCACTACTGGGATACATCAATTTTAACTCACATCAATGAAATCATATCAAATGGTATTTTGGTTTTATGAGGAACTTGAATGGTTATCCTTGTTTCTCCAAGACCCTGTAGTTGGACTGGCAAAGTTGCTTCACATGTTGCCTGTTCATCCTCCAACACCTATTTCAAGCATATAAGATTTAGCATTGCGTTTAAATTTATAAAAAATAAACTAAAGTTGAGACTGATATATGGTATATATTTGTTGGTATTGACATGTGAAGATATATTAAATGTTTGCTATAAGTTTGAAATGAATGTAATGAACTTACCAATGCAGATGGGCTATACTGCGAGGCAGTAACCATTGTGGTTTCCATAATTGCAGAGTCTTCTATAAAGATTTCAGCAATATTCTGTAAAAATACCAACTTAAAGATTTCCAAGTATGTCAGGTTGTTTAGCTATAACTCGCAGGTCCTTGCATATTTTATTGTAAAGAGTTCAAATATATAAGAGTTATCTTTTTTATCACATGCAGACATATATGTGCGTGTAATTAATGTGCACGTAAGTCTTGATCTTCCATCTCAACAACATATCTTAGATATCATAAACATTTTTTCCCCCAAAAGCTTCAATGATTTGCTAACTTTAGATGGCGTTGGTTACTCTTCATTGCTTCCTCTAAGCTCTAACCAACACCATAATTAATAAGTTAGTTAGATGTAGAAATCAAATTTATGAACAGCTGTAAAATTGAAATGAACTTACTATCATGTTGAAAATAGGCAAAAAAGCAAGTTGTCTTGACTCAAATAGTTAAATGCATATAAATTAGAAGTATACTTGATAAGAGTTAAATATTTGTATATCTTTTGGTAATTAACCTTAGACTTTTGTGGGATTTGATTAACCATTTTGGGCATAATTAGGTATTAATGTGAGATTTGAGTGCAAAGGTAATTTGGGAATTAAATTGGCTAAATTGACATATTTTAAGTAATATTTATTATTTCCATTATTCCTTAGTTGTGAACATATGATATTACTTTTTGTATATAATTTTTGTAGGTGATGACATGGTACATTGGAGCTTAATGGAGGGCAAAGATGGAATTAGAGGAGAGCACATGTGCAGATTTTATTTCATAATTTTCTAATTTTAATAGACATGAGAAAAGAGTTAGGCATTGTTTGGTGGCTTGAGTTCTTGGCCTTAAAATCCTTCACATTTTTTGCTCTCCTCCAAACATAGCCTTATCCCTTATATTTGCTAAAATCAGATCACACAAGGAGGAGGAGAGGACGTGTTGCATTAAAGGTTCACGTTTTCAGCACTTGTTCGGGGGGATTCGGACGGAGATTTGGGGGGAGTTCACTCTCATTTTCTCCATTGCATTTTTCTCCATTCCCATTGACCACCATTTCTCATCTCCTTCTCCTTCCACTTTGCTTCGTTGAATTCCTTGTTTTCTCTGTTTTTTTCTGATTTGTAATGGCGTGGAGAAGAGAGTTCGATGGAGCTAATTTCCCAATCATGAGCAGATAGATTCTTCTGTACGATGGTGATGGTGAAGCTAACCTGAGTCCTTGAGCAACTAGGGGAGTTCTTTGCATCTTAATTTCATCTTCTACTCTATATATATGCAGATTATGATTCTAGGTTGCTAGAGTTTGTGATTTGTGTATACGGATGAGGATTTAATCGGTTGATGTAATCTGGATGATGATACTTGTGCTAGATTTGTACTCATGGATTGTGATTGAACTATAGCACTCTTTTGTTATTCAATTGCTTTCCTCTATTCTCTTGAAAGCAATTGTTTGCTAGGTTTCTAGGAATTAATTGGTGGTAGAGGATCTTTTATGAATCTATCATAAGCTAGGTAATTCAAGGTATTCCTAATTAATCAATTGAGTCTATGTTTAGATTAAACTGAGAAGTTAGGAATATTGATTAGTAAGGTTTCTTGCTAGTCCTTGTGCTTAATTAAGAGAAGAACTTATAATTAAAATTGGACAAGGATGGTTAGTGGATTCAATCACCTAGGACATTCATCTCTTGCATTTACACCCACTTACTCACTTTATACATTGAAAAATTCATAAACAAGTAGCTCTTTAGTTTAATTAGATAGATGAAACTCACATCCCATACTCTTAGGTTAATTTGTTATTTACACTAGATTACTTAGGAACTAAATATAGGCTCCACGTAGAGATCGACCTAGGTTAGTCACCCTATATTGCATTTAACTTAGTTTTATTTAATAACCCCACGATATGGCTCTTCAATACTTGCATCATCTCCATAAAGTATATATTTGCTGTCTGATAAGTATTGACAGCAACGGAGGGATGAAGATCAAGCCAGTCTTGCAATTATAGATTTCGATTATGTTCAATGTTATTTATATAGGCATCCGGTCTACTTTTACCGGTCTGAATATTTTTGGTTCATTGATTTTTAACTGGTCCTTTCATATACCGGTTGGTTTATGTACTGGTTCTGTTCAAGAAATCCCTCTGACAAAATAGGTAAATGATGGTGATGAAGAACTATAAATTATTTGTTGGAATTCTGTGAGCTTGAAAAATTCAAACAACAAAAGAAATTCGAATTTTTTAAAATATAATTTTATGTTTTTATATTTATCAGAAAGCATTACACATTGTTTTTTCACTTGTCTCTAATTCATTACAAAATACTTTATATCTATGACTAACCCAATGTTAGGCAGGGACGATGCTTCTTTAAAAAAACAAAAGTGGATGTACTAATGCCATTCAAATTTTGAAAATAAAATGGCATTTTCTTAAATTTTTGAGCTCCAATAGACAAAAAAAAAAAAGAAAAAAGAAAAAAAGAAAAAAGAAAAAAAGGAGGAGTCGTTGCGGCAATGTGATGCTTTTGCACGATCTTTTACTTTACTTCAATCATGTTTTTCGGTTAAGAAAAAGGTAACAAAAAATTGTATTTTTAGACTGCTATAAATATTTAATTCATGCATGTAAGTTTTTTTTTTTGTATGTATACTTTAATTTTCCAAGTATCTATTTTTTTGTCACGTAATTTTTTGAATATATAATATTCTTATTTTCTTTTAATAAGAAAATTTATTAATGATTATATATATACACAATAGAAAGATAACCTAGCAAATTGATTAACTTGGAAACAAGTCATAAAAATAATATGACGTCTGTTTCATTCGCTTTTATTCTACATATTGCTGTTTGTGTTTTTGGTTAACTTTGTGCTATTTAGCATTTTTGCTTTTTATGTGTGTGTGTTGTACTTCCAGGTGCTCTGCTTCATGCTTAAATGCTCTGACCTTTTAAATTTTGCACTGATATTTGCTAGAATGTTTAATTTAGAGGGTCTTTCTTTTATTTCCTTCAACTTCATTTTCCCACTAACTGTGTCTGGTAAAGTCCAAACTGCATATAATAGATGAAGCATGATGAAGAGGCACTCAGGCACAGCTAATACATGTTCTTGATGGAAGCATTTCTTAATTTATAGAAGCTTTCCATTTGTTCGCATATATAATTAAAAATCATTGCCAATAATTAACATATATGGATCATCGTCCATCCATCAAAGAGTTTAAACTGGCCTATTATTTGTTTGAACATAGGCAAGTCTTGGTCTATTTTCTTATGTATTATGGATGGTTTGCTCTTTCTAGTCTTTTTAGAAGCAGAAATGAAATAGGAAAGTGCAAATCAAACACACAATTATATGCCAAAGGGTCTGTTCTTGGCACTTACTATTTTTCTAAACTTTTTTATCTCGGTAACCAATTTCTTGCGATCTTCCAAGACACCCGACAATTGAGAATCAATTGCTTCAAACTCAATTTGTGTCATCTCCAATTGTCTTCGTACCACTGCAAGTTAATTGAACTATATTTTTATAGGCTTTTTCATAATTAAATTGGGGAATTTAATGTAATTCATAGGTCATTATTGCATGATTAAGCACTACTTTAAATTAGGGACATTTGTATTGAATTAAGTCTAATTAAGGGAAAAATAGTCATAATTTGTTAATTATACATGCAAATGATTTTTTGGACTTTTAATGCTATCATGTGCTTGCATTGTATGTGTTTAAGAAGGGAATTGGAGAAAGTGGAAAATGTCAATTGGGGTTAAGAATTAATATCTTTTAGGATATGGACAATGACAGAAAAGGCCCTATAAATTCTAGGAACTACAAATCCATGAAGAAAAGGGTCAAAGCAAGTTATAGGGAAGAGCCCAAAAGGTTTAAAAATTTTTGTTTGACCCCATAAAGTTTTTAAATTTTCAATTTAGTCCCTCAAAAAACTTTTGAATCTTTTCAGCTTAGTACCTAGTCAAAACGCAGGCCAGTTTGACTGAGAAAGCTTCTTCTTCTGCGAATAGTTTTTGATGTTGTGGGCTCATATCACGCCGCAGTAACACACCTCAGACCTTCGACCCTTCCCTTCACACCTCCACCTTCCTCTTCCTCATAGTTATCGGCAGCCTTCACCGTCACTACTATCACCATCGGCGACCTCACCTCACCATGGAAGAAGACTAAAGATTTCAGAGGGTTTATAGACAAAGCCCGTCAACACCTGTTTCCATTTCGATAATCGAAGAGTAATAAAGACGGAATTTCATGGGCATATAGAAAAGTACCATTATACTAATAAAAATATTCGTTTACAATCCCAATGTCGTTTGTAAACAAAATACAAAATACTACAGTGGAAACTTCAATAATTATAGGATTTCCCATAAATATCTTAAATATAAACTAATTATAACCACCGTTTTTAACCTTACCTCGCGACACGTGCCAATAACTTTTCGTCATATACACCTTTGCCTTTCGTCCCAGTGGCACTCGCTGAGATGTTTATTTAAAAAAACGGTGAGATTCCGAGGAATCCCAGTAAAGACATACGATCGACATATAAAATATGAAAATTAAATATGCATTGCACCATATTAGGCAAAAATGAAAGTTTAATTCGATTCACATATAAGTACCTTAGCCAAGTCACTGACTACAGCTAGGATTTCCGATAATATACCTCAACTGGGCACCGAACCACAGTTAGGATTTTTGATATACCGCCGTTGGGTACCGAACCACAACTAGGTACTGTGCCTCTAGCACACAATCATATCACAAAATATAGTAACAAATACATTAAATTATTTACATAGTGTGTGAAGGATGGTCTTCCTTACCTCAAAGTTTTAATGATCCCTTTTTAATATGCCTCGTAAAACGTGTCGCTTTCGGCTTCCAACTCGGTCTTAAAATATTAAATGGATAAGAAATAGGTCATAACCTATCCAAGTATCATTTTAGACTTTTTCATAGTATTTATGGTGGTTATATTAGTCTATGGTGAAAATTTACCAAAATGCCCCGGGACCCCAGCCCGGCCCCGCCATACCCAGCCCGATGGCACGTTTTCCCAAAATTTTTACTAGGGCTATCCTGAAGTATTTCACCCAAGGAATCCATTTCCTAGCTTGAAATCACCAAATTCAATGTCAAATTACAAAAATACCCTTGACAGCCTCGATTTAGGGTTTTGGGGCGTTTTCGTAATTAAGCTTTTTCGGCCCTTTCAGAAAAAGTGACCAACTATAACCCCACCTATTTTTACCAACTGAATCCAATGGAACCATATATTTCTTGAAAATTTAGATCCTACCCCAAGTTATGGTTCTGGCCGAAACTTGGTCAAAAAATGGAAAAATGGACTTTTGTGTTTCAGCTTCCAAAGCTTATACGTTTCCACTTCTAATCCCTTATTAACTCATCTAAACACATCCTAACTATGTTTGAAAGAAATTTGGGCAGCATAACCCCTCAGGGTTAGGACTTTTCCAAATTTACAACTCAACCAAAAATCACCAAACCAACAACAACTTCATATTAGCATAGATCTAAGGTTTATAAAGTTACCTCTTGAGATCTTAGACTTTCTCTCTCTAGGCATCCACCTCTCTCTCTCCTTGAGCTCAAGATGTGTCTTCAAGATCATGGATCCCATGAAGAGAAAGGTTTAGAGGAGGTTTTTCATGCAAAGATTCAAAGAAAAGCTTAAGAGATCATGACTTACATTAAGCTTTCTCTCCTTCTCTCTAGATCTCCAAGTCTTCTTCAAGCTCTCTCTCTCTCTCTTCTTTTCTTGCCTTGGCCGAAATGTGAAGGGAAGAGGGAAGGGAAATGTGTTATAAAGTATCTCTAATGGCTCTTATTTCTTGTGAGCCCTTGATTTTTAAGATGAACTCTTGTTGTGACACTTGGCAAATAGTCTCCTCTCCTTCTAACTATGTCATTATGGCTCCATTTAGCTTACCTTAGCAAGGAACTAATTTTTCTCTCCATTTGATTGGCTCAAAACCGTCGCCCCCTTCATGCTCTTTACTAACCAAATTGCCTCTTCCAACTAAACCAAACTTGCACTCAACCATGCACTGAACTAAGCACCCAACCTTGCACTCAACCTTGCACCCAACCTTGCACTCAAGTTAATCCAACTTTGCACTCAAGGCAGTGTGCCATTTCAACATTAATCATAATGACTATGTCCATGTAGCATTATTTTAATGTTATTTGACATGTGCTCATCCAAATCAATTATAATTTTATCCCCTCCTCATATGATCATGACACTTGGCATCTTTAATTCCATTACTCCATTTCTAACTCATTTTATTTTCAGTTTTCGGAATAATGCCAATTCTAGCGAATTTTCTGCCCTAACATTGAAAAATCATAACTAATTTTGTAGACATCATTTTGGAGTGATCCCAAAGGCTATGGAGCCCTTATTGACTCTAATTTCAAGGAAAAATGTGATCTTTAGCCAGTTAGAAGCATATCATTACTAGATTTCATTTCTTTGACCGCTGCTCCAGAGACTTTCCAGATTTTCTGGACTAACTTCAAAAATTCATAACTCTTTGTAAATAGCTTCAATTGATTCATATGACCTATCAAATTAAAGCTTAGGATGTCTACTTTTACCCTATAAAATTTCATAATTTTTGCTCATCATTTATTCTTCCAAAACCAAATGTCAACCTCACTGCTTTGTAGGCGATTTCACTGAAAACACTGTTCACCTTTCAATTTTCAATATTTAATTCCTTTGGCCTTAAATATCCACCATTATATTGAATATATATAATAATCACAATATACTCTTGGTGAATAAATTTTGGGGTGTTACAGTTCTCCCCCACTTAAATAAATTTCGTTCCCGAAATTTGCTACACGTTCATAACCATAAACTTCGGGGTAACCCTTCTGTATATGTCTTACTAACATCATTACCGCTGATCAGGATCTACTTATATAGACTAAGATCCCTAAGTTTCCTTGATTAACTTTTTGCTCCTAATTCATCATATCTGCTATCTACACTATCTTACGGCTCAATGTGTCAATGACAACATTAGCCTGCCTTGGACAACATTTACATTCCAAGTAATGGCAAACTTGTAATTTCGTCAACAAGTGCTAAATTAATTATTTTTCAATTAATTAAATTTAATTTCAATTAATTAAGAAAAATAAAAGGAAATTTTTTTAAAGAATATTTTGGTCAATTTAATATGAATTTATGAAAAATTTGAGCAAAGAGTGCAATTTTGACCAAAATTGAGACTTTGTGTATATACGTAACCGGATCAAGTTGTGAAGCCAATTGAGACCATAGGGAGGGATCCTTAGGTGTCTCCTATATGTGACATGAAAAAAGGAAGTATTAGTTTGGCTTAATGGCATGACTACATGTACATAGAGTTATTGTACATAAAAATGGATTTTGGTAATTTTTGGAAATTATCAAATAAAACAAATATGAAATATGCTAATGAAATAAAACTACATCTTCTACCTTTTTCTCTCATAAATTGATGCATACAGCAAATGAACATAGAGAGAGAGAGAGAGAGAGAGAGTTGTGTGCTTTTAGAGAGAAAAAGGAGGAAAAAACTTGCAAAGGTAAGTGATTTCTTCGGTAAATCGGTTTCTAATGCGTATAACTCTATTCCTAAGCTACTCTTCTATGTGGATTAAGGTTTTGAAGCTCAAATTTATAACTCTGTTCCTAAGTCGAGAAAAGTTAGTGGGAGCTTGAGGTAACTTTCAAACCTTCGTATATTAACTATTCTGGCTGCTATGGGTAATTTAATCGGTTTTAAATTTTGAAAATTGAGTTGCCTAAGGGTTATGCTGCCCAATTTTAATTCAAATGATAGTTATACCCTAATGTAATAGTTAATAAAGTTGTTAGGAGTAGAAAGAAACACGTTTACAGAGCCAAAATCACAAAACCTGATTTTCCCTAGAAACCCCATATATTTCGGCCAGGGCTGTAATTGGACCTTAAAGTTGGATTTTCAATAATTTGATGGTTCCATTGATTTCAGGAGAAAAAATTAGGTGGGGTTATAGTTGGTCACTTTTTCAAAAAAGGCCGAAAAAACATAATTACGAAAATGCCCCGAAACCGTTAAAGCAGGGCTGCCAAGGGCAATTTCATCTTTTGGCAGTGAATTTGATAATTCTTAGTCTGAAAATAGATTCCTTATGCAAAAATATGTCAGAATAGCCTATGTCAAAATTTCAGAAAAAGTACAGTCAGATCGGGACAAGGCTGGCCAGGCCGGGTCTCTAGGGGTATTTTAGTAATTTTTCAATATAGAGTCATTTAACCCCAGAAACACTAAGGAAATGTCTAAATGGTACATTTGGAATTGTAAAACCAATTGGATAGCCGAGTTGCAACACATTTTACGAGACACATAATTCGAGGCGGAAAATGCTTAAGGTAGGGGACTTACCTTACATGCATGTATTTGATATCCTTACTTGTGTAGCAATGTATGTGGTTACTTGGTTGTGTAGAGCATATCTGAATAAATGAAGCTCTATTTCTCTTTATACTATGGCCATAGTTTGTTATATGAAATATTGAACATGCAGAAATGTCATTATGGGGTATGCATCTAGATAAAGCTAACATGTCATGCACATAGCATCTATCATACATGCATTATGGTATTTGTTTCCTATTGAAATTTTCTTGAATTTCACCCTTCTCTACCAATAATTTAGACAGATGAAAATAGAAGGTATGCTGAGAACAAAGAAGAGAACCGTACGAGGGGAATGCCCTGGTGGAACAAAGACGGGAAGGTGTCTGCGTTTCATTGGGATGGGTTTTAGACACCCAAGTAGCACTGTGCAGCTACATTGATTATAATTATCATGTATGAACCCCTATAGGGAATTTCTGTAGTCATACACATATTATCAGTATATTTATGTTATTCCCGTGTTGCCCACCGAACCACGCATTACTATTTAGCTGCAAATTGAAATAAGTGAGGGCGTGACACAATGCTTGGGAAATAGAAACAAGAGTAAAGGAAATCGTGCAGACTAAAATTCTACAACTCTACATTAATATTTTTATTGAAAAAAATGAAACTAGAGAAATTCAAAAAAAAAAACATGTCAATGGCTCTATTTAAGGAAGAAGAGAAGCATAAGTCATGTCTAAACCTAACCTTTCATTTTTCTTTCTCTTTCATTAGAATTGATATCTCTTCCTTGTTATCTTTCTGGCTCTCTTTCATCTATCACCACATTCTCATCTTTGACCTCTGCTTTTGGCATCCATGCATGAAGCATTTTTTCCAGCACCATGAGCTTCTCTATTCATCTCACTATGGCAAAAAACAATAGCAGTTTTCATGATAAGTTTTTTTCCCTTTCTTTTTGCTGATTTTCTTCCTCCTCTTTAAATTTTTATTTTTCTTTTCGGTTTTTTTGTCCTTTTTCCCCCTCTCACTTTCTTCTTCTTCTTCTTCTTCTCTGACTGTCCGGTTTCCTTCAAGCCACTCTGGTTCCTGGCTTAAATCCGACTTCTAGTTCAAAAGCCAGTTCTAAATGACTCAAACCGGCTTAACTTCTCTGGCAGTCCAAAGCCTTAAACCAAGCCGGTAAAGTGTCCAGGTGACGGCCAGACCAGTCCAACCGTTCGGTCTGGCTCGAGTTTCAAGTCATTCACTACTACAAAAAAATTAATTTGCAGCACTTATTTTTTTTCATTTTTGTAGCATTTTTTGAGTGCTACAAAAGCCTCTGCTACAATAGGTTTTTGTAGTGCTTAAAAAGTGCTATAATATATGGACTTTTTTGTAACGTTTTTTTAACAAAGTGCTACAATAGGTAATTATTTTTTTTAAAAAAATATTGATCTCTTGTAGCACTTTGTTGAATTAGTGCTACAATAAATGATTCATATATTGTAGCTCTTTTTCATGAAAGAGCTACAAAAAGGTATTTTTTTAAAAAAATAAAAAGGTTCAAAATTAAATGAGCAACTATTTTATATACTGATTTCTTTAGCCATCATATCTAGAAAACTTGTATCAGACAATCAATACCAAAATTATGGAACAATTAACTTTTAATATGAATGTCAGTTTAACAATTAGATTAACATGAAAAGAATAACTTAACTTATATAAATACCTTAATTTTCTTCCAACTATGGCTATTTCTCCCCTGCTGTTGGACTATTACATGTAGGCTCATAAATGAGAATTGTACTCTCTCGGTGTGCCTCGAAACGCTCTGGTATAAATACCTTCATTGTTCGCAACCGCAAGTGCATAGATCGTGTCAAGTAATAAAGTGATAAGTAAAGATCGTTCCCACGAGGACTAAGGCTAAAGTGGATTAATCGTCATGATTATGCTATCAATTAGGTTGAGTAAAACCGTTTGAAGAGTTTTGTATTTTCAAATTTAATTATATTAAAAAGATGAAAAATTAATTGACAAAGACTAAATTGAAACTCTACTTGAAAACAAGAGGAGCATATGATTATTTCTCACCATTGCAATTCATGAGACTTAAATAATTACCACTCCATTAGTGATTAAATGACATTACATATTAGTCTAAGATTCAAAAACATTTGATTAAGCTTTCTCAAGTCAAAACCAAATTTATATCCTCAATTAACATGCACAATCTCTTGCTACAGTTAAGAGAAAATAATCATTAAGCAACAACCTTAATTTGACAATGCTAGGTTAGTAACTATATCTCTATGTCACTAACAAACCATCCATTTAATTCTTAAACTTCAAGTCTAACATAATTTTACCTAAGTTCTACAATTAAATTAACTTTCTCAAGCTTAATTTAATTGAACAAGGCAATCTAAGTGGTGGCCAATCACATAGAAGCATTAGGCACAAGATAAAATTAACACATAATTGTCATTAACAACTAAAGAGAGTAAAATCATGTCTCAATCCTTGCAATGGTTTGAAATAATCCTAAGGCAAAATATTTAGCTACTCTTAATCATCTCATCACAGCCAAATCCAGCGTCAAATAACATAATAAAAAGGAAAAAGATAAGAACTGAGATACAGTGCAGAACACTCCCAAATGGCGTATTTCCTTTCCACTCTAACAGCATCACTCTCGCTTGCTATCAGATGAAGAAACCAGAAACATATATGATGCTCAAAGCTCCTCAGCTCTCAGTCGCTTCTCCTTCTCTTTCCTCTTCAGTTCAGCTCGCCACCTCCTCTGTTTCCGACGGTCTCCCTTGTAATAGCCGCCTCCCAAAACTCTCGTCTTCCAAATCGCAACTGGACTCCTCGCTCTCAGCTGTGTTTTCAACCTCCAACTCCCAGCACCCTCCGATCCTCTCAGCCCTGTTACTCGCAGCTCTGGTTCTCTTCTGTCTTGGGATGATGCAGCTCACCGGCGGCCTGTGGTGGTGGATGAGCCGCCGGCGAGAGAGAGGAAGACAAAGGTGGAGGATGCGAGAGAAAAATGAAATCCCGAGCTCCCCTCTATTCTGTGCGGCTGTCCTCCGTCTTGTGTCTTTGGTTCTCTCTTTTCTTTTCTAATTCAGTTGCCCAGAAGATGATGTATGGTGGCTTCTGCTCAAAAACAGCCGCCTCCCAAAAAATTCTGGCGCTCTGTTGAGGTCATTCCTTTAGGCCCTAGTCAGAATTCTGCCCTCCAAAGTCCAGACGGTCTCCTCCCATGTAGCAGCCCAAAGGAGTCTTCAAATTGGTATCCAAAAAGATTGGTCCAACCTCCCATGGCCCACGTATTCTCCTCTTTGGACTTGGATTAGGCAATTGCTTCACAGCTTCTCATCCATAAAATAGAAACCACGTCACCTCATTAAAGAAAAAGACTATGTAATAATCATAACAAAAACTAATATAAAGCCAAATAAATATAGCATGGCATCTTTTTATTTTATTATTATTTTTATTTTCAAAACATTGAAAACTATAATATTTAAAATTAAATCCCCAAATAATGCACCAAATTGATATCTTATCAAAATCTCCAATAAATCCCTTTATTTTAGCATTAATGACTCCCAAAATATATCAAAATATATCTCAAATTCTATTAAAAATGGGAGTCATCATTCATATAAAACAAACAATTAGATTAACATGAATAAAATTACATGATAAAAAAAGGATGATAAGGTACCTAATCTATATGTTGGTGCTCCACAATTAAGTATGTCATTCAATTCATCCTAATTTAGCTAGAAATATTATAAAAACCTTTTCTTTAGAAAATATTACTCTAAATATCTACTCCAATCTTAATATCTAGTTCAAATCCTTAAATATCTAACTTAAATAATAAATAAATAATATCAAAACCAAATCCTAACAATATAAATATTTAAAATCCAAATCCTAGGTAATAAGATAATCTATCATAATCTTAACAAAATATTCTAAATAACATATCTCAATTATTTTCAAGAGCCCATAACAAAAGAACTCTCATTTACCAATATATCATTGCTCTTAAATAGAAAATAAATAATTTTTCCTAACACAGAAGAAATTAAACACAATATTTAAAAGAACTCTTTTTTTTTTACTTGACCCAAAAAGTCCTTTCTAGATCATACAAAGTTTAAGGTTTGCCAAATTACACAGATATAGAAAATACTAGAAGTAGCATAGCTCTATATTTTGAAGATAAGAAATAGTAAGATGAGGAAAAAATTATCTTTTTTTTTTTTTATGGTGACAAATCATTTCTTCATATCATACAAATGACATGAAAAACGCAGCTATCAACTTTTTTTCCTTATATAAAAGGCAACTTAGTACTTGAGGTTAAATTCAAGCAAAAAAAAAAAAAAAAAAGAACCTGAAGTTAAAGCTTACAACACTAATAGTGACTACCGCTATCCGTCCACTGCCCACATACGGGCTTCACATCCAGGATGTGGTTCAAGAATCATACCATGTCTTCAGGAAAACAAATGCATACGGGGCCATCAATTTTAACACAACAAAAAAATGCAGCGGCCAAATAAAATATGTTGGACTTCCTTAGGGAAATCTTGAGCAAATAAAACTAGATATAATATAATATCTCTCTCTCTCACACACACACATAACATTCTCTTAACAACAAATCTGTTTAAACAAATCAATTTATTAGGAAATCCAAATCCCTCTAATAAATCAATAAATCAGAAAAAAATTGCAAAGTATCAACAGTTCTAATTAATCTATTCTAGCTCAGCATGCTTTTGTTTTTTACAAGGACGGACATTGAAGAGGCCAAACTAGGGAATATTCGGCAACAATTTCAAATGAAAAAAGGGGTACCTTGAAAGCTTTCTGATTTCTAACTAGAGGAAGAATAATGTAAAATATATTTCAAAATTCTAACTTGAAGAGACCAAAACTATTTAAACGAAAAAGAAACTTCACTACTAAAACTTACTAGAAATGGAGGCAAATCTTCAAAGAAAAACTTCACAAGCTTCAGCGTCGGGGAACAGAATCATTGCTTCACAAGTTTTTCATAGCGTCGGTGAAAAACTTGAACAGTGTCATTGCAGCATCCAAATGTGAGAAAAGAGTAAATAAGGCTAAGAACGGAGGGGGAAAAGAAGAAGGAAATGAGGAAGAAGAAAAATGGTGAAAAGATAGCTTGGGGCGCCAGAGAACAAGAAGATTGAATGGCAAAGAGAGAGTTTGGTGCTGGCGTTGAAGGAAAACTGATGTTTTTTTGCCCTAGATATGGAAAAGGGAAAAAGAACAATGTGGAGAAGCATTTAAAAGTTACAACCTTTGTGGGTGTAATGAGTGGGTTAAGTGGGGTAATATTAGGGTTTAAAATATATTTTAAAAAAAAGCCTATATGTCGCTCTTAACCAACTAAATGCCATAATACTCAAATATTTAAATAAAATTTAACTATCCTTATGTAGCTTTTTCTTAAAAAAATGCTAAAATTGTTTTAATATTTTTTTTTAAAAAAAGAAATGATGACCAATTGTAGCGCTTTGTTAAAAAAGAGCTACAATTGGTAAAATCTATTGTAGCATTGGTTTAAACTAGTGCTACAATAGACCCCGCCTTCTTATTTGTGGCTCTTCATCATTTAAGCGCTACAAATCGTGTGCTACAGAAAACATTTTTTGTATTAGTGATTGGGACTTGAACCACTAGCTTCTTTCCCATTGCTAGAATCTTCTTCACCTCTCAGGCCGCCACCATCGTTACTGGCCTTACCACCTTCAATGCCAGTGGACTGAACGAGGAAAGGGAAGGAAGAAGACAAGACCACCAAATCTCCATCGAAGCTACATTTTTCACTGCTGGACCCTACCTCCACACCACCATTGTTGCTCCTCCGACCTTCTTTGTCCTTCCAGAGCACCATCGATTCTTCTTTGTGATATTCTGGTGATGTTTGTGATTTTTCGGTGAGTGTTGTAATTTTTGGGCGAGCTAAGTTTCCTTGGATTTTTAGAGCTCTAAACAAGTTGACGTCACTACTACTGAATCTTCAATAAGTGGCTAAACTTTTAAGTCTTGAGCATTGTGGATTTGGCTTAAGTTCAAGAGCTTTAATGAAGAGTTTTCTTAGTTCCTTCATGAATTTCTTATTGTTATTGTAATTCCTAGCTATGTTCTAATGTAGTTTCAGTAGGATTTTATTGTAAGTTATTTGGATTCCATATATATCATTGAACTAAGATTGCTTATATTGTGTTTGGATTAGAATTATTGTGATTGGATGATTTTCAGTTATGTATTTCTTATTAATTCAATAAGATTATGCTTGCTATGTGATTACTAGTTTATGTAGTTGATTTGGGTTAATTTAAGTGTCCCAATTGTGCATTCATATTAAATGAAATATTTACATTAATTTAATCCATTCATACATCAAGTGGTCCTTGAATAATATTTCTAAGCAAAAGGTATAAATGCGATCGTAGGGGTAACTATTGATTAGGAGTGTTAGACCTAATATGATTACTTGGGATTTTTAATTAAGATCTGATGAATTTCAAACTCCCATATCATTTAGTTAGTAAGGATAGCCATTGAATCAATTTCTCAAAAGAATTCACTTCATTCATACTCCACTAACCATTCTATTTTTATAAAAATACCAAAAATAATCGTTTAGCATTTAATTAAATTAAATTACTCTTTTAGTTATTAATCTAAAAAACCAAAATCCTATTTCCTCTTATTTTCATTGCATTTGCATGGCATTTTGATTACTTTGGAATCAATAAAATACTCCTTAGAAAGAGAGAACGATTCTAGGTTTGTCTATATCCTTTCTTGGTTAATTTTTGATTGTGACCTCAAGGCTAATGATAAAAAAAAGCCCCTCATCACAAGTCTTCCTCTGACTACTACTCTCTGCTTTTAAACTTATTCTAACACAATGTCACACATCTCAAGCCTAGCCTCCTTCACCTGAATTTCCTCTTCAACTGCCAACACATAAGACATGTCAACACCAAAAACTCTAGACCGAACTAAATCAACCCAGTTTTTGTCAAATCCAAGCAAGGTTGCATCACATAAGTTAGCTTCCAAGGTTGACTTTTTTGAACTTGTGATGCTATAAGGAGTGTTGTTGGCTAGCACCACCAAAATATTTACTAGCACTCAGTAGGACCAAGCTATCATACGTTGAGAGTGATGTTCTTGAGGTAGCAATAGTTGAGGATATCGTTCAAGTGCTTGTGTGCAAAAAGCCATTTCACCATCGTTTAGCTCTATAAGTTGGAAAATTTCACAAACTCCCAATCTAAGAGATGAAGTAGTTCCAGTATCAGCAATTTTTGATTCTATCACAATTAAGAAAGTTAGCAGATAGTTCAAACAAAAAAAAGTATAATGATCATGTAAAAAAAAGACACTTACATTGACATACAAGTGCTCTTTCGAAAGGAGTTGCCATTGGTGATGTGTTTGCACCCGTAGTATTTTAATCAATTCCTTTTGTTGTTTCCTTAGCGGTACTCTAACAAACATCAAAATGTGAGCATGCAAACTAACTAACTAGTGTAGACTAAGATTAAAAGCATAACATAGAATACTTCAATTTTTCTAATTACAAAAAAGGCTACAAACTTACTAATGCAGAATCTTTCTTAGAGAGAATATCAATTGGTCCTGTAGATTGCTTTCTTGATTGAATTGATGTCCATCTTCTGCATAATTCTTTTCAAAACCTTGTTTCACTCTATCTTCGATGGTCTGAGTAATCTAAAAGTAAGAAGTAAGTGCAAGAGCATACTACCCTTAGCTTTAGCAACAATAAGAAAGACACTTAAAAAATGTACATTGTAGTTCTATTTTTCATTGTTCAAGAATCAAGAATCCAAAAGCTTATTGTTTAGTCATTGGATATACTGGAACCATTAAAAAGACACACAAGTGAGTCTTAACTTATATAACCCTTTTATATATCAAAAGGATCTTGATCTACACACTTAAAATCATTTCATGTTGGTAATAAACAAACATTGAAAATGTCAATTTGATCAACTCTACTTTTGTTGAAGTTGTAGCCATTGGTAGCTATGAAGTATGTATTTTAACCTGTTCTTTCTTTGTTTTTGACCTCTGAACAACATCAAACTGGAAAATGAGGAAATTTGTCATACAAATGAGCTCTTCCAATAAAGAAATATTACAAGTTTTAAATGAATGTAGTAAAATTATTTGTGCAGGTGGATCTGATTGTGAATCTTATGCTTCTGAATGAAGTAAGCAAGTACTTATTTTATCTATCATGGGTGGGTGTAGTGTCTTTTGGAATATTTTTAATACCACTCTGTAGAAGTACAAAATTATAAGTAAGTATATTAATACAAAAATAGAAATAGAAAAACTATTGGTTTGTTCAACCAATTTTTGTTCTGTCCTTGGTTATATATATATATATATATATATATATATATAAGAGTTAGTGTTAAGTGCCATGTAAATATCATTAGCTTGAACTTGCAAGTTCATATATAGAGGTGTTAGAGATTCCATTTTAATCACCTCAAAGTCAGTTGAAGCAGGAATTACTTTGCCAACTTCCTTCTCAGTTTCTTTGTAGGCCTAAATTACGCCAAAAGATGTAACTAAGTAGTTCATTAAGGTAACTACATTTATTTATAGATGTTTTCACATATTGTCCAATATTCAATTATTTTTTAGCAACATTTAGAAATATAAATACACGAACAATTATTCTCCATTTGTTCAACTTCCATTAGAAAATTTCCTTTTCGTGTGGTTTGTCATGAATATTCCACTTCCGGACTCTTTCTTTGTCAGATCATAAAGCAAGAAGGTGAGAGAAAAAAGATATATTTTCTTTTAGCCATCTAGCACATTCCTAATGTTGTACTAAATAAAGAAAAGGCATAGTACGAAAATCAATAACCAATGGAAACTCCTCTTATAGAGTAATGATTGATGTCGCTAATAAGTTGCTTGGTGCTAAATCAACTAATAGAGTTTCTAATAGTACATCCTTAGAGGCAGGGCTTTCTTAAACTCTTTCTTTTACTATAACATCAATACTTGAAAACCAAAGGCATACAACTCAAGGACCAAGGGATTTTCGGGGCATTGGTATTTTATCTTGTGAAAATATCATTAAGGTCCCAACTAAGGAAGTTAATATCAGAATAAGTCTCATAACTTGTGAATGGTAGCTCTTCACTTCTCAATGTGATTTTTCTGATATTATTTTTCTTGATTGGGATAATAATGATATTTTCCCTTTTATCTTTCATGCCCGGATTCATTAATGTAGTGAGAATGGTATTAAATTTTGAATTTTGAATTAATAATTTTTAAATAAAAATATATTTTTTAAAAAAACTCACACTTGAGAAATTATCTTTATTTTAAATTGTGTATCTATTACAATAATGTTTCATGAAAAATTTAATTTAAAAACCAAATCTAAATTGTCCAAATCTAATCCGAATGATACATATTAAGAAACATGTTTAACATTTTTTTTGGAGAATACTAATGTTATATCACAAATAATTTGGACGATTCTATAGAAAGGGAAAAAACTCTAGGGACCTCATTTAAAACTAAATAAAACTATAGGTTGGAGATTAATTTTCTCAATTTTTAATGTTCTAGCCAACCTTTAATAGAAGCGTGTGTGGGGGGGGGGGGCGATTGAAAATCAAAGTTGATTGCCCCCAAACAAGTATCCATCTATCAGTCAAATATAAACACATATCACTAAAGATCATTTATTGATAATATCATATCAAGAGAGAGAATGTTAGTATATAACATCAAGTTTATAGGGCAATTTGCACATATTTTGTGAGAAAGAAGCTGCACACACGCACACATGCAGCACCATAATTGCAAATATATTACAGAACATGAATTAGTCTATCAACTTCCTATACAAAAGTATATATATTGTAGCAAAAACATATAGATATGTCATTAATAAGAAGAACACTTTACACAAACCATCTCATGGAGAAGAATGCAGACTTTTCTTGAAGAAAGCACCCAATTCTACAAACACATCCTTAAAAGAAATTATTGATGTTTGTCACAAATCATGCATCAAACATAGATCTAGATTTACTAATAGATCATAACAGTTAAACTCTATTGGCTACGATTATTTTGTGGAACAGAGGAGCAATATGTTCACTCATTTTTTACTCCTTTTAGAAACATAACACAAACAACCAAAAACAAGCTGAGCACACCTAAATTCTAAAGGGCTTATCCTTGCCACTCGTTATTTTCCTAAACTTAGTCATCTTGACTAAGTTTCTGTGATTTTCTATCTAATCAAACAATTGAGTGACAACTGCATCAAACTCATTTTGTACTATTGCCATGAAGAATAGGCGTTGTCAGCTTTTATGTCTTGGTAACCTCTTCAAAAATTTATCCAAGGATTGCAATATAGAATGCAATCTCGGATCGTCTCTCGAAGAACCTTTTATTAATTATCTAGAAACTAAGTATGATGATTGGCATAAAATGAGTTAAAAATGATTTTTAACTTTTTATCTAACAACTAAATTACAATTAAACTAAAATGATTTAAAAAATAATATTTTTGGATTTTTTTAATAGAAATTGAATGGAATGGAAATTGGTTTTGAAAGTTATGATAAAGCCTCCAAGAATAATGAATCTCATCAATCCTTGCTTCAAAAGATAATGGGAAAGTGCTAGTTGACAAATTTGTTCAAAAGACCCTGTGGAATTTCTATGAGTTTCATAATCCAATACATTATTCTATTCACATACTATGCAATATATAGATTACAAGAAAAAGCTATCGCTAGAGATACGTTGGATTCAAAATTTGAATAAGTTAATAGAATATATTCTGTTAAGATACTCTGAACTAATCCCTTAATTATAGATAACTAATTACTATAATATCAAATTAATTATAATTATAACAAATTTTCCACACTCCCCCTCAAGTTGGATCATAGATATTGATCATGTCCAACTTACTGATAAACCGTTCCAACTCATGCTATGATAGTCCTTTAGTAAGAATATCTACTAGTTACAACTTGGTCGTTATATAAGATAGGCACACAATGCCTTCCTCAACCTTTTCTCTAATGAAGTGTCTATCAACTTCAACATGTTTGGTTCTACTGTGTTCTATAGGATTTAGGGCCATATTGAGAGCAACCTTGTTGTCATAATAAAGCTTCATTAGAGAGATAACTTGGGCTTGTGTTTCCTCAGTAACTTGCTTTAACTATAATCCCTCCATAATACCTTAAGATAATGCTCATAGTTCAGATTCTGCACTACTCTTTGCCATAACTCTCTGTTTTTGGCTTTGCCAAGTAACCAAGTTCCCCCATACAAAGGTACAGTACCCTAATGTTGATATGCTATCTTCCTGTGATCTTGCCTGGTCAGCGTCGTATTGATTTCAATTGTTCTAATGTCACATTTCTTGAAGAAGAGACCTCGGCTAGGTGTGCCTTTTAGGTATCTCAGGATTTTATATGCTGCATCCATATGTCTCCTTATAGCGGAGTGTATGTGTTGACTTAATACACTAACTACAAAAGCAAGTCAGGCCGTGTATGTGATAGATAGATTAGTTTTCCAACTAACCTTTGATAACATTCCTTATCTGTTGGCATATCTTCCTTTTCTTACTTTTCTAAGTTGTGAACATCTGTTTCTATCCTGCAACTTTTTCCTTGTCTATACTCTTTTTCTTAGTACTAATTGGTACTTTACTAGGTTTACATCCTAGCATGCTAGTTTCCTTAAGTAGGTCAAGAATATATTTTTGTTGAGAAATATAGATGCCCTTCTTTGATCTAGCTACCTCCATTCTTAGAAAGTATTTTAACTTACCAAGATGTTTAACTTTAAATTTCTTGTTCAGGGTTGCCTTAATTCAACTCATCTCTTCAACATCATTTCCAGTGAGGATAATGCCATCCACATATATAATGAGGATGGTTGACAAACCTCCTTTCTGTAGTACAAACATAGTGTGATCATATAGGCTTTGTTTGTAGCCTTAAACCTTAAGAACCATAGAGAACCTATCAAACCAAGCACGAGGTGACTGTTTTAGGCCGTAGAGAGACCTTCAAAGTTTGCATACCTGATTCTGCTGTCCTTTGTCAAATCCTAGTGGGAGTGTCATGTATACTTCTTCTTTTAACTCGTCATTTAGAAACTCATTTTTGACATCAAGTTGTTAAAGTGGCCAATCAAGGTTGGCTATGTAATATCCAAAAATACATTCAAAGGGCTAAATGTAACAGATAGTAAAATAAAAGGGTTTAATGGCACTCTAATTAATTTTTCCATGATCAAGAGTTAATTGCTACTTGATCTTGAGGATAGATTTGGGACACAAAATGAAGGGCCAAGATTGCTCTTAAAAGTAGAAGAAATTAGATAATTAAAGCAATTTCCTTATCTTTTCCTCTTATGTGGACACAAGGCACATGCAAGACCAAGTGTAAGACCAAGTCAACACACTCTCTTTTCTTTTTCCTACAAGAAAACCGTTCCCTCCTTGCTCTATGCTTATGCAAGATTAAAATAATATATATGTATTCCTTTGATCCCATATTTCGTTCAAGCTTTGAGAAAGGAAAGGAAGAGAATTTAATTGATATATTCTTACATTTAGAGTCAACAGAAGTGGCTAGGATTTAATCAATATCCTTACCTTTATGCTTGGAGTTGGTCAAGAAGCCAAGAAGAGAAAGAGAGAGAATTGCATCAAATAATCCCTCACCTTTTGCTCATGTGGTACATTGGGACAAAGAAAGAAGGTAGTTGGTCAAAGACATACCAAAAGGAAGAAGAAGATATAAGTCAAACAAACCCCTCCCTCCTTGTCAATAATTACGGCTAAGAAGAAGCAAGAAGAGTGAATGGGTTAAAGCAATTAATTCTTCATCAAATATCTAAGGTAAATTCGGCCAAGTGAGGAAGAGGTAGGAAAGAGAAAAAAGCAAACCAAACATATTGGAAATTATCATAGGATTTCACCAAGAAAGAACACATGTGAACCACATATTTTCCTCTCCTTTTTGTCCAACTTTTCAGTCAAGTTTTTAAGTGATAAGGGAAGGGAAAAACTGACTATTATTCACTCACTCACTCTCTCTCTCTCTCTCTCTCTCATTCTCTAAGTCAGCCAGCTGAAGCACGAAAAGAACAAGTGAAGAAACAAGTTTAAGGTAAGGGTTTCATCTTCGATTTTCACCTTCTTAACCTCATCTATGGCTCAAGAGTCATTCATGAAACTTGTTTCTCTCTTCCTTAGCTTCATTTCTATGGTTTTTGTTTTTGAAGAAGAAGAGTTTTGGGCCACCATCCAAGAACAAAAGTTGAAGAATCAAAGAAAAAACTTAAGGAGGAGCAATAGGTGAGTATTAGCATCAATTTGAGCTATTGGTTGTGTTGGTTGAATGAGAATTTTGGCATGTGTAAATCTGCCTTGATTTTGGCCAAACAAGGGTTTGGGTAATTCATGATGTTTTGGTTGTGTTATTGGTGGTTTATGATAATTGGAAACCATTTGACATAAGTTTGATGCTGAAATTGGAAGTTGGTAATTGTTGGAATTTATTTTCAATTTTTTGCCAAAACAGGACATGGAGAATGAGTAGGAATTTGTTTATTTTGGTGCTTCCATTGTGTTCTACATGAAAAATTATGTGGGACCCCCGGGTTGTGGATTTTGGGTCATTAAAACTCAAAATGTAAATCTGGGTTTTCAGCCTGGACAGAATTCCAGCGAGGTACTCTACTTGTGTGGTGTTTTTGGATAACCAAATGATCTCTAAAAATTATGAAACTTTCTAGTCTTAAATTTCACATTCCAAGCTTCAAAATGGAAACATAATTTGTGTCATTTCATTTTTTTAGCTAGGAGTTCTGGTTGCCCAAAATTTGATGTTGAAACTGGACTTAATTCTGGAGCATTGTGGGATTTTGTGTAATTCTGGAATTGTGTGGTGATTTCTGGTAGTGATTCATATTTTTTCTATGGAGAGGACTTTAATAGCTTTCCATAGGACTTGAGATCACCTCATTTCGATTTTTGTAGAATTAGTTATGATTTTTCAAAGTATGGAGAAAATTCTGGCAGATTTGGTCCCTTATGCGAAAATTGAAGATGTAATGGCATAATGTAGTATTGTTGAACTTTGAGGTTAGGAATTGGTCTTTTAGGTTAATTGACCACTTTAACTCCTTAGTTGATTTGATTAAATGTCCCTAATGATAACCAACTTGAGTGTTTGAATTAAAGAATTGGATTAAGTAATAACCTGTCGTTGAAATTGTAATTATAGGATTTGACATTTGCCGTGCACGTGATAAACCAGTGCCAGTGCACGAGCGGAAAGAACAAGGTAGTGACTCTTTCTCTAACTCTGTGTATGATGCCTTGCATGTATGTCATTTCATTGAATATGTCATGATGTAACATTGCTGTTATGAAATGCCGTTGTTGTGGTGTTGTGAAACATGCTATTGTGAAACATGCAGTTGTGATTTGCTTACATGCTTTGTGATTGTACCTGTTATAAGTGAATTGTTACTACTGAGATTCTTTTGAATCTCATTCTTTCCAATGACTACCCTACAGCAAGGGCAAGCGGTTCAAAGGAAAAGCAAGTGATGAGGGGTGGTTAGAGCTCCTGGCTAGGAGTTTTAATTTTGGTAATGGGTTGTCATATTTTGTTGGGGATTAATTGCACATGTTGTATATATTGAATAGTGTTGTGTAATCCCCTGTATAGGAAACTGAGAATAGGCAATGTGTCCTATAAACCCTTTATTAAGTAACAAAACCTGAGCATTGTCGGGAATTTTTTGTTACACTCTGATATGTATGAATGAAACCGAATTACATAGACCAATTATATTCGAGATGTGAACATGAGACCGTACTAAATAAGTTTTGGAAAAGTTTTAAATTAACCGCTTATCTCTATTTCAACTTAATGACACATTCTCAAACTATAAATTTGGCTATTAAGGTAGGGGGTTACAGGCTGCAATAGACAAGAGTACTCGGATGGTATTTAGTTTTGCCACAGGAGCAAATGTCTTGTTGTAGTCTATGCCATACATTTGAGTGAAGCCTTTTGCAACTAACCTTGCCTTGTATTTGTTAAGGGTGCCATCAAAGTTGTATTTTAGGGTGAACACCCACTTACACCCTACAGGTTTCTTTCCTCTTGGTAAGTCAACAACCTCCCATGTACCAATCTTTTCCAATGCTTGCATTTCTTCTAAGACAGCACTTATCCATTCAAGGACTTCAAATGCTTTATACACATTGTTGGGAATCGAAATCCTGTCAAGACTAGTAACAGGGTTGTAGTGATTCTGGGTTAGATTAGTATAAGATACATATTTTAGGATAAGGTGCAAGGTAAACGTATGAGTATTTTTTCAGAGAGCAATAGGCATATCTAACTCATCCGTTACCTGTACTTGAGTACCTTCTTTTTCAAGTTCCATCATCGGTTCAGAGTTTAGAACTTCTTTAGGTATGCAGGGTTATATTACCTGTTTGGTCCTCCGTGAATAGACTTTATACTTATTGTGGTGGTTCTTGTCCCCGGTTTGTGGTAAAGCGGGTGATTTAGCCTGTATTTGGATGGGAATTGATGTTGGTATAAGTTCAAGTACACTTTCTAAGTGCTGAAACTCATTCCAACACTCCCCCTGAATTGAAGACGTGGAGAAGTAAGGAATGGATTCATGAAAGGTGACATCACGACTGATAAACATGTGCTTAGACTTGGGATTGTAACATTTGTAAGCCTTTTGGGAAATGGAGTACCCTATGAAAGTACGTTTAATAGCCCGAGGGTCAAGTTTGGAAGGAGGATGGTGAAGATGAACGAAAACGGAACAGCCAAAAACACAAAGCAGAAGATGGTGGTCAAGGTGAGTAACAGGGTAAGTCTCACGAAGTTTTTCAAGTGGGGAGATAAAGGATAGGATACGACTGGGCATATGGTTAATAAGATGGGTGGTAGTAAGGATGGCATCGCCCCAATAATAGTTAAGGACATAAAATGTATAGAGGATGGCTCGGGCAACTTCGAGAAGGTGTCGGTTTTTACGTTCAGCCATACCATTTTGTTGGGGGCTATGAGGGCAACTACTATTGTGAACAACCCCATAGGTAGTGAGAAAAGCAGTGAGGGTATGATTGAAATATTTGGTGCCATTGTCAGTATATAAAACCTGGATATGGGTATGGAATTGGTTTTGACATAATGAAAAAATTCAATAAAGATACAAGATACATCAGATTTATCTTTCAATAGGTAAACCTATCACATACGAGTATGATCATCAATAAAAGTTACAAACCATTTGGAAGAAGAGTGATTAGGAATCTGTATAGGACCCTAGAGAACACTATGAATGATAGAAAAAGGATGCGTAGCTTTATAATGGGTGGAGGGAAAACTTGTACGATGATGTTTACCAAGTTCACAAACATCACAGCTAAGAGACACATCTTTATTAAATGAAAAATGAGGAAACAAATGTTTTAAATAGGAAAAACTGAGATGGCCCATCTGTTTATGCCAAAGCAAGATGTAGGTGTTTGTTGGATTGTGATTGACGAACTTTTTGTCTCTTTCTTTAGCTTTGGGGTCCACAATAAAAAATTAACCAAGGATTGCGTATATGCAAACCTAGGATCGCTTTCTCTTCTCGATAAGCCTTTTATTGAATCCTAAGTAATCTAAATGCCATGCAAATGCAATAAAACAAGGGGGATTGTATTTTGGTTTTGTTGAAATAGATAAATGCAAAATTTAATTAAAAGCTAAATTACTATTTTTGGTCTTTTTATAAAAATGGAGAATGAGTGAATGGAATGATATAGAGTGGAAAATATGAATAAAGAATGCTCTTGATAATGAAGAAGTGACAATCCTTGCTCAAAAAGATTATGGGAGTTAAAACCCATTAAGTCTTAAGGAAGAAAAACCTCAAGATAACACTTGAGTCCAATATTTCCAATTAATAGTAACTCCTACAAATATAGCTAACTACTACCTCTTGAGATATTATTTAAAACCACTTAATATGCAATTGAAATTGGAATAATGCAACATGAATCTTCTTGAATTTGAGTGCTAAACAGCCCCTCAAGGATACAAATCAACCACATTAACTAGACAATAACACACTAATTAACATAATCTTATTGTAACAACAAAGAAATTCAAAGCACACATAATCTTCACACTACAAAATCCAATTTCAACTACAAATATCAAACCAACAGAGACAATTAACATCATTCTCAGTTGCAGAATTACATATATAAAAATTCCTAAAGCTAGGAAATCCAAATATATAATTATAGACTAATGGAATGATAGCAAAACTCCTTTTTGTAGTCCATTAAGCTCAAGCACAAATCCCCATCACCTAGAAGCAAGCAAAATCAGCTACTCATGTCTCCAACAGTAATCAAAGCGTGTTCAAAGCTCGTAAAACCCATAGAAATTGAAATTGAAGACAAAGGAGGCAGCTGGCAATCACAATGGAGTCACAGTGGTGTTGAAATAGAACTGATAACAGTGGTGAAGATAGTGGAAATCAGTGCAAGCTCTGAAATGAGAAATTGGAGCTGTAATATAGAGATGGTGGATAGGAAGATGGGGGTGGTGAAACCAAAGCTAACGGCAGTGAAGAACATAGCAGGACGGCGCTGGTTAAGTCCGAGAGTTTACAACTTCAAGCTTGATCTCTCCTTTAGTGTTGGGAAAGGAAGGTAGGTGAGGGTTGTAGCCAAGCTTCAATGGTGGTCAAGAAGGTGAAAGAGATGGAGATGACGGTGGTGAATCAGAGATCTGTAACTCTTATAGCACTCTGTCTCTGTCTAGCCGAGATAGCTGAATTGCACAGTCATGAGAAATTGGAGAGAAACGGTGGTAAAAGGTGATGACGATGAAGTCATCCCTGTCACTAGAACCGAGTCCGACAGTAGTGTTGGTGTGAGAGAAGACGGTGAAAGCTCTCAATTCTCACTCTCTCAGGTCTCTCTTTTGCAAGTCACTACACTAATCTGTCCGATGATGGTCTAATTGAAACTCTCTAGGCTTGTAAGAATGAAGGTCGCCGGCAATAATGGTATTGAGGGTGAGTGCCGTTGGTGACAATAAAGTAGAGGAAGGTGGAGATGATCAGATCCCAGCCCCTAAAGCTTGCTCGGCGCCACCCTACTTTTTTTCCTTAACTCCTCCCTTAAATGTGTCGGGTCTTCGGCTTTTCAGAGATGAGGAACAGTAACCTAATCGTTGGTCAAAACACAAGTTTTGACCAAGGACTTAAGTAACAATTTTAAAACCTTTGATTAGGGATTAGCTTCAAACTTTTTGAAATGTTTTGGGAAAGACTACAATTTCAGAAAATTTTGTCATTATCAGTAATTTTAAAACCTTTGATTAGGGATTAGCTTCAAACTTTTTGAAATTTTTTGGGCAAGACTACAATTTCAGAAAATTTTGGGGCCCTTTATGTAATTTTCTCTAATCCTCCAAATATTGATTATAACCCTCCAAAATCACCAAATTCTTCCAAAATCCCTGTAATGCAATATTAAACACAATGTAGCATTAAAAGTTCAAGGGACAATTGTACAAAAAATAATAATAATTAATAAATTACGGCCATTTTTCCCCTAATTGCAATTAATTCAAAACAATTATTCCTAACTAAAATTAGTGCTTAATTATGCAATATTGTCTCAGGAAATGCATTAAAAATCCCAATTTAGTTATGACAAATTATATAAAAATATGGTTCAATCAATTCTCCCATACTTATACCTCTGTACTCCTGAACAAAGGCAATTAAGTACAATTTTCCAATTTCAAATAACTAATGCTTTTGAAAGATGACCAATTTCATAATTGGAAAGCAATAAATCAATTAATCAAATTCTTCAAGTCAACATTAGTCATAGTCAAGGAATGCAAAGAAATTAGCTAACTACACAATTCAAAATATTATAATGAAGCACAACAGACTCTCAAGGTATTAGTGTTTCACTCCTCTCACCTCATTGGGATAATTTCACCCTGGCTCACTTAATTAACACCTTACCTTAGGCTTGTAACAACTCTAATATCTCTATTACAATAGCAATAAATACAATAAATCAAGAGGACTTAAAAGGCTTGTAATGATGGATGAAGGCTAAATGGAATGGATTAATTAGAGAAAAGAAATAGTTGATATGCAAGTCAAAGTTATGAATAAGCTCACAGCACCTAAATAACTTGAAAACTTTTGCCAATTCTTTTCCAAATTCATGAACAAGTGCCTTTTTGCTATTTTTTTCTTTTCTTTTTACTGCTCTCTTTTTTTTTCAATTAAACTCTTTTCCTTCTTTTTTTTTCATTTACAATTCTCTTATCTTCTTTTTTTCTTTTCTTCTATCTTTCTTTCTCTTTTTTTTAATACTTGGTACTTCAATATACACATTGTTCACTTTCTACTAGTAAATTACTTTGATTTTAGAATGTCATGAACACTATGAATAAATGACCTGCATACCACATAGGAATGGCTTAAAGGGGTAAGCAAATGGTGATAAATGAGGGTTTGTGTTTGGTTGAAAGGGTTTAAAATTGAATGCCTCTTTCATTTTCATCACCCTAATGCAAATGTAGTTTTGAATAAGAGTTGAAACAAGTTCTAGAAGGTGAAAGACTCAGTGAACATGCATATATAGAAAGAATTCAAGGCCTAAATAATTTTCCAACAAGGTTTTTCTCTAATGCACGTTCTAATACAATCAATTGTGTAGCAACTAACCACAACGCATTTACTTAACTATTCGTAATGTTAACCTTACAAATGCAATCAATCAAAACATTGCAATCTATTATAAAAATGCTCAACTCTTAAAAGCACTAATGATGTGGAAACTTTCTTTTTCTCAAAACAAGAAGTAAGCAAAAATCTAATTGTAGGTTCATTTCTCTTCCCATTCACTTGAAAAGCAAAAACATGGTTTTGAAAGGTTGCCAAATTACTAGATCACATGAAAAGCTCAAATAATTTCTCACAAATCACATTCTAAAGTGGCAAATGCGACCCTTTACCACTTAGGACATGTATCAAAGCAAGTCATTCTTGAAAAAAATTTTGAAAAATTTTCTAGTTTAAGGCATTTCTCATTTAAAAACAACCAAATAATGAGATTCAAAATGTAATTCCCTCCCCCACACTTAATTAACACATTGTCCTCAATATGGAAAAATACTCTAAAGAGAATGCTTAACAAGTTGAAATTTAAGAGACAACGGTAATTAAGTAGGGTAGTGGCAAAAAATGCAAAGCATACAAGGAGGGTTCTTATTGTGCTCACTAAACTACACAACTTCTACCTTTTTCTACTTGATTGTGTCCCACCTCACACTTATCTTCCCCATACAACAATTAAGCTTAAAGAACCATAGAAATTAGGAAGAAAACAAGTAAGGAAAGAGACAACTTGTGTTAGAGAATCTTGAGTCATTTGAAGGAGAAGTTATCATCTTTAATGAGAATCATGCATTTGTTATTGACAACATCTTCTCCCGCATTGAATTTCCTTGGTGGAGGTGGCTCAGGATCAATCGAAAGAGGTCTAAGAATGTAAGGTGGATGTTGGCTCATCCGATATCTTTTCCAAGAATGTGTCTGCAAAGAAGACAAGCCAACAACAGTATCCCATCCAAGAATAGAAACAGGGAGAGCTTTCAAGTGAAATAAAGGCATGTGCGGTTCCAAACTCTCTAAGTAACTATCACATCCAAGGAAATCAATTACACTCCCATCAGTAGGAGTGAGACAACCAGTCAATTTTTGAAAATCCTCTTGTTTTTGCAAAGTGGAAGGTGCGGAATCCAACTTAGTGTTAGGGTACACCATATCATCATCGCAATTACAAGAGATGAAAGGGAAAAGAGTGGAAGAAGAAAGAGAATTTATGAAGTCATCACCCAAAACTTTTGAACTTTCAAAAGAATCATTTTCTTTTTCTATATCGGGTGGCAAATCACAAGAACAAATCATATGAAAAGATTCATTTTCATTTGTAAAATCATCAATCAAATCATTTGAATCTTTTCGTATGAAACTAGCATTCAATTCATTGGAATCAAGAGAAAGTTCTTCTTCTAGGCTATGGTCTTTCTCATTCACATCAACCACGGTAGCATCATACAAGATTCAACATATTCACAAGTGTCATGCTTACAATCAGTACTAGTATAAGAGGATGCATTATGATTAAAGGTAGAATCAACCACTTTGCTTAATGCTTTCTTTCGAAACCCAACAAGCAAGTGGCATTTTTCATAATAACAATCTATACAAATATGATCTTCAGCATAAGAACATGAATATATATCATATAATTAAGCACAATCATCCCTAATACTATGAAGAGAAGCTTTTTCAACAATAAAAGCATTACATAAAGAAGTAGAAGCATAGTCATCAATAAGTACAATTGAATCATTACTACTAGAACCAATTGATTGAGCAATTACATTTTCAAACATTTGAGGGGATTCAACAATTATCTCTTCATCCACCTCATCATCACTCAGATCATGAATTACTTCACTAGTTAAAGTAGTAGGAGAGACTATTTCTATAATGATAGGATCATTACTGAATGGTAGGGAAGACTCTTCAATGGTCTTTTAAACTTGCTCCACTTCATGTGCTTTTATGGGAATAGTCACCAAAGGATTGGAATCTTCCACTTGTGAAGTGGCATGTGGGTTGTGCTCTTCGGTTTCCCCATCATCATTGGCATTAGAGGATCATGGAGCTCCTTCATCGCCTTTAGTCTTTAGCTATAGCACATGGTCAACAAATGCCTTGATAAAGCTTTCATTGTTCTCTATTTCCTTAGAGAGCCCAAGAGCATCCTTGAGCATGAATAAGTCTAGATGCCGAACCTTTAGTTGGTCATACATTCTTTACAGGGAAAGGGTTTGGGCATTGATATATGGCAATGTGAGAAATGCATCAAGTTCAGAAGCTTAAGGAGTAAAGGGTTGGGGTGAATGTTTGTGGCATAGTGGAGTGGGTGGCTCATATAGAAGTGTATGTGGTGGGTGAGTCTCTGGTAGAGAATGGCACTTAGAAGCCTTTGGTACTTCTTCCAACTCCTCATTGCTTTGTTTTAGATGATTCACTTTATGTGCATGTAAGAACATGGAAGGAGGATTTGCTTGGAAATTCTGCTTCAATACTTGTGATTGTTGAGTGAGGCGCTTAAGTTCCTTTTCCAATATCTCACTCTCTTTCTCTTGTTCCATTCTTCTGATAAGAAAGTCCATATGTGACTGCCGCTCTTTGGTATGATCATCCATTTGAGTTTGAAACTCTTGAATCACTTCCATTTAATGAGCAAAGGTGTCCTTGTTGGACTGCTCTTCATTGATTATCTCAGTGATTTGGTTTTGGAGCTCTCTAATGACTTCACAAATGGAAGGGTCTTGGTTTGGCACACATGGTTGGGAAGAACATCCATAAGATGGCTCAAATGGTGGGTGTAGAGACTCAGGAGGTAGATGACATAGTTGGGAAGTAGGATGTGGATGAGATGATTAGAAAGTGGGGTGGAATGTAGAAAAAGGTTCATGATATGACATGTAGTTATATAGTAGAGAAGGCTCATGATATGAGCTATAAGGTGGGTGTGGTGAACAATGAGGTTGGAATGAAGGTTGTTGAAAAGGGTTTATGGTATGAGTTGTGGAGTGAACCATGAAATTCTTGACCAATTGGACTTTTATATTGAATTCCTAACTTAACTTGAAGAAGCTATAAGGATTGTTGAATGGAATGGATGCTGTCAGAGATATACTTTTTCCTTTCAGTCAAACTCCTAAAAAAGATTGAGCTTGAAAGGGTAAAGCTTGATTACCATTAAACCAAGCCATGAAATTCAATCACAAAAAATTCCAATAAATCACAAGAGGATTATCTAACTATAAACTATGAAAACTAAGAAAAAGAATCTATGAAAATACAAATGCAAATGAAAAAGAAGAAGAGTTTCAAAATGACAAAAAATGCAAGTATGTTATGACTTAACTTGGAGACATGGTGAATTCAAACAAGTGAGCTTAAAATCATATCAAATTTAATTCAACAACACCACACAGAAGCTACCAAGTCAAATAAAGGCAAGAATGCAATGAATGCTATGCAAGCTACCTAAATGCAAAAATCCTAAACTATATGTAATGAAAAACAAAATATGCAATACTAACAAGCTTCACACGTGGAACCCCTTATCAAAAATGAATTTGACAATTAGATTACCTAGGAAGCCAATTACTTAGCTTACCGGCAATGGCGCCATTTGATTGACAGACTTTTTCTCTCTTTCATTAGCTTTGGGGTCCACAATCAAAAATTAACCAAGGATTACGTATATGCAAACCTAGGATCGTTCTCTCTTCTCGAGGAGCCTTTTATTGAATCCTAAGTAATCTAAATACCATACAAATGCAATAAAACAAGGGGGATTGTATTTTGGTTTTTGTTGAAATAGATAAATGCCAAAATTTAATTAAAAGCTAAATTAATATTTTTGATCTTTTTATAAAAATGGAGAATGAGTGAATGGAATGATATGGAGTGGAAAATATGAATAAAGAATGCTCTTGATAATGAAGAAGTGACAATCCTTACTCAAAAAGATTATGGGAGTTAAAACCCATTAAGTTTTAAGGAAGAAAAACTTCAAGATAACACTTGAGTCCAATATTCCCAACTAATAGTAACTCCTACAAACATAGCTAACTACTACCTCTTGAGATATTTTTAAAACCACCTAATGTGCAATTGAAATTGGAATAATGCAACATAAGTCTTCTTGAATTTGAGTGCTAAATAGCCCCTCAAGGATACAAATCAACCACATTAACTAGACAATAACTCATTAATTAATATAATCTCATTGCAACCACAAAGAAATTCAAAACCCACAAAATCTTCACACTACAAAATCCAATTTCAACTACAAATATCAAACCAACAGAGACAATCACTACAAAAAACTGTGATTTAGTAGCGGTTAAAAGTGAGTATTTGTAGCAGTTTTAACTACTACTAACATAATTAGTAGTGGTCCAAGAAACCGCTACTAAATCCACTGTTGCAAGTGAATTTGTAGTGGTTATAAATAACCGCTACTCAAAGGGAACAGACCGCTACTATATTCGTAGCGGTTAATAATCACTGCTACGAAATTAAAGATCTGAGGAACCTTTCTTGCTAATTTGTAGCGGTTATATAACCACTACAAATTGCAACAGCAAATATTTTATGGAGAGAAATGAAAATAAAACTTTGTAGTGATATTTGTAGTGGTTATTAAACCGCTACAAAATTGAATATAAAAATCACGGGAATATTTTATAGCTGTTAATTAACCGCTACAATATGAAATTTAAAATTGGCAGAAATCATTAGTAGTGGTTATATAACTGCTACAAATTTCAGAAAAATTACAAAAAAAAAGAATACAATTATTTGTTTCCTTCTTGTTAATATTAAATTAAATAGTTTATTATTTTAATAGTTTAGCTAATGTAATTAGCTTATTATTCATGATTTTAGGTCATTTATAATTTTAAAGGAATTATTTAATTAAATTAGATAATTTTAAAAATTGTATTGATAATATTATTAGGGATAAGTAGATAATAAGGAACCATTATGTTGTCCGATTTAATGTGAATATGATTATGTAAATAAATATCTGAAAAAAATAGTGAGAATAAATATTATGCGAGAGAAAAATAGTATTGAAATAAATAATTTAAGAATTTATTACCATATTTGATCACCGTGTTAAGCTCCCCGGCTTATAGAAAAAAAGTTGAAAATGAGAGAAGATGAAAGAGAGGTAAGGTGGAAAGAAAAGATGGAGTGTTTAAAATGAGATGTGGTTATGGTATTTATAAGTATCAGCGTGGAACTTGTAGTGGTTAGTGTTACATGGTTGTAGCGGTTATTTTTCATTTTTGTAGCAGTTTTTTAACCGCTACAAATATTTTTTTTAATTTTTTTAAAAAAAAATTGGAAAAAACAAAAACATACTTTTTTTGATCAGTCATCCGCACCATCCCTATAGAAATTGTATAGAAAAATTGTTAGCGACGTGTTTTTTAAAAAAAACTTTAATTAAAATGATATGAATTTAAAACACGAACCGAACTACAGGTAAATTGTGATCGCCTTTAGAGAAGAAGTTTTCAAAATTGGCGATCTGAAACGGGTCACTCTCATAGGTGATGTTATCACCATCACCCATGTCGTAAATGTCTCGAGGCTTTACATGAACGACCATATGCCAATCCCTATGTCCCTCATCCTCAACATCATAAACTGATGTGCCTCTGAGGCAAGAATATACGAATCATTATCTTGAGAATGACCAGTATGAATTGGCCATAAGAAATTTATTGATGTGATGCCTAAGTCGTTAGTTGTGAGTCTCCGAGAAGTAGAGGTATTTGCCCACAAACACTTGAATAGCGTAATGCTGCAACGGCCTTGGTAATTAAGTTCCACAACATCAAGAAACTTTTCATAGTAAGGGATACCTCCGAACTGCATGTTGGCATCACTGCTGCTCGCATAACTCCTTGTCCCAAAGGTGCCATAAACACCCGAATTTTGAGTTTGCAATCCTTGATCAGGTGTAACCGTTCAAAACTTGAAACAATTGACATTGTAAGCTGTAAACCTTTTTGCATGATCAAGAGGGCCGATTGCGAGAGCTCTGAAATCTGGTGAATGTAGGTTGTGGCCATTTAGTATTCTGCACACAAACCAGCTTGGGAATTCTTTGTGGACCTTTTTGTCAACTTCGAAGGATATTTGTGTACGGATCCTGAGTTGACGCTTAACATGACTTCTGAATTCCTTGTAATTAATCATGAGAATGTAATAGTGAAATGAAAGTGAAAAGTGTTACGAAAGATATAGAATAACATGTGAGTGTACAATTCTTACTGTATGAAAGGTTCAACTTGAGTGCAATTAATCAAGACATGTCTATGTGCTTGTAACTTCTCAGTTGCCGTTAGTTTGAAGTTCTCAGTTCCTCTAACTGGTTTACCAACATAAGGGATAAATTTTGCTGTTGTTGCCGCGGGTTCAGGACAATGTCTACACGAGGTGGTCGGTTGAAGGCGGTCTCAATGTCATTAAAGTATCTTGAACAAAAATACAGGACCTCATCTCTTATATAACCTTCAGCTATAGAACCTTCTGGCCAAGCCTTATTCCTCATGTAAGATTTCATTTTTCCAAGAGACCTTCAAAGTGAAGAAGGGAAAAAGATACAAAATGCTCAAAAAGAAAACTAACAATAATAAGAACTATTAATGACGCACATATATAAAATGAGTACCTTTCAATAGGATATATCCATCGATATTGAACTGGGCCAGCGAGCTTTGTTTTATGAACAAGGTATACTGTAAGGTGAACCATCAAAGTGAAAAGGGACGGAGGAAAGAGCATCTCTAAATGACAAAGTGTAAGAATAATTTTAACCTGTAGCTAATTGAGCTCCTCAACAATCAAGACCTTGAAACACAACTTCTGAAAGAAAGAACAAAGCTCCACCAAAATGATTGACACATCGGGAGGAAGTACATTCTTTATAGCCAGCGGAAGTAACTATTGCATAAGCACATGTTAGTCATGATTCTTTAGGCCAGCAACCTTTCAAGCCTGCATGTTAATACATCATGAAATGTTGCTTGAATACCCATCTGGAACTTTTATTTTCCTCAACGTCGGGAGGAAGACTTCCTTGTTCGGTTTTGCGAAGGTGAACTTTGCCGACTGAAATTTTTCATGCTCATCTAGCCACACGTCTTAATGAACTCCCATGGTACGTAAATCTTTCCTTCCTTAAAGATGATCTTTTGACTTTCCCGGTTTGTTAAGCAGCGTATATAGCACATTGTCACATACATTTTTTTTAATGTGCATAACATCAAGACTGTGGCGAAGTAAATTAGAATTCCAATATGGAAGAGTGAAGAAAATTCTTATCTTTCTCCATTAATGAGACATAGAAATCTTTCCAGCCTGCTTGTGCTGCATCGTCACTTTTTCTAAACTCGAATTCAACATCCTCAAGCTACTGTAAGATGTCTGCACCGGATAAAGTCTGTGGTGGCCCTCTTATTTCTGGTTTTCCATTGAAGCGATTCCGTTGCAATCTAAACTTATGCCGTCCATCGAGAAACCTCTGATGCCCCATAAAGCACCACTTCCGACGGTGGGGAAGGTGCACTGTGTTAGAGTCAAAATTACAAGCTGGACAAGCCAAGCCAGTATGCACATTCCACCCGGATAATGTTCCAAGGCCAGGAAAGTCACTAATCGTCTACATCAAGGCTGCAAGGAAGTTGAACAATGTCTTATCGAAGGTGTCATATGTCTTAATGCTGACATTCCACAAGTCAAGCAATTTCACAATAATCGGTTGGAGATACATATTGATGTCATTACCCGGTGCATTTTCACCTAGAATGGTCATAGACAAAATGAAGGAGTTTTGTTTCATACACATCCAGGGGTAAATTGTAGGGAACTAAGACTACCGGCCAAATAATGTAACTTGTGCTAAGATTCCCAAATGGATTGAAACCATCGGTTGCCAAAGCAAGTCTAACATTTTGGGGGTCAGTGGCGAAAGATGAAAAGTCTTTGTTGAACGTTTTCCAGGCATCTGCATCCCGAGGATGTCATAATTTACCATTTTCATTCTTATCAACCTTACGCCATCTCATCTGTTCCGCCGTTTTAGATGATATAAACAATCTTTGTAAGCGCCGCTTCAAAGGGAAGTATCTGAGAATCTGTACAGGCTTTTTCTTCTACTTTTTTCCCTTCCGAATTGTCTTGTACCTCGATGTGTGACATCACTTACAAGTCTCTCTGCTGTCATCGTCTCCGCACTACAACATACAATCATTGGGGCATGCATCAATATTTTTGTAGTTCAAGCCCAATATGTTAATAATCTTCTTGGCCTAGTAGAACGTCGTGGGAATCTCCGCGATGAGGAATGCATCTTGTAATAATTCCAGCAACATCAACATTCCCTTATCTGTGATTCCATACAAGCACTTGATATGATACAACTTGATCAAGAAATATAATTTAGAGTATTTTCGATAACATTGATATAAAGGACGATCTGCTTCTCCATCAAGCTGAAAAAATCCCGAGCGGCTTCATTCTGCATGAACACTGGCTCTGAGCCATGCATTTTTTTGTTGAAGTTGTCGTCATGAACACCAAATCCATCACGCATAGCATCATTCACAGGATCATTTTCATCTAGTTGAACTCCTACTTGCGAACTTCGAGGAAGAGCATTATTATATCTCATACCGGCCTTATTACCATGAACTACCAGAATGTATAGTCTTCCAAGAAAGGCATCAGAAGCAAAAGTTCCTTAACAACATTTCATGCATGCCACTTCTTGAACTTGCATCTCTAACACGGACAGACGATCTTGCCATTACAGCTGGCATGAGTGAATGCAAAATCCAAGAAACAATTTAATCCGTAAAAATATTTTGAAGAATTGCGTGGCAACCTGATCCATGACTTATCCATAGCTACTAGAGAGAGAGAGAAGAAAGTATAGTGAAGAAGATGAGTGAATAGAGAATGACGAATGTTTGGAATATTATATTCTGAATTTCCAACATTTAATATTTTGTAATGGTTCATAAACCGCCACAGTAATCGCTATGGTACTACACATTTGTAGCGGTTATATGTCTTAAACTGCTACTAATTTTCAAGCCGTTGGGAATCAAATTGAAGAATTAGTTTTAACCTTGTAGCGGTTATAGGAAAAACCGCTACTAATATTTATTTGTAGCGGTTATACATTAGTAACAGCTACAAATTTCTTGGGGTAGAATAATTTCAAATTTCCAATATTTTATGTTTGTAGCGGTTATTATAAAAAAAACCACTACAAAAATATTTACGACCATTAGAGAATTTTAAATAAAAAATTTGTACTCAATTTGTAGCGGTTATCCTCGTAAACCGCTACAAATTTGCACAAAATGGGGGGAAATTCAAAATTGAAATGTTGAGTCTTTGTAGCAGTATGTAACCTCTACAAATATTGTTTAAAATTTTTTTAATATTTGTAGCGGTTTTATTACAAAACCGCTACAAATATATATATTTAATTTTTTTAATTTTTAGAAATATAAATAATACTGTTGTAATTAATTCACAAATTTAACAACGCGGTCTAAGAATATAAATATAACTATGGTAAACGTAGTAAGATTTAAGTTTTGAAATAAAAATTATATACATTTATTTACAAATGTTTCAACAAGAAAAAATAAATATGTCCTAACCTAAGTAGCAGGGAGTTGATCATCTGGTCCTCCCTTAAGTGGGGCTCCCTCAGGTGCTGCTAGATCGGGGTGCTGGGCAAAGTTAGCAGCACCATCATCATCAGCAGTAACAGGAGGAGGAGGAGGCTGGACGACGAACCGAGGGACAGCAGGAACCTGTGGATGTTGCTCGTCCGAGAACAGGTGACTCCACGACTACTCGAGCATGCTGTTTGTGATATCATGCCACTGCATCTGCTGAGCGTAGTAGAAATCGGCTTGCTGCTGCATCTGCCGCTACTGCTAAGCCACTGCAGCCTGTGTCCGGTCCAAATCTCACCGCAGCTCCTTAACAGACTCATCCCTAGGACGTCTAACCCCGGATGTCTGTGCTCTAGAGCTGCCAGCCTCAGAGGCGGCGCTTCTGCTGTAGACCATGCTAGGTCTGGCGCCTATCCCCATCCCCCGCACGTGTCCAGGGTGCTCAGCCTGACCCAGACCCGCCTTCAAAGGAGCCGTGGGGTCCACTGACCACTGTGACTCCTCGGCCTGGGTTTCTCGTAGCTCAGCCTGCAACTGCTGCATCCACTCCTGTCATTTTATGAAACAATTACTTATTAGCATTTTTCATAATTAAGTTGATTTTATGAAAATTATAATAATGAAATCACTTACAATGCCCGCCTCTGCCTGCTGAGAGGTCAGAGTCCTATCACGGTATCTGTGTGTGATAGCGAACAACTCCCCATAGTCCGTTTGACAGTTCTCTTGCTGTGCCTTCCTCTCCTAAAACAATTACAAAATTCAATTAGTATTATCAAAACATATACATTCTTTATAATATGAAATAACCAGCTAAAACTAATTGATATTATGAAAAGTTACCAGCTCGCTGTAAGTGATAGCAAAGGTCTTCGATCCTGCTATGTGGTGGATCGTCTACTGCCCACGGCACCTCGTGTTCCTCTAAGAAAACGCTTGGAAAAAAATAATATTAAATGTATTAAAACAATATAAAACATTTAAAATTAATAAACTCAAAAAATTAATTAAATTTAAATTATAATTTAGTAATTATCAATTACAAAATTATATATAAATAATCTAATAAATACATTCTTGCCCCTCAACGCTCCTCCTGAATTGGATGAAACTCGCCCAATCGTTCGGCGGGACGCCGTCCAGGATGCTGTCGATCAGATGCTTTAGAGGCATCGTCCCATCCTTATCCACACTATGGAAGAGATGATTCCTCTTGTTCCTCCAGCCATCGCCCATCTTCATCAGCGTGTACCTTTTCCAGTTGGCCCGGACGGCAAATCTCAGCTGTAAAAAAATATTTAAATATGAATAATTACAAATAGCCTATTAAAAAATATTAATTAAATAGGATTAATTACAAAAAATATTAATTAAATACTATTAATTACCTGCACCACCTCCTCCCACGCGAGGTCCTTCGGCCCCTTTGGAACATTCCTCCACGTCTTGAAGTAGAGGGGGAACCACATCCAATTCGAGTTGAGGTTGTTCAGGAAGCAGTTGAACAGGTGACCCCCATTGTCGATAGGCTGGTCCATGCCCTCATTCCACGGCACTGCAACTCGTAGTGTCTGGTCCATGCTGTTCAGACAAGCCACGTCCAGCCTCCTAGTGGACAGGTTCCCCTACTCATCTACACAATTTACTGCACATTAGATAAATTGTAATTCAAATTTAACATTTCAAATTTCAATATATAATTTATTAAATTAAAAAAATTATTTACCTTGGACCTGTACCTCAAACCCAGTAGACCATGAAGACGAATCTCGTGGGTTGTTCTGCTCTCGCACCTCCTCCTCATTGAGGAACTGCTCCATCTTTCTGATCCTAATCAGGATCTCGAAGTCCTCATTCGCATCATAGTCATCGACGCTGATATCTCCCTCTCCCAGATCAAGCACCTCTGGTGCGTTCGTCTCCTGTGGGATGACTGTCTGTGGTGGCTGTGGTAGGGCCAACTCCTATGGCTGCTGTGGGGAGAGGGGCTGAAATGGCACAGTCGACTACCCTCCGCGCTACCCCCTCCCACTGCCCCCTCCTCTGCTGCTGACACCCCGCAGAATCGGTCTGGGGACCACAGGCTCCTTCTCCTTATCCATCCTTGAAGCTATACAAACTATAAAAATTAAAGTAGAGGAAGATGGAGATGATCAAATCCCAACCCCTAAAGATCGCGTGGCACCACCCTGTTTGTTTCCTTAGCTCCTCCCTTAAATGTGTCAGGTCTTCAGCTTTTCAGAGATGAGGAACAATAACCTAATCCCTGGTCAAAACGCAAGTTTTGACCAGGGACTTAAGTGACAATTTTAAAACCTTTGATTATGGATTAGATTCAAACTTTTTGAAATGTTTTGGGGCTAGACTACAATTTCAGAAAATTTTGGGTCATTATCAGTCATTTTCTCTTGACCCCTTTCTTTACAAATTTGTGATTCTAAAAAATTTTGGGGTCCTTTCTATAATTTTCTCTAATCCTCCAAATATTGATTCTAACCCTAAAAAATCACCAAATTTTTCCAAAATCCCTGCAATGCAATATTAAACACAATGTAGCATTAAAAGTTCAAGGGATAATTGTACACAAAACAATAATTAATAAATTACGACCATTTTGCCCCTAATTTCAATTAATTCAAAACAATTGTTCCTAACTAAAATTAGTGCTTAATTATGCAATATTGTCTTAGGAAATGCATTAAAAATCCCAATTTAGTTATGAAAATTTATATAAAAATATGGTTCAATTAGTTTGGGAATGGAACTATAGAATTTGGAGCACAAAGCCGTCAAGATGGAACCATCAAGGTAATAAAGGTCATCATACTCCTCAGCAGTGCTAATCATCTTCCTCGATGAGAGATCCTAAAACACAATGAGTAGAAAAAAATGAGCAGAGCAATTGGCTTGTTTGGTCAATTTACTAATTAAGAGAAGATTGCATGCTAGACAAGGAACATACAAAACTGAGTCAAGATGTAGAGAATTAGAGATGTTCACAATACTAGCACTGGCTATGGGGGCTAATGTTCCAGTGGCTGTCTTAATTTTTTCATTACCAATAAGTGGCTGATAGGAGACAAAGAGTAGAACTTCAGAAGTCATATGATTGGATGCCCCTATGTAGACAATCCAACAGGATGGGCGAGAGGAAGTATTATGAAGAGAAAAAAATTGGTTACCTTTGTGGGCCACCGTTGCATTTACGTGACTGGACGATTGAGTTTGCATTTGTTTTAGCATATCAAGAATTTGACTTTTTTGGTTTGGGTTTGAAGTTGGGAATGGAGATATCAGGTTTATTTGTTCGTGGTTCACCTGGTAACCTCTAGTCTTGTTCTTTCAGGGGCTTCCAATCTACTGGTTTGCTGTGGAGTTCCTGGCAACGGTCATGAGAATGACCTGGTTTATTGCAGTGATCACAAAAAACTTTAGGTCTCGTATAGGGGGATAGTAAGATTGGTGTTGTACTAACCAAGACGGGAGATGAGGTTGGTGCTGAACTGATTAAGGTAGAGGACTTAGAATGATTTTTCAATATCACATGATGGCGTGACTCTTCTCATCAAACTTTAGAGAAGACTTCACGGGGTGATGGCAGGGAAGGGCTTCTTAGGATACGACTGCGAACTTCATCAAACTCAGGATTTAAGTTAGTAAGGAAGATAAGTATTTTATCAGTGTCCACGTTCTTCCGGTGGTAGGCCATGTCAGCAGGAGAAGACCATCTCTCTGTGTCGTATAAGTCCAATTCTTACCACACAGCAATAAGTTCCTGCCAGTAATTGGTGACATCTCATACCCCTTACACTGACTTCCAAGCCTGTCATCGAAGATCATAGATGTGCGAGAGATCTTGTGTGTCAGAATAAGAATCTTGAACAGCCTCTCAGATAGCATAAGCCATTGGTAGGTACATGAATGTCCAGCAAAGTTGAGGAGTCGTAGAATTGATAAGCCAAAATGACACCAGGGAATTGTCTATCTCCCATTGTTGCATCGCCGGTGACATCAGATTAGAGGGTGCCATCGCTTCGCCATTAAGGAAACCGCGTTTACCACGCCCTCCAACAGCAAGTTGCACTGCTTGAGCCCATTCACCATAGTTCATCGGCGTCACTTTGTCAGAGATGATGAGACTAGAGGAACCGTCATGACTGGGAATTGATTCAAGAGAACTCCCAGATCGATGCAGATCAGCGATTGAAGAGTCATGCAGATTGGACCCCATGTGTAAGTCGAGTTGATGACTATCTAACTCAACAGAGGTATCTGGATCAGAATTTGAGGGCTCTAATACCATGTGGAATTTTTGTGAGTTTCATAATCCGATACATTATTCTATTCACATGTTATGCAATATATAGATTACAAGCAACAGCTATCGCTAGAGATACGCTGGATTTGAAATTTGAATAGGTTAACAAAATATATTATGTTAATATATAGATAACTAATTCCTATAATATCTAATTAATTATAATTATAACAGATTTACCATAGACCCTTTGAGCTAGCCTAAGTTAGGTGAATTAATTCCTCCATATCGGATATAAATTAATCCCTCTAACCGAAACTCAATTTAAATACTAACAATTGCTATTAACAATATGCAAGGCACAAGTAACCAAGAACACTCGCATTACAAACATAATATATTCATAGCAATTCCAAGCACAGGCTTAACCAAGTTATTATATAAGAAATTGCCACTAATGACGTACAAAATGTCAAGCACAAAGTTAAAACAAATACATATAATCTTAAAAATTGTATGGAACACCAATTCAAAACTTCAATCTAACATACTAATTAAACTCTAAACCTAGAATTTAACTAATATGAAAAATTATATATAGGAATTAGATAGTAAAATACTTCCCTATAAGCTCCAAGCTCAAGACTCAAACCATTGCTTTAGGATTAAAGAGCTTTAGTTGCTGCAATTCATACAAATATCATCAAAGAGAAGATCCTCCTCCCTCAACAAAATCATAGCCATAGGAAACACTACGGGAAGCAACATTAAAGAAGAGTGAACCACAAATAAACAACACAAGGGGTTTAAAATTCACAGCCTCCTCTGCAATCAACAAGCGCAGGAGGCAACTGTAATATCCCAATTTGTGATTAAGGTCTAATGACAATGGTATTGATTGTAATTTGTGCAATTAAATGTTTTTGGAGAAATGAGATGTGAATTTAGTATAAATGTGTGTGGTGTTTAAGATCAAGGGTTGAGATGTTGACATGTGGCAATGTTATGGACCATAGGATGAGGCATAAGAGACAAAAACCACCTTTTTCTCTCTCTTCTCTCTCCTATGCGTTTTTTTAGCATGGACAAGAGGAAAAGTGGTACATCAACACCATCCTTTCTTCATCCCTTCCATCTCTCATTTTCTCTCTCTTCCTTCACCATTTTCGCTGAACTCAAGCTTGGAAAGAGAAAGGGAAAGCTTTGATTTTGGGTGAGTAATGGTCCTCCTTTGCTCAAATCCTTTTCTCTAAAGTTGTGCATTTCATTGAGAGCTACATTATGGTGATTTCAGAATTTGGAAAGGTGGTGGTTTGTGTGTTGGAGCGAAATCAAAATTTGATAATCAAGAAACTAGTCTTGGAAAGAGGAAGAGGTAAGAATTTGGAACCTTTTGACATATTTATTGTGGTCATTGGTTTAGCTTTGAGGATTTTGGATTTTTGCCCTGATTTTGGCTTAATTTTGAAATGTGTAAATTGGTTAGTGTTTAGTGGGAAATTGGTGTCATAGTATGTCTTTGAGCATTTAAAATTGATTTGGAATGTTGGTTTGGATTGGTTTGCAATATGGTGGTTTGATTGAGTTCTTGGTAAGACATGTGGTGGTCATTGTGTAACATGCCAATCGAGGTTGAATTATGTTGTTTTGATGATTTCAGTGGATTCCTTGTACAAATTTATGTGGGAATGGTATTTGATATGAATATGGGAACCATTGGAAGCATTGGTGCAAAATTGAAATGTTGTCCATTGAAAGTCTATTCTGGGCAGTCAGGTTGTCTGGACGTTTTGAATAGGCAAATGGTGTCTAAAAATTCTGAAAATTTTCAGATTTAAAGTTCACATTCCAAGCTTCAAAATGGACATAAATTTTGTGTCATTTCGTTTTTTGAGCTAAGCGTAATGACTGTCCAAAGTTTGGGATTAAAACTGGAATCTGTTTTGGAATAGGGGTGAATTTCGTGTAATTCTGTACTTTTGTGGTGATTTCCAGTAATGGTCAATATTTTTCCTAGGAATAGGACTTAAATAGCTTTCATTTGGCTTTAGAATCACCTCATTTCGATTTTTCTAGAATTAGTTATGATTTTTGAAAGTTGTCTTGGCTGCAGCCAACCCCACTATTTTCAGCATTTTGTGAGTTTGTAAGTAATTTCCAACCTAATACTTACCAATCCTTTTAGGTTCTCTTTGAGCTTGTTATAACCATTTAAGGGACTCATATGGAACCTATTTTAAGTGTTTGGAAGTAAGAATTGGAGGTAGGAAATTAATCCTCCATTCTTGATTTTTTTTGTTTATAGGTTTTGACATTTGTCGTACCCGCGAGCCCACTGTGCCAAAGGACGTCAGGAAAGAACAAGGTAGTGACTCCTTCTTTATACCTTATGTGATACATTGTATATGTGCTAAATCATTGATTTGTGATGGATTCGTATGCTGCAAGATTTGTGAAATTGTGAATGCACTGCTATACCAATAGTCCCTGAGTAGCTAACAACGGTTCGGGTAAGGGCTGTGTGCCTTCCCGGCGGTAAAAGGGGATGAGGTTAGGGTGTGATATTTGTGAATTTGTGGGCCGAAAGGCAATATGTGAGCCATAAGGCTATTCGTATGTACTGCCATACCAACAGTCCCTGAGTCGCTAACAACGGTTCAGGTTAGGATGGTGTGCCTTCCCGACGGTAAAAGGGGATGAGGGTGGAGTGTGATTTATGTTGTTGCTGATTATGTGGTGATTTGTTTACATGCTATGTGATTACGTGTGGTATGAATGATTTGTTACTACTGAGATTCTTTAGAATCTCACTCTTTCCAAATGACTAACATTCCAGACAGGGCGAGTGGCTCCAAGGATAAGCGGCCAACCAGGAGCAGTTAGGGCTTGTAGGGACATTTATTTTGGTCTATGTTAGTTATCTATTTTGGTTGGGATTACTGTATGTATATAGTGAATTCTTTTGGACATGTAATCCCCATTTGGGAAACATTAAACCCATTTTATATATATGAACCCCGGGGTTGCCGGGATTTTAGTTACGTACTCTGATATTTGTGAATGTGATATATCTGCACAGGTAATTGTATTCGAAAGTGGATGTGAAACCAGATGAAATTGTGTTTCTGAACTATTTTTTTTTGGACACCCTATCTTGAAGATAAGGGATTTTAAATGTTGTTTTGTCTTATTGGTCTCTATTTCACTTAAATTTTGTAATCCGGATATAATTACTGTGAGGGGGTTACATTTTTGGTATCAAAGCTGTAGTTCCTGGCAAGGGTAGAGTTTGCTAGGATAGCTCCCATAGTTTAACCTTAGTGATAGAAGATTATTTGTGAATGTTTGTTTATATACACATCTTTGGGTTATGATTGTGGATATATGAGATTTGTAGATATGTGTATACATTATTTGTGGAACTGACCTAGTGAATGAATTGTAGAATGAAAAAGACAAGGGGTCGTCCCAGTGGACAGCGAGTAGACCCTGAGGTGGAAGTAGTTAATGACAATCCACCGGACCCTATGCAAGAGTTAATGGGCTTGATAAAGGATCAACGGGACATGATAGCTGAACTAAGAGAAGAGCTCATAGCTGAGAAAGCTAAGAATAATGAGGGTCGAGGTCAATCTACTCATGAGGAAACTCGAGAGGAAACCCGGGAAGAGACTGCTGAAGGGTCGGCAAGACCGTTAGAATCCCTACCTCATGCGATTCCAAATCAAGAATCCCATGGAGTGCCAGTCAGGGAGGAAAGAGACCTTGAGTTTTGGGTCTCCAGATTCTGTAAGCACCTACTTCCGGCATTTAAGGGGAAGTTTGATCCTCAGGCGGCGAAAGATTGGCTACACCATCTTGAGAAGATTTTTGAGGTTTTGGTATGTCCCTCAGAAGTGAAAGCCAAGATAGCGGTGTACAAGCTTGAGGGAGATGCAGACTGCTGGTGGCGTAACATTGCCTTGTCGTTGCGGGTTAAGAATATACCATTGACCTGGGAAGTGTTTCAGCAACACTTCAATGAGAAATATTTTCCCAAGTCGGTGAGGCTTGAGAAGGAGACCGAGTTCTTGAATATCAAGCAAGGGGACACGGAATCCTTTGATGAGTATTTGTCCCGATTTACCCGCCTATCCTGGTATTCTTCTTATCTACAGAAGATGGATGACGAGGAGTTGAGCTCCGACATGTTGATACAGGGTTTGAGGCATGATATGAGAAAGAGACTCGCCACCCACCAGTTCTCCAAGTTCAACAAAGCCGTTGAAGAATGTCGAATCACAGAAAGCAATTTAAGAGAGTTATATCCGGCTAAGACTGTTGGTGGGCATAGTGAGCCTAGTAAGGGCGGTATTTCTCAGAAGCGGAAAGGCTCGGGATCATCATCTTCATTTAGGGGCGGTGGGAAGAAGCCCTACCAGCCCAGAGATTGTGAACCCCAGAAATTTGGGACTGACTGGAAATGTCATCGTTGTAATCAGTCACATTATGGCAAAAATTGTCGGGGTAAAATGATTTGTTTTAACTGTAAGCAACCCGGACATCTTTCTAGAGATTGCCAGCGACCGCAAGCAAAGCAGAGGCCAAGGACTCAGGGCCGAGTATTTGCTATGACTCATGAAGAAGCCCGGAAATCCCCAGAGCTGATACAAGGTATAGTTCTTCTTAATAGATTTGTGCTACAAGTATTGTTTGACTCGGGTGCAAGTCACTCCTTTATTTCTTATGATTGTGTGAAGCGCCTGGGTATGAATATGTATAAGTTACCATTCGATTTGATTGTGTCTACACCGATGGGGTTAAGGCTGTAACCACTGAAGCCTGCTTGAATTGTGTTGTAACCGTTGAGGGTCGTGAGTCTGTGGTAGATTTGATTTGCTTACCGCTCTGCCAATTGGAAGTCATTCTGGGTTTTGATTGGTTAAGAGCTAATAATGTGTTGTTAGATTGTAGAAACAAGAGAATAGTATATCCTGTTTCTCATAACATTGAGGATGGAAATGTTGATTTGAATTTCCTTTCGACAGCTAAGGCTGAGAAATATTTGCAAAAGGGTTGCCAAGGGTATATGGTTTTCTTTTCTGTACAAGGAGAAACCAGTGAGTCTTTGAGTAGTATACCCATAGTGAATGAATTCCCTGAGGTTTTTTCGGATGATTTAAGTGGATTGCCTCCTTAGAGGGAAGTTCAATTCCTGATTGACATTGTGCCTGGAGCGGGTTCGATATCCAAAGCCCCATATCGTATGGCTCTAAATGAAATGGCTGAATTGAAGAAGCAGATTGAAGATTTGCTTGAGAAAGGGTTTATTAGACCTAGTGCGTCGCCTTGGGGTGCTCCAGTTTTGTTTGTGTAAAAGAAAGACGGGAGTCTTCATTTGTGCATCAACTATAGAGAGTTGAATAAGATTACCGTCAAGAACAAGTACCCTCTCCCTCGAATTGATGATTTGTTAGATCAATTATCTGGTTTATGTGTGTTTTCGAAGATTGATATAAGGTCAGGGTATCATCAGCTGCGAGTGAAAGCGGAAGATGTTCCGAAAACTGCTTTCTGAACTAGGTATGGTCATTATGAATTCTTAGTGATGCCATTTGGGTTGACCAATGCGCCTGCGGTTTTCATGGATTACATGAACCGTATTTTTTGGCAATACCTAGATCAATTTCGTTGTGGTATTTATCAACGATATTTTGATATACTCTAAGAGTAGAGAAGAGCATGAGCATCATTTGAGAATTGTGTTGAATATATTGCGTGAGAAACAGCTCTATGCTAAATTGAGTAAATGCGAATTCTGGCTTTCAGAAGTGAAATTCTTAGGCCATGTTATTTTGCAAGAAGGGGTCTCTGTGGATCCCAGTAAAGTGGAATCAGTACTGAACTGGAAGAGGCCAGAAACTGTTGCTGAGATACGCAATTTTCTGGGTCTTGCCGGTTACTACCAGAGATTTATCTAAAATTTCTCCCGTATTGCCTTGCCAATGACCAAGCTCACGAGAAAAGATCAGCCGTTTGTGTGGGATGAGAAATGTGAAAATTGTTTTGTGGAGCTGAAGGAGAGGTTGACTACGGCACCTGTGTTGATTTTGCCCGATCCCAATTTGATATATGTTGTGTATTCTTATGCCAGTGGGCAGGGATTAGGGTGTGTCCTTATACAGCAGGGACGTGTGGTGGCCTATGCCTCTCGATAGCTCAGACCTCATGAATTGAACTATCCCACTCATGATCTGGAGCTTGCGGCTATTGTGTTTGCCTTGAAGATTTGGAGGCATTATTTGTATGGTGTGACTGTAGAACTGTACTGCGACCACAAGAGTCTTAAGTATCTATATGATCAAAAAGAATTGAACATGAGACAACGGCGCTGGATGGAGTTGCTTAAGGACTACAACCTGGAAATAAAATATCATCCGGGTAAAGCAAATGTAGTCGTTGATGCTCTTAGTCGAAAGACTGTGCTTGTGGCAGCTATGATGATACAGGAGGGGAAGTTGATTGCTGATTTTCAAGATATGAATTTATCAAACCAGATCATCTGTGCCAACTATACTGTTTCCCAAGGGGAAAGTGACTTGAGAGCTGAAATTGAAGAGGCTCAGAGGCAAGATGACTGGATACAACGTAATCTAGCTAGAATAGAGCGGGGAGAAGCTCAGGGCTATGATGTGTCGCCTAGTGGACTGATTCGTTATCAGAAGAGAATTTGTGTTCCACTTAAAGCGGATTTGAGACAGAAGATTTTAGATGAGGCGCATAAGAGCCGGTACACTCTTCATCCTGGTATGACCAAAATGTATCATAATTTGAAATCCGTATATTGGTGGCCGGGAATGAAGAGTGATGTGACAAAATATGTGGCAAGATGTCTCACATGTCAGAGGGTAAAGATCGAGCACCAAAGACCGCCGGGTCTACTGTAAAGTCCTGAAATTCCAGAATGGAAATGGGAAAGTGTGACCATGGATCTTGTTGTGGGATTGCCCAGGATCAGGAACTATGATGCGATCTGGGTAATTGTAGACCGGTTAACGAAGTCGGCACACTTTATACTGATCAATGCTGGTTATTCTCCAGACATACTAGCAGATATATACATCCGAGAGATTGTGAAGCTTCATGCCACACCGAAGAATATCATTTCCGACGGAGATCCTCGATTCACTTCTAGATTTTGGAGGGCATTGCATGAGGCACTGGGTACTCAGTTGAGATTCAGTACAGCCTATCATCCTCAGACAGATGGACAGTCAGAGAGGACTATTCAGACTTTAGAGGATATGTTGCGGGCATGTGTTCTCTACTTTAAAGGAAGTTGGGATCGTTTCTTCCACTTGCTGAGTTTGCCTATAACAATAGCTATCATGCGAGCATTCAGATGGCGCCGTATGAAGCATTGTATGGAAGAAAATGCCAATCGCTATTGTGTTGGAATGAATTGTCAGAGAGGAAGCTTTACAGGCCTGATCTTGTTGATCAAACCTCAGCCCAGATTGGAATCATTCGTAAGAGGCTTCTTACAGCTCAGAGTCGGCAGAAAAGCTATGCTGACAAGAGGAGAAGGCCTCTAGAGTTTGAAGTTGGTGACCATGTGTTTATGAGAATATCTCCTGTCACCGGTATTGGGCGAGCTATTAAGCGAAAGAAGTTGAGGCCAAGGTATATAGGTCCTTTTGAGATCCTTGGAAGGATTGGGCCTGTTGCTTATCAGATAGCCCTACCCCCGAACTTGAGCAGAATCAATGATGTGTTTCACGTTTCCCAACTAAAGAAGTACCAACCGGATCCATCTCACATTGTTGAGTATGAGGAGGTGGAGTTACAAGATAACTTCACGTATGCAGTGGAGCCAGAGCAAATCATTGACCGAGAAGAACGACGGCTCAGACACCAAAGCATCCCTTATGTGAAAGTGATTTGGAAGGGAATGACTCATAGAGAAGCGACTTGGGAAGCGGAAGAAGATATGCGAAGGCGATATCCGGAGTTTATGGCTCAAGTGGTGTAGCAATTTCGAGGGCGAAATTTATTTTTCGGGGGGAGAATTGTAATATCCCAATTTGTGATTAAGGTCTAATGACAATGGTATTGATTGTAATTTGTGCAATTAAATGTTTTTGGAGAAATGAGATGTGAATTTAGTATAAATGTGTGTGGTGTTTAAGATCAAGGGTTGAGATGTTGACATGTGGCAATGTTATGGACCATAGGATGAGGTATAAGAGACAAAAACCACCTTTTTCTCTCTCTTCTCTCTCTTATGAGTTTTTTTAGCATGGACAAGGGGAAAAGTGGTACATCAACACCATCCTTTCTTCATCCCTTCCATCCCTCATGTTCTCTCTCTTCCTTCACCATTTTCGCTGAACTCAAGCTTGGAAAGAGAAAGGGAAAGCTTTGATTTTGGGTGAGTAATGGTCCTCCTTTGCTCAAATCCTTTTCTCTAAAGTTGTGCATCTCATTGAGAGCTACATTATGGTGATTTCAGAATTTGGAAAGGTGGTGGTTTGTGTGTTGGAGCGAAATCAAAAGTTGATAATCAAGAAACTAGTCTTCGAAAGAGGAAGAGGTAAGAATTTGGAACCTTTTGACATATTTATTGTGGTCATTGGTTTAGCTTTGAGGATTTTGGATTTTTGCCCTGATTTTGGCTTAATTTTGAAATGTGTAAATTGGTTAGTGTTTAGTGGGAAATTGGTGTCATAGTGTGTCTTTGAGCATTTGAAATTGATTTGGAATGTTGGTTTGGATTGGTTTGCAATATGGTGGTTTGATTGAGTTCTTGGTAAGACATGTGGTGGTCATTGTGTAACATGCCAATGGAGGTTGAATTATGTTGTTTTGATGATTTCAATGGATTCCTTGTACAAATTTATGTGGGAATGGTATTTGATATGAATTTGGGAACCATTGGAAGCATTGGTGCAAAATTGAAATGTTGTCCATTGAAAGTCTATTCTGGGCAGTCAGGTTGTCTGGACGTTTTGAATAGGCAAATGGTGTCTAAAAATTCTGAAAATTTTCAGATTTAAAGTTCACATTCCAAGCTTCAAAATGGACATAAATTTTGTGTCATTTCGTTTTTTGAGCTAAGAGTAATGACTGTCCAAAGTTTGGGATTAAAACTGGAATCTGTTTTGGAATAGGGGTGAATTTCGTGTAATTCTGTACTTTTGTGGTGATTTCCAGTAATGGTCAATATTTTTCCTAGGAATAGGACTTAAATAGCTTTCATTTGGCTTTGGAATCACCTCATTTCGATTTTTCTAGAATTAGTTATGATTTTTGAAAGTTGTCTTGGCTGCAGCAGAAAAATTTGGGCTGCAGCGCAAAACCTTCTGTGCGCGTTTTGGCCGCAGCCAGAAATTCTTGGCTCTAGCCAAAAAAATTCTGTGCACGTTTTGGCTGCAGCCAGAGGATTCTTGGCTGCAGCCAACCCCACTATTTTCAGCATTTTATGAGTTTGCAAGTAATTTCCAACCTAATACTTACCAATCCTTTTAGGTTCTCTTTGAGCTTGTTATAACCATTTAAGGGACTCATATGGAACCTATTTTAAGTGTTTGGAAGTAAGAATTGGAGGTAGGAAATTAATCCTCCATTCTTGATTTTTTTGTTTATAGGTTTTGACATTTGTCGTACCCGCGAGCCCACTGTGCCAAAGGACGTCAGGAAAGAACAAGGTAGTGACTCCTTCTTTATACCTTATGTGATACATTGTATGTGTGCTAAATCATTGATTTGTGATCGATTCGTATGCTGCAAGATTTGTGAAATTGTGAATGCACTGCTATACCAATAGTCCCTGAGTAGCTAACAACGGTTCGGGTAAAGGCTGTGTGCCTTCCCGGCAGTAAAAGGGGATGAGGTTAGGGTGTGATATTTGTGAATTTGTGGGCCGAAAGGCTATTTGTGGGCCGAAAGGCAATATGTGAGCCGTAAGGCTATTCGTATGCACTGCCATACCAACAGTCCCTGAGTCGCTAACAACGGTTCAAGTTAGGACAGTGTGCCTTCCCGACGGTAAAAGGGGATGAGGGTGGAGTGTGATTTATGTTGTTGCTGATTATGTGGTGATTTGTTTACATGCTATGTGATTACGTGTGGTATGAATGATTTGTTACTACTGAGATTCTTTAGAATCTCACTCTTTCCAAATGACTAACATTCCAGACAGGGCGAGTGGCTCCAAGGATAAGCGGCCAACCAGAAGCAGTTAGGGCTTGTAGGGACATTTATTTTGGTCTATGTTAGTTATCTGTTTTGGTTGGGATTACTGTATGTATATAGTGAATTCTTTTGGACATGTAATCCCCATTTGGGAAACATTAAACCCATTTTATATATATGAACCCCGGGGTTGCCGGGATCTTAGTTACGTACTCTGATATTTGTGAATGTGATATATCTGCACAGGTAATTGTATTCGAAAGTGGATGTGAGACCAGATGAAATTGTGTTTCTGAACTGTATTTTTTTTGGACACCCTATCTTGAAGATAAGGAATTTTAAATGTTGTTTTGTCTTATTGGTCTCTATTTCAATTAAATTTTGTATTCCGGATATAATTACCGTGAGGGTGTTACAGCAACCGAAGAAGACAAGGGAATATTGATGATGCCACGATGCTTTGGAAGCTCACCAGAATACTGAAAAATTAAGGACAACAGGCGGAGATGGAAGAGGTGTATGACAGCTAGGATATAGGTCTGTGGTGAAGGAAATCGAAGTTGGAGGTGGTAGTGAGCTCCTAGCTCTCTCGGTTCTCCACTCTCATCTCCCAAACGCCGTGGTTTCCAGACCTTCAGCTCTCAGCCTTCTCTTCTCCTTGCTTTGTTTGAATCCCGTGGTGGTAAAGGAGATGATGGTCTCCGGCAGCTGTGGTGGACGATGACGCCGCCAACGAGAGAGGAAGAAAAATGTTAAGGTGTTGAGGGCAGTGATGATCCGAATTCAAGCTTTCGTTCCTCTAGTCTTTGGTTCATTTTTCGGCGCCTCTGTTCTGCAGTTAAATCTGTCTGAAAACTGATTCAAATTCTGACCTAGGTGGACACCAAAACGCAGCAGTTGAACTCGTGGACTAAATTGGCATTTTCAAAATTCATGGGACCAAACTGACATTTTGTAAATTTGAACCCCAAACCGCCATTTTCAATTTTATTCCCATTTTTCAAGTACCTAAAAATAAATATAATTAACCCAACATCAAATCTTCTCAAAAATAAATAATTAAAAGTAATTATAATTTTTATGACAATTTTGCTCTTTTTAATCTTAATTTAATATAATTACTCTTAATCTCAATTAAGCACAAAGAAGTTATTTTAAGTTAAATTATTATAACAAAATCCCTAAATAAAATATAAAAATATATAATAAAATTAGAGATTTGTCATGCCAACTTCTCTTCAGCTTCCATCCTCTTCTTTTGCATGTGCTCCAATGCAATGTCACATTTCCCAAGTTCTTCGTCCATGGTTGAGATTTTCACTTCTGTTACCAAGACATCATATCTGTCAATGACAAAAACTTTGGCCTGAACCAACTCTATCCCATCCTTATCAAACCCAAGAAAAGCTGCAGCACCTAAGTTCGCCCCTTGGGTGGTTTTGTCGAATGCTGTAATGGTATAAGTTATTTTAGTAGCCAGCATGACCAAAATATCAACCAGAACCCTATTGGAAAAAGATATCATTGGGTGGGTAGGTTGTCCACGAGGCAGCCTTAGTTGAGGATATAGCTCAAGTGCTTTCGCTAGTAAAGCTCGTTCTACATCCTTCAACTCCCCAAGTCGAAAAATTTCACCAATCTCTAATATCGGAGAAGAACAACCGGCAGCTCCAGTTTGTAATTCTAACATATATATAGCCAAGAAAGTTAGTACATGACTGAGAGAGAATCTGAAAGTATGACAAAAAGAAAGACAGTTACGATGATGGGAAGAGGGAACAACATCATGAGAGCTTGTGTTGTTATCCATTGGAATATTGGGATTAAAATCGCAAGAGTATGTCCGCAAGTTAGCCATTTCAGCCTTCTCTGATTTAGGTCCTTCTTCAACATATGCCCATGTTTCTTTAGTACTCTACATAGCACAATGTAAAAAATTAATCTAACAACCTTCTTAAAACTAGGTAAAAGAAAATTTTGATTTACAAAGTGACATTAATATTATATCATATAAAATTTCTATTATTCACTAATTATTTTTTCCTAGCAACATATCTAATATATGTTGGTTCAAAAAAAGTAGTATGAGACAAGATCAATGACATAATTGTTTTCTTCCCTTAAATCCAAAATACAAAACAATCTAGCTAGAAAACTACAATTCCTATATAAGTAAGGACAATGTTGTTCCCTTTACAAATTGCTTTCCTAAAGGCATATCCAATGATCCTCTTGGCTGCTTCATTAACTCTAGATGGGTTGACTGAATTGCTCCTTCATCTTCATTTGATGAATCATGCTTTTGAAAGTTTTGTTTCACAGATTCTTCCATACTAGCAAACTAGAAATCATTATATACAAGTCATTTTCATTGGTCTTGCATTTCTGAATATATAAACTCCAAATTTCTGCATCATTATAATGATAATGAAAAAACATACATTCATTTGACGAGTTTTGATTTCATCTCTTGCTTCTTCAAGTGAGAGTTGATCTATCAAATGTGGTCCGATTAATGATTGATCATAGAAGAGTCAGTATTATGTACCATCATAGCCATTTTCATATTCAAATCTCTTAAAAAAATCATAATAAACTTATGTTGGCGGATCACACGAGATTCGCTAATCATTCCTTGATTATATCTATAGTATTTATTGTACATTAGTCAACTTTCTCATCCCCAATTTTAGGGTTATTTATTTTCTGATATTGTATCATTTACTGCAGGCACCATTGCTAATTCTGTGTGATTAGTAACCTACATAAAAGGGCAAAAGAAAAAAAAATGCAGGTCCCTTCATTTGGGTTTGTATATTTTTAAAATGAATTGTTGTTTACATCTATGTTAATAAAATATCAAAAGACATACAAGTCTTATTGGTCCTACTATCTGCTTTCTTGAATCTGAATTAGTTGATCCAACTGTTGTCACTTTTGTCGGCTTCTCTGATTCAAATTCCTCTTGAGAACTGGAGTGATCTCCTGTTTCTTTAATAGCCTGCATAGAACAAAGTGGAAAAAATGCATGTAGTTTTCTTTATTTGGTTCTCATTTAAATGAGTTGTTGCTTAAGATTGTGCGGAATGAGAATAAAATCATCATACAGAACACTTCAATTTCTATAATTAGAAAATGGTGACAAACTTACTAGTGCAGAATCTTCAATTAGTCTTGTAGATTGCTTCCTTAAATCTGAGTTAGTTGATCGAACTATTGTCATGTCATCATCATCTGCATAATTCTTTTTTAGGCCTTGTTCCATTGTATCTTTGATGCTATGAGTAATCTAAAAGTAAGAAGAAATAAGTTGCAGCTTCATGTTTGAATATAATCATGCAACTTCCATCCTTAATCACTCCACCTATATTTCCAACTAATCAAACTATTACACAGAGAGATAAAAAAGGGAAAAAAAAGATTTTCCAACTCTGTTCTATGGAACAAAAAGCAGAGCAAAGCTTGTGTGTTTATTTGTGTTGATGGATGCATGATTTTCTAAAGACCAGGCCTATAATGTTAAGTATATATGGGGACTCATTAATTAATTCTACCACTTTAATTTATTAACTAATTGTGGCTTACATCTGTTTTTGTAAAACCACTAATCTCAGCCGTTATATATATATATATATATATGTAATGACCCAGTTTTAGATTAAGGGCTAATGACTCTGATGTTGATTGTAATTAGTGTAATTAAACACTTTTGGATAAATGTGATATGGATTTAATATAAATGTTCATAGTGATGATTTATTAATCATAGTGAAACCAGGGGCAAAATGGTAAAATTGAAAATTTACCAATCAATTGGTCAGTTACCAAAAAGGAAACTCATTGGTGATTAGAGATCAAGGGTTGAGATCTATTGGCTATAGGTCGGAATCCTGTGCTTTAAGCTTATGTGAGCTCATAGAGGAAGTGAACAAGATTAAGACAAGTGTCATGTTGTGGGCCAATGGATCAAGCTAAAAGACAAAAACTCACTTTTTCTCTCTATTCTCTCTCCTATTCGGTTTGGTGTATGGGAAAGGGAAAGAGATACTTGCTTCATCATCATCATCTTCCTCATCTCTCATATTCTCTCTCCTTCTTCTCCATTTTATGTGATCAAGCAAGAAAAGAGAAAGAGAAAGCTTGAATTTTGTGTGAGTAATAGTTCTCATATGATTAAATCCTCTTCATTAAACTTGTTCATAGTGTTAAGAGCTCCATTTTGGTGGTTTTAGAATTCTGAAAAGTGGTGATTTGGGTGTTAGAGAAAATTTGAAAGTTTGAGAATCAAGGTTCTGGTTTTGACAAAGTGAAGAGGTAAGGATTTGATGCTTTTTGGTATATTTATTGTGATTTTTAAATAAGTTTAAGAAATTCTGGAATTTTCCCTGGTTTTATGCCAATTTTAAATGTATGGATTAGATGTTGAATAATGTTGGAATTGGTTCATTGTGAAGTTATTTGAGTGTTGGATGTGGATTTGAGTTTTGGAAGTGTGTTGATTGGAATTGGGTATTGTGTGTGTATTAGATAGACCCAAGAGTTAGATTGTGGTTAAAATGGTTTTCTGGGTGTTTTGGAGTTTACCAATGTGTTCCTTAGGCAATGTTATGTAGGTATGAGCTTTGTATGGAGTTTGGGAACCATTGGGAGCAATTTTAACCAATCTGGGAATTTTTGTCAGTCGCTGCGATCTGGGCAATCTGATAGCATCACTCGAGTGAGGGAGGATCTCACTCGAGTGCTTCCGTGTGTTTTCCCTTTCTCCTTTGTGTTTTTCCTGGGTTTTCATGAAGGAAGCTCAAGTACACTTCTTAAACCACGAGTGATGTTGGTGATCACTCGAGTGAGCAAGGGATCACTCAAGTGATGGTTGAGTTTATGGTTAGGGTTGCTCTCGAGTTGTCACTCGCTGGTCAATGTTCAAGAGAGTGTTCTAACACTCACAAGTATGGGCTCCTCACCCGAGTGCCAAGGGTGGTGCTCGAGTGAGCTTTTCCTTCTGATGTTGTATATGCTCTTGGGTTGTCACTTTTTATGTTGCACTTTCGGGGACTCGAATGAATTTGGAACCATCACCTGAGTGTGATCCCCCATGCTCGAGTATTGTGAGCACTTTTTGGCTATAGTGGTTGCTCACTATCAAACACTCACGAGTGAGAGCTAGTCTCAATCGAGTGCAAGTCTCTCATCACTCGAGTGAGGTCATCTTCACTTGAGTGAGTCAGCCAAAAATCAATGTTGTGCTTCCGAAAAGGGGTCTTCAGGGTAGTTTCTTCCAACCCTTTTAGTATGTGTTTAGGCCTCTAATAGTCACCTAAAGAGTTTAAATGATAACCAACTTAGAGTATTATAGAAATAAGCATTTGGAAAAGAGATTGATGGGTTGTCCATAATTTGGTTATAGGATTTGACATCTGTCAGACTCATGAGCCCACTGTACCGAAGAACATCAGGAAAGATATAGGTAGTGACTCCTCTCTTATACTTTGTGTAAATGTATTGTATGTATGCCTATCATGCATTGTGTTGTTGCTGCTGCTACTTTGTGATGCATTGAGACGCTTTGTGGAGCTTTGTGGTGCTTTGTGCTATGTGATGCTGCTGCATAGTGTTTACCGCAAAAGCAGGCATAGTGTTTACAACGAAAGCTGGCATTGAGATTACAGCGAAAGCTAGCATAGTGATTATCACGAAAGCGGGAATAGAGCATTGTGATACAGCTGTAAGTGCTGTCAGTTATGGCACGAGCCATGACTCATAGTGTTGCTGCTAAACATGATGAACTTATATGCTTTGTGTTTATATATTGTATGAGTGATTTGTTACTACTGATATTCTTTAAAATCTCACTCTTTCCAATGACTAACATTTCAGACAGGGCGAATGGCTCAAAAGGGGTGGACGACTAGGAGTGGTTAGGATCTCTTAGAGATATTTGGTTGGGGCTTGGTTATCTGCTTTTGGTTTGGGATTACCATTTGTATATGAGATGTAATTAATAATTTTGGATATGTAATCCCCATTTTGGGAAACCTTAAACCCATTCTATATATACATGTAGCCCAGGGTTGCCGGGATTTTAGTTACGCACTCTGATATTTATTATGTGATATAATTGCATAGGTAATTATATTCGAAAGTGAATGTAAGACCATATGAACTATGTTTTGAACTGTTTTTTTTAGACACCCTATCTTGAAGGTAAGGGTTTTTAAATGTTATTTTTATCTTATTGGTCTCTATTTCACTTAAATTTCATAATCCGGGTATAATTACGGTGAGGGGGTTACAATATATATATATATATATATATAAATGATGGTTTTGTTAGTATTTGAATGCTCTCAACATTCCTGTTTTGCTCTTTAAACATATGGCCTTGGTTCTGTTGGCAACATCGCTACAAAATAATCTGTTTTAGCATAAGCAACAACTATAATGTGTAAGACTTGTCCATTTGGTCAATATTTTAGCTTTTCTTAATTTACTCAACCTTTCTAGTTGCTCACAAATATTAACCAAAATCACTACCAATAATATATAAATATGGATTATCTATAGAATATAAGGCCAAATTTATGCATACATCACAATTTAATCTCTATCTTATTATTTAGTTAAATATAGGCAAATATTATTGGTCTTCATCGTATGCATTATGGTACTCTTAAATGAAATAACAAATCACATAATTAAGAAAACATTCTTAAATACCATTGGGTCTATATATCCTTGGCACTTATTATTTCTCTATACTCTTTTATCCCACTAATCCATTTCTTGCCATCTTCTAAGAGACCCAATGATTTAGAATGAAAGAATGAAATGATTAAAATAATCATTATTTTGAAAAACATATATATAAAGTGATGAAAAGAGAAGTGAAAGGGTAATTTTGGAGTCACCACCAAAATTTTTAAAAAGAGTAATTTTGGAAATCTATAAAAACAAATGGTCATCGAAGATCAAATTAGGGTGGTTTGGGAATCGGTTAGGCGTGAGAAAGATGTTAAGTACCACACGACACCTATTCTTGACAATGGTTACCCTAAGTTTATTATCCAAAAATAATGTAGCTTTCAAAATATATTATAACTACCCAAAAAAGAAAAAAATATATTTACAAAACATAAGAGAAACAAATTTTTGGGAAAAAATAAAAGAGACAAATTATTTATTTACATAGTTGGACTTGACCTAGGAAGAGAGCATATGGCCTATATACCATTTAGAAATATCAAAGCTCATGTAGTTCTGGACAGAAATGCATGTCACTGACTGGGTTGGTGTTTTTTAAGAAGTTTATTTAATTTATTTGAAAATATTTTTTTTATTGGTTGGATTTTTTTGTTATTTTATGAAAACAACTTTTTATTTTTGTTTGAAGGAAAAAGATCTCTTGAAAGAATTTTGGATTAAACTTCTTAAGGGGGTTACATAACCTCACATGAAAGAATAATCATTTCACTACTAGAAAAAGGCCTATAAGACTGTCACATCTATATTTCTTTAGGCGAAGTTGGTTTAAAAACTATGACCAGTGACATTTTTGTATATAATATTTCAACTTTAAACCAGTCGCACATTAGTTAGGTCTAAATAATATTTTTTTTGACTGGTTATATTTATGTCCAATTTTGAAAGGAAAACAATTAGACCGGTCGTCATGCACCCAATGTAAAGAGTAATTTCTAAACCGGTTGTATTTTGAACCACTCTAAATTAATTGTGCTCGTGGACTTGTTTAATTATGTTCAGTCTAGGAAATTATAATTTGGAGCTGTTTACACATTTAACGTGTCTAAAATTAAGCATGCAAATATACTTTCATGCCTGAGACCTTCTTCACGCATTTCTCCATGTGACCTTCTTTGCCTTCGATCCTTCTTGTCATCAAGTGTCATTTCAATCAATCGATCGTACTCTCCTTCAACAATTGAACTTTTACTTCAATCCCTAAACTTTCTCCTTCATTTTCTATTCCGTGGCCAAAATATTTTCGTAGTCATATTCTACGGTGAGAGCCTGAAGAAGAACCCTACTCCAGTTTAATTTTCATACTTTCTTGATGTAAATATCTTCAATGTGGTCTTATTCATGCTTCCAAGTATTTTGTGGAATTTTTTTAAATTAATTACTCTTCATGTGAATCATTTTTTAGATTTAATACTCACATTTTGTCTCACTCACATCGTAGGCTGTTAAATATGGACTATAATTGGATACTTTGTAAATGGACAAGCGCTGAGTATGGTAATTGTAATACCCCGAATTTTGGGATTTAAAGCTAGAGAATAAGCCTAAATTAAGTGAACTACTAAGTTCTGGTTTAGCAGGTGTTTCAAATCTATTCCTTAATGTTTCTTATATCTTTGACATATTAAAGAGAATAAAATCGTGAATTAAAGAGTAAGGGAAATTTATATACAAAAATGGAATTATTGAAGTTGCAAGTGCTTGTCGTTTCATTGCTTCAAGTGAGGCAGTGAGCTTGTCACATGGATTTGGAAGAGCAAATGATGAGAACAAATTATGAGATTTTACAGGGTGAAATTAGATATCCTAAGCTTTAATTTGATAGGTAATATGAATCATTTGAAGCTATATACATGGAGTTATAAATTTTTGAAATTAGCCCAGAAAAATTCTTGATTTTCTAGAACAACATTCAAAAAAATTAATTTTGGGAATTTTGTACTTCCAATTGGTAAAAGTATATATTTTTCCTTGAAACTAGACTCAATAAAGGTTATATAACCTTTGGAATCACTCCGGTATGATGTCTACAAATTTAATTATGATTTTTCAAAGTTTAGGCAGAAAATCTGCTAGAAATCCAAAAATTGAATAAAAATGTGATGGCAACATTGTAATTATGGATAAATTGTGATGAGCTTATTTTGGGCTGATTGAAGGACCCTAGGACGTGTTTTGGATGGGCCAAGGAGAGAAATATGAGTGGCATGGTTATTTGGCTTATGGCATACAATATATGTACATAAAGTGTGATTTTTGAAATTTTGGAAATAAGATAATTTAAGTAAAAGTTAGGATATATTATAAAAACACTTCTCTCCTTCTTCTTCCTCATAAACTGACGTGAAACAGCTCCAAAAGAGATAGGAGAGTTGCATATTTTTTAGAGAGAGAAGGAAGAAGAGATCTTATACGGTAGGTTGATTTCTTCAGTAAATTCTTACCTAACGCGTATAACTCCGCTCTTAAACTTCTTTTTCATGTGTTTTAAGGTGTTGGAAGCTCAAAGTTGTGTGTTGGGAGCTAGGATTTTTCGTCTAAATTAGGAAAAGCCAAAGAGAGCTTGAGGTAACTTCCAAAACTTCAATTTTTTATTGTTCTGGCTGCTGTAGACAATTTAATCGGTGAAATTTCACTAGATTGTCTTTGGTTTTAAATTTTGGAAATGTAATGGCCTAAGGGTTATGCTACCAAAATTTATTCTAAATGGTAGTTGTAACCTAATGAAATAGTTGATAAAGTGATTGAAAGTAGAAAGGAACACGTTTGCAGAGTTAGAATTGAAAAACCCCAATTATTCCTGGGGAATTGTGCAATTCGGCCAAGGGGTAGAAATTGGACTTAGAGTTGGATTTTCAATTATTTGATGATTCCGTTGAGTTCAAGAGGGAAAATTAGGTGGGGTTACAGTTGATCACTTCAGAAAAGCCTGAAAAAGCACAATTATAAAAATGACCCTGAAACCTTGAAATAAGGACTACTAAGGGCATTATGGTCTTTTGATAGTGAATTTGATAATTCTGAGGTTGAAAATGGATTCTTTTGGCAAAAATAAGTCAAAATAGCTCTAGTTAAAATTTCAGGAAAAGTACGATTAGACCGGGTAGGCGGGGCCGGGGCAGGTCCCTGGGGGCATTTTAGTAAATTTTCACATTAGGCTCATATAGCCACTATAAACACTATGAAAGTGCCTAAAATAGCACATGAATGGGTTTTAAACCTAATTCTTATACATTTGTTATTCTAGAATCAAGTTGAGAGCCAAGCTGTGGTATAAAGTTTGAGAAGCCTCTTTAAGGATAAAACATATTTAAGGTAGGGAATTTATCTTTCCTGTCTGTATTTGATATTTGTGATGGTATATTGATGCATGTTATTGCTTTGCTTGATTATGTGAAACATATATGAATTATTGAAGCTTTGTTTCTATTTATGTTATGGCCATAAGTATGTTGTTTGAAACATTGAGCATGCAGATACTGTAATGCAAGCTTGTCATGCATTAATCACTTATCCTGCATACCTATTGGTACTGTTTCCTACTGAGATTCTCTCGAATCTCACCCTCCCCTACCAACAATTTAGACAGGTGAATACAGAAGGTACGCAGAGATCAAAGAAGAGAACTATACGAGAGGATTGTAATGGTAGAAAAAAGACAGGAAGATGTCTCCATCTCACTGGGACGGGTTTAGACACCTGAGTAGCCCTATATGGCTACATTGATGGCAATTATCATGTACGAACCCCTATGAGGAATTTCTATAATCATGCACATTTTATCTGTATAATTATGCTATTCATGTATTGCCCGCCAAATCGCACATTAATATTCTGTTGTAAGTCAAAATAAGATAAAGGTGTGACAGTAATAGGGTTATGTGAGTTTTTGGAATTTGATAAAACAAAAAATTGTTCACATGCTGATGTTCAATGGAGGTATTTTTGCCCTTGTATGAAATGTCTAAATGGTAGGCGACTAATTCCTATGAAAATATTCTCTAAGTTAGTTTTTGAAGGTTTTATAAAGAGTTATATAGTATAGGTATGGCATGGTAAAGAAGTGGAAAGGCTAACTAAATCTCAACAATGGGAAGAGACAATTCATCATGACTATAATTTTATGGATAGGATGAAGCAAGTGATCTATGATGTTGGAGTAGGCGTTACCCCCTTATCTTATTTTCACCATTTTTAGAGTATTCATGGAAAATCATATGCGGTTCGGTAGGCAACACATGAATAGCATAAATATACTGATAATATGTGCATGATTATAAAAAATGCCCCATAAGGGTTCGTACATAATAATTATAATTAATGTAGCCGTACAGAGCTTCTAAGGTGTCTAAACTCGTCCTAATGAAATAGAGACATCTCTCATCTTTGTTCCACCACTATAATCCTCTCGTGTAGTTCTCTACTTTGATCTCTGTATACCTTCTGTATTCACCTGTCTAAATTATTCGTAGGGGAGGGTGAGATTCCAAAGAATCTCAGTAGGAAAACAATACCAATATGCATGCAAGATAAGTGCTTAATGCATGATATGCTTGCATTACATAACTCATGCTCACATAATGATATATCTGCGTGCTCAATGTTTCAAACAACATACGTATAGCCATAGCATAAATAGAAACAGAGTTTCAATCATTAATATATATTTCACATAATCAAGCAAAGCAATAACATGCATCAATACACCAACAGAAATATCAAATACACGCAAGAGAGGTAAGTTCCCTACCTTAAACCTTTTTTATCCTTAAAGAGCTTATCGAACTTTATGCCTCAATTTGCGTGCCAGCAACCTGACCCTCCACTTCGTCCTAAAATGTCAAATGTACAATTTAGACACTACCATAATATTTTTTATGGTTATACTAGTCTATATTGAAAAATGACCAAAATGCCCCTAGGACCTCGGCCCGACCCTACCGTATCCGATCCAACTGTACTTTTCTTGAAATTTTGATATGGGCTATTCTGACTTATTTTCACCCAAGGAATCCATTTCTAGGCTTGAAATTATCAAATTCGATGTCAAATTACAAAATTGTCCTTGACAGCCCCACTTTTAGGGTTTTAGGGGCGTTATCGTAATTATGCTTTTTCGGGCTTTTCCAAAAAGTGCCCAATTGTAACCCCACCTAATTTTTCCTCCTGAACTTAATGGAACCATCAAATCATTGAAAATCTAAACTCATTCCCCCTGATTCAGCCTTGGCCGAAACTATGCTTAAAAAAAGGGGAAAATGAGTTTTTGATTTTTAACTCCAAAAGCTTGTTCCTTTATGCTCGAAATCACTTATTAAGTCATTTAAACATATACTAACCATGATTTGAAGAAATTTGGGCAGCATAACCCCTTAGTGTTAGCACTTTCCAAATTTATAAACTTAACCAACAATCACCAAATCCAACCACAAACATCAACAACAACAACACATACTAGTGTGGATTTGAGATTTTTGAAGTTATCTCTTGAGTTTTTATCATTTATCTCTCTAGGCGTCCCCTTCCTCTCTCCTTAAGCTTGAGATTAGCTTGCCAAATAATGGGTTTCATAGAAAAGAAGATATTAGAGAGGAAGCTTATGCAAGTTTGGGAACCCATCTTAAGAAATAACAAGCTTACCTTGGTTATCCTTCTCCCTCCTCTCTAAAGCTCAAGTTTCTTAAGGTTTTTTTTCTCTCTCTCCCCCCACCCCCTTGGCTTAAGACAAAAATGAGCAAGAAAGATGAAGCTTTGCTTCATAAAAATCTTTTCTATTTTCCATTAATTAATAAATGGTGACAAATAGGTTTATGATATCATTCTTTGTACTTGGCCTTATCTCTTCCTAACTTGCGTCATACAATCGAATTGAAATTGAACATTCTCTTTCCCTTTTCCTGGCCCATGCAAGACACCATTTAGGGTCCTTAAGAAACAAATGGGCTTCATTCATTTATCTTAAGCTTCATGCACCAAATAACATTATCTTAAGATAAAAACACATGTGCTCATATTCAACAATTATAGTTTATTCCTCTTAGCTTGGATGATGACACTTGGCATGATTAATTCCCAAGAAAATATCCACCAATAAAGGGAAAATATGGGCATTTACTTAATTACACAATTGCCATCACATTTATTTTCCAATTTTCGGAATAGTGCCAATTCTAGCATATTTTCTACTCTAACTTTGAAAAATTATAACTAAATTTGTAGACATCGTTTCGGAGCGATTTCAAAGCCTGTAAAACCCTTATTGAGTCTACTTTCAAGAAAAAATATAACCTTTTGCTAGCTGGAAGCACAAAATTTCCAGATTTTCAATCTTTACCTACTGTTCCAGAAAATAATCAATTTCACTGGGCAAATTTCAAAAAAGCATAACTTTTTGTATATAGCTCTAATTGATACATATGACCTATCAAATTAAAGCTTAGGATGTCTAATTTCACCTTGTAATATTTCATAATTTTTTCTCATCATTTAGTCTTCCAAAACCTCATGACAAGCTCACTACCTCATAGGAAATTTCACTAGAAGCATAATCACTTTCTTCAAAATTCACCATTTTAGTTTCTTTAATGCCCTAAAGATAAAAGAAACATTAGAGAATAGATTTGGGACACCTACTAAATTGGGGCTTAGCAGTCCACTTAGTTCAGGCTTATTCCCAAGCCCGCAATCCTAAAATTCGGGATATTACAGTAGGCGTCTTTAAGCAGGTAAGTGTGTATGGTGATTTAGAGCTTGAATTATACCAAGTGTTGAATACTTTAATGAAATTGATAAGCTTCAAAGCACGACATGGGTGGAGTGACTGACGTTAGTGTTTCAGAGCTACTTGAAGCTTTAAAGAACATGTTCCCTGCTGAAAATTCTCTACCATAATGCTACTATGATGCAAAGAAACTTTCGTGTCCCCTTGGCATGGAGTATGAAAAAATCCATGCATGCACTAATGACTGCATATTGTACAAAAAATATGATGAAGGGCTTGTCACATGTCCGAAGTGTCACACAATAAGGTACAAATCAAAGAAATCTCCAACAAAGGTGGTGTGGTACCTACCAACAAGGTACTATTTGCTAATGAAGAGGATGTAAAGAATTTGTTAAGGCAAATGAGAGGATTTCAAATGGAAAGATCAAACATCAGGCAGATGCCATGCAATGGAAGAAATTGATGAACTATTTCCTTTGTTCGTCTAAGAGCCAAGGAACATAAGGCTTGCACTTAGTATGAACAGCATGAATTGTAACACCCCAAATTTTGTTCACCAATATACATTGTAATTATTTGAAATATTCAATGGAATGGAATGGTGAATATTCATGAACTTGGAGTTTAAAGAAACTAATAAATTTCTATTTTCATGAAAATTGGGCTAGAACAAATTATAAAATAAATTCTTAGGTTTCCAAAAAGCCCAATATCAAAGACTAAAATGGACGAATAGTAAAACATAATATTTGGTCCAGTATTAATGTTAATTTTGACCATGGATGAAGAAAAAGAATTAAATCCAAAAATATAATGGCAAATTTGTAATTTTGCCAATGAAGCACAAGACTAATTATTTTCCAATTGATTCAAGTTAATTTCAATTAATTAAGAAAAATAAAGGGAAAATATATATTTGGAATATTCTTGGTCAAATAGATCAAGGTTTGACAAGTCAAAGAGGACTTGTACACAAATCAATTTAAGAGATTGTGGAAAATTTTTGAACAATTATTATTTCCCGATTCTATTGTGAATTTCGCCCAAATTAAGAAAATGGGAAGGGAAATAATTGTTTGGATTATGAAAATGCCAAGTGTCATTATCTTAAAGCAAGAGATTTAATTATAATTATTAAAGTTGGAGCACATGCCTAATTCGATTAAAATACAATATAAATTGTCCATGTAGTTAGGCAAATTGGATGAAGCCCAATTGCTTCCTAGAGGACCTTGTAGGGCGTCTTTTATAGGATAACAAGAGGACGAGAAATTAGTTCAAATATAATTGGAGTTTATGACACAAGTTATAGAGGGATAAGGCCAAAGTACACAAATGATGTCATAAAGGAAATATGCTACCATTTATTAAATAAGGGTTATGTAGGATATTTTCTTAAAAACCTTTGCTTCATCTTTCTTTCCCTTCATTTCTGTCCCAAACACAAAGATAGAGAGAGAGAGAGAGAGAGAGAGAGAGACCACAAGGGATCACAAAGAAGCAAAATCAAGGTGAGTAGGTGTGATTTCTCGTGCTAATGACCTCTATCATGTGCAATACTTTCTCTAAGCTCTTCTTCATGAAATTCATGAGTAGCAAGCAAAATCTTCAAGGAAAGAGGGAAAGAGGTTATGCCTAGGGAGAGGAAGAGTGGAATCAAGAGGTAACTTCCATAATCTCCTTCTCTTTGATGTTGCGATGGTGTTGTTGTTGATTTGGTTGTGATTTGTGGTTTGTTTGTTGGTTTTGCAAATTTGGGAAATGGAAACCCTAAGGGGTTATGCTGCCTAAATTTCTTCAAATCTTGTTTAGTATGTGTTTAAATGGTTTAAGAAGTGATTATGAGTGAAAATGAATAAGCTTTTGGTGTTAAAAAAAATCAAAAATCACATTTTCCCTTTCCTTAGTGAAAGTTTTGGCCAGGGCTAATTAGAGGGGTAGCAACTGGAATTTTATGAATTTGAGGGTTCCATGGTGTTCAAAAGGGAAAATTGTGTAGGGTTGATGTTGATCACTTTGTGAGATAAGCCCTAGAAAGTGAAATTACAAAAATACCCCTAAAACCCTAAATAAGGGCTATCAAAGGCAAAACTATCATTTGGCAATGAATTTGTGAAGAGCTATGCTAACAAAAGGAGAAGACCTCTCGAGTATGAAGTAGGGGATCATGTTTTCTTGAGAGTATCTCCGGTCACAGGCATCGGGAGAGCAATCAAGTGCAGGAAGCTGAGCCCGAGGTATATTAGTCTATTCGAGATTCTGGCAAGAATCAGACCGGTGGCGTACCGAATAGCCTTACCCTCAAATTTGAGTCGATTGCATGATGTGTTCCATGTCTCGCAGCTCAAGAAGTACCAACCAGACCCTGACCACATTATTGAGTATGAAGAGATTGAATTGCAAGATAACTTCACTTATGCGGTAGAACCGGAACGAATCATCGATCGAGAAGAGTGACGGCTCAGACATCAAAGCTTACTATTGGTGAAGGTGGTCTGGAAGGGAATGTCTCCAAGGGAAGTAACTTGGGAAGCAGAAGAGGACATGAAGAAGCAATTTTCGGATTTTATGCCCCATGATGTGTAACAAATTTCGAGGACGAAATTTATTAAACGGGGGGAGCATTGTAATGCCTCAAATTTTGATTAAGGGCTAATGATAATTATTGAGAATAATTTTTGAATTAAAGTTTGAATTATTATGTGTTATGTGGCAATTTAAGTTAATGTGCCAAAATCAGTGGGAAAATTAGAAAGAATGGAAATTATTGGCCTATTAGTCAGTGATTAATGGAGAAATTAATTACTAACTAAGAAGAAATGAGATGTGTGACTAAATGACTAATAGAGTGGTTAAAGTAACTAATTAGTTACTTATTTTATGAGAATCAATGAGGTGGAGACATGTGGCAAGCTTATATGAAGCAAGAGAGTAGAGAAAAAGTCAAATTTCATTTGTTTATTGATTTTCTCTCTCTTCCCTCCCTCATTTTCGGCTACAGCTGGTATGGGCTAGCAAGAATCATCATTCCACCTTCTTCTTCACACTCACATCTCTCTCTTCTCTCTCTCTTGTGCATGCTGCCATGGGAGCTTAAGGAGGAAGAAGAACAGCTTGGTATTAAGGTGAGTAAATGACCTCAAATGCCAAAACTCCTTTCTTTAAAGTTATTCCTTGGAGTAAGGGCTTCATTTTCATGGTGGTAGATTTGCCATTGGTGTTGATTTGGGCCCTTAAGGAAATTTAGTGATTTGAGAAGCAAGAAGCTCCTTTGGAAAAGTTGTAGAGGTGAGTGAGAAATTTTTGAGATTTTTGGCCTTATTTTCGAAAATTAGGGTCTTAAAGAGTATGGCATGAAATGGTCATAGATATGGTGCCTTGTAGTGTGCCTTGGATAGATAGAATTGGTTTGGATTTAAATGGTGAAGTTGGCAATGTTTGGGATTTTAGTGTTGAATGTTGCCTAAAACAAAGCATGATAATGGAATAGGAATTTGATAGTTTTGATGTTTCTACTAGATTCCTTGAGTAAAATTATGTGGGAATAGTCTTGGATTAGAATTTGGGATCATTGAAAACACTTGGGTAAAGTTTGGAAAGTGTTGTCAACTCTACTGCATTTTTGTCTTCTGATAAGCCTCACTAGAGTGATATTAGGTCTCACTTGAGTACAGCAAGATATGTTCTCTTTTCCCTTCAGTTTTTCTGTTGTACTCCTATTCAGAAAGCAAAAGTATTTGTCTCATTTGTAAGTGTTGTGGGTTCTCACTCGGGTGAACCTTGTCTCACTTGAGTACCGGTGTATTTGACACTGTGAACTCGCGTCTCGGGTTGTCACTTGCAGACAAATTTCAAGAGTGTGTTTTAACACTTGTGAGTGTTAAGTCATCACTCAAATGCAAGGGTCCCTGCTCGAGTGTTGTTTTTCTTTAAAAGTTTCCTTTGCTCTCAGGTGAGTACTTTCTGCACCTCACTTTGTAGGACTCGAGTGAGCATTTGGCTATCACTTGAGTGTTGCTTCCATGACTCGAGTGTAGCGAGCATTTCATGTTTCTATTGTGGCTCTCTCTGCCAAGCACTCGCTGTGCTTTTCATGCTCAAGTGCAAAGTTCCTTATCACTCAAGTGAGGCCTTCTTCACTCAAGTGTATCAGTGAAAGATTTGTACTTTCACTTCAAAAAGGAGATCTTTAGTATAGTTCTTCCAACTTTTTAAGGCTTTTGTTAGAGGCATTTGTAGCTTCCTAAAGGATATTAATGATAACCAAATCTAAATGTTATTGTAAGGGCCCGTCTAGAAAAAAAAAACCCAATTCCAAGTGAAATAATACAAATAATAATAATACATAATATAATATAATAAAACCTCAGATATTTTCCCCTTCACTCCTTATTTCTCTTCATTCGTCCAAATCAAGCCAAAACGAAGAGAAAGAAGCCTCTAGAATCTTTGAGAATTGGAACCCATCCAATCATATTCCTTTGTGTTTTAGTTCGTCGTTGTTATGCCAGTGCTTGTGCCCTATCGTCTTAGGCCAAGTTCCTTCTTCTCTGCGCGTTTCCCTTCGTTTTCATCTCCTTCTTCTGCCTTTATTTTGGTTGCCATTGCTGAAGTTATGGAATATATTTATATAAGAAGCAAAAGTGAAATTTGTGCTGTTTGATCTTAGTTGTGATAATTTCTTATATATGATTTTTTTGCTTAATGGTTCAAATAGGACCTAAACAAGTGCAATAATCTTTTCATGGTAGCTAGTCATATAGGTGGAATTTCAAAAAAATTAGGAAAGGTGTGCATATATTTATATATATCTTTGAAGAAAGGTAAAGCAAGTTTTTGTATGTTTTAACATTTATAAACAGATAGTTGATGTGAAACGCTTGTAGGTATTTTGTACTTCCTAGTTTAAATCATTGTACTCTAGTTAAAAACTTCAACTTTTATAGTTCTTAGTGTCATTCTCTGTTAGACAACTCTCATCTTTATCAATCATTGTTGCACCATCCCTATGACCTCATTTTTGAAAGCTGTGGTCAATCTTTTCTTTTGCAACAAATGTTGTTATGGGTAATCTTGATAGAATTTGGTTTTCAGATACTCCTGCCATTGTATATGTCTTAAGTAGTAACTTTTAGCATCATTGTATATTCTTCAGAAGTTGTAGAATTTATAGCCAATCCAAGCTACTAAATATTAAAGAATGATTGTCTCAAGGGGAAAAAAATTATTATAATGATTTTTAAACTGTAATTTCTTAAATGATACTCCCTCCGGTCCTAATTATAAAACAAAGTTGACTTTTTTGGAGAAATTAAGGAAGCCAATTAAATTATTTTAGAGTGTGTATATTTTTATTTTTTTCTCCAAACTAATTAATTTGACTAATAAACTAATATATAATCTAAGGATACTAAAAATATAAACATTCTAACGTAATTTAATTGGCTTCCTTAATTTCTCCAAAAAAATCAACTTTATCTTATAATTAGGACCGGAGGGACTATCAATAAGAAAAAAAACTCACTTAAGACAAACAAATTGCTTAGTGTCGTATACCCACTCATTTTTGCAATCTCATTTAATTGTTTACTGTTGGTTTCTTTAATCTCGTTTGGTCCCTCATCAGGTATAATTTCTCATCATCTTCTCCATCTGTTGTGCTCGAGATAGTGATTTTGGAACTCTATCAAGTTATTCAATTTCCTTTGTTGATTTTGTGATTGTCTCTGTCATCACTAATTCCTCCGAATAAAACCAAGTTCTCATTTCGTTGTGTGCTTTAAAATGTTGATAATTTTGTTTGTCATCTTATGTACAAGTCTTGTTTGAATCTTAAACTTTTTCTTGGGCTTCAGTTTGGGTTTCTTTGCTAGCTTCATGAATGTCAAAATTGCTTGGGTATTCAATCAATGGGTTTTTATTATTTTGATTACTTGCAATATCTTTTAGGAATGCTGCTTCTTCGTAGTTGATATTTTTCTGATAGAAGGAAACTCTGGAGGAGGAAAAAAAAAACTCAGAAGTTGAGTACATCCAAACTTTTAAATCCTTTATATGACAATATTCTACCTCTGTTCAAATTACTGCTTCCCCACTATCAGGTGTAGAAGTTAGCCCATTTTTTTCACTTCTTCTTTGTTATGACCCTCTCATAAACAAACCTGATAACAAGACTTATACTGAAGTTAAATGACAAAGAGTGTGAATAACTTTAAACTAATAATAAAATTACTACATACTAAATAAGATTACAAGGGATGATGATTTAAGACAAACACATCATCCTCTTACACTCAAATACATTAACTACAATCAAAATAACAGTTGCAAACTAAGAAAAAAAAACAACATAAACATAATAAAAAAAAAACAAAGACACTACAGATTCTTAAAAACAAACCAGGTTGCTGAACTTTCAAAAGGTTCGCACTTTTCATCCGAAGGCCCTATCCAAACTTCAAAAAATTTTCTTTTGCCACTCCTCTTGGACCCTAGTGGCGATTTGAGTAGGGGCGGAAAAAGTGACTTCGACATCCCCTCTCATTGGATTGGACTACAACAGCCCTATAGCCACCCTAGTTCTCTATTTCTTTCTCCAATATAGCAATTCAAAGTTCTAATCTATAGAAAGTATATTTCCCTTTTTCTGTGTTTTCTTAAGTTTTCAAAAGTGATATTAACATTCTCCAAATTTTTCTGCAATGTGTGTTTTGTTCAATTATCTTCTCAGCGTTTTCTCTTGGAGTTTCTTCTTCTGTTTTTTTTTTTTTTTTTTTGGGATTAGTACTACTTGTTCTCTAAGTTCATATTCTTGATCATTTATCTCAAAAGAGTTTTGTTTTCCATTTTATGTGATTTTGGAACGATTTTGCCATCCTCCATAGTCTTCGTGGGTCCTGCTTGATTGATATCCTTTACCATTGTTCCTTTTGTATCCCTGTCTTGGTTGTATGGGAAGTCTCTTGCAGAGTTTTCATTGTTTCTATAGCGACTTGTGGACTTGCTTCTTCTGTTACTATGTTAGAAGATGCGTTTTCCTTACTATTTCATCACTATCTCCATTTTGTTAGGCAGATTCAAAAAACAGATTCATCAACATTATGGACACATAAAATTTGTACAATAATTAGAGGCACTACTTTCATGTTGTCACTTCTCTCTTGACCCAATTGGTTCTAAATCCTTCTGTTCACCCTCATTTCATCTCAGCTTTGATCATGCTGAATCGAACCCAAGAATTGCAAAGTGAAGCCGATATGCTCACCAGCAAGCCATGAGTTCGATAAGCAATTTCATCTCAGCTTTTCTATTTCATAATAGCTTTAAACTTAGATCTTTATACCGTTCTTTAATGTGTCTAATACACCCCGTGCCTTCATTTTCCGTTAAACACTCTACTATATTTTCATCTTACTTGTGCTCTTGGTTGCTAATTCAATGCTATGAGATGAACCTTCACTGATGTTACTTGATGTTGTATCCTATGTGCTTGTAACTAGTTTCACCGCATTTCAAATCAGTTTCTTTCACTCTTTGACTTTTGGTTTCGTTTGTTTGGGAAGTTATCATTTTTTTTTGTTCTTTCCTGCACTCTTTAGGATCACTTCAAAGGAAGCATGTTGATCTATAAGGACTTTAGAATGCTGATCGAAGTTGTTGTTGTCAATAGAGGTTTCCTCTTCATGAACCTTGATATTTGATTTCTGAGCATCGGCAAGTGTTGAACTTCTTGCCTTATCATGTTCTATGTCATGGTCAAATTCTTCTCTGCTTATGCTTTAGTTTTGCCCGATTGACCTTGCTCTGATTTAAAAATCTTATTTGTTTGTGAGCTCCCCCCCACCCCCCAAAAAAAAACAGAAAGAAACAAAAATATTGTGAAATTTTCAAATTCTGACTGGAAACGTTTCCAATTCACTGTGCTGCAATAAAATTTTATTTATTGAACCTTTGTTATACTCACTCCCCTCCTAATTATAAGAAAAAGTTGACTTTTTTGGAGAAATTAAGGAAACCAATTAAATTACTTTAGAGTGTTTATATTTTTAGTATCCTTAGATTATATATTAGTTTATTAGTCAAATTAACTAGTTTGGAGAAAAAAATAAAAATATAAGTACTCTAAAGTAATTTAATTGACTTCCTTAATTTCTCTAAAAAAATCAAATTTATTTTATAATTAGGACCGGAGAGAATACTATTTTAAGATATGGCCGCTAATTTATTGACGACACCCCATGCTTGTTTCATTTAAAATAAATTCTGCAGCATTAAATTATTGTTATGGAATTTTTAAATGGATAAATAGAATACTCCTCTCCTATTGGATGCTTGAAATAATGTCAGTGTTTCACATGATTGAACTCAGTAAATAGGTTTCCGTCATTGTTTTTCCCTAAATCTTTGAGCTAGTGTCTTCAATTTCCATTTCATTATTGGGAACTTACCTATTGTTCCTTCGAAAAACTTCTCTCATTTTATATTGCCCATAAATAAACTTTTTTTTCCATGGCCTTGGATTCCATAGATGCTACCTATGAATTAAACCAAATTCTCTTGTAATGAATATATGTGTAAGGATTCTTGCATCAATTCAGAAATGTGAGTGAATGTGATGATGTGTGCTATCTATCTAACAAGTTTTTAGAGTTGAGATAAGAGCATATTTAATTCGGAGGACCGAATTTCTAAAGAGGGGGAGAATGTAAGGATTGGCAAGAAAAAAAAAAGGGAGAATGTAAGGGCCCGTCTGGAAAAAAAAAACCCCCAATTTCAAATGAAATAATATAAATAATAATAATACATAATATAATATAACAAAACCTCAGATATTTTCCCCTCCACTCCTTATTTCTCTTCATTCATCCAAATCAAGCCAAAACGAAGAGAAAGAAGCCTCTGGAATCTATGAGAATTGGAACCCATCTAATCATATTCCTTTTGTGTCTTAGTTTGTCGTTGTTATGCCAGTGCTTGTGCCCCATCGTCTTCGGCCAAGTTCCTTCTTCTCTGCGCGTTTCCCTTCGTTTTCATCTCCTTCTTCTGCCTCTATTTTGGTTGCCATCGCTAAAGGTTTGTTCTTCTTTCAATACTTCAAATGATGCTGTCTTGTGGGTTGTGTGAGCAGAACTTCGAATTTGATATTCGGTGCTGTGACAGTACCTGTAGTTTCGATTCTTCTTCACTTTTCTCAACTCCATGCATCGCTGTTGTGTATATGTGCCTATCAAACTTCATCCTTTGTCGGTTTGTGCTTGTGGTAGATTAAGAAATTTTTATTTAATTTGCTCTTCTTGGCTCTATTCGTTTGTATGTATGTGTTCAAAAGCTTTCTTCTCCCCTTGGTTGCTGTGATGTTTGGATAAGAAATTGAATGCCATTTATCTTATTGCAACTGGGTATATAAAGTGAAGGTTGGAATTTGGAAAGTTTTTGTTACTATTTGGATGATTGAAGATCATATAGTTGTTAATATATGCAATATGATGGCTGATTGTAACTTGATCTTAGGATGCACATATGGTGTTTGTAAAAATGTGTGTGAGAGGAGTTGGTTTGAATTTAAGGATTAAATTTATTTATTGAGTTAGCTATTTTGATGCATGCCAAATATTTGAGGAAGAATGAAATTCATTGTGTGATTAGATGTATTGTAGAAGATAGTATTGATAATTAGGAGCTATTTAATGCCTATGTTGAGATCTGGAAAATTAATCAATGATGCCCATATAAATATATATACAATGGATTAGGCATGATGAAGCTAAAGTAATTATTTCTTAACTCTAGCTAACTTCTTGTGAGTGTAGAACTGTGAATATATATGTGTGTGTGTGCGCATGTTTGCAAGCACGCGCATTTTATATATATGTGTGTGTAAGGTGTTACGTTGGTATTGCTATGTTGAATGGTTCTTAAAGTTCAAGATTTGTTTGAGTCTTGTAAGGTTTAAGGAGAAAAAGGGATTTATAAAGAACATGACAGAATTTTATTAAATATATTAAAATTCTCTATAAGGTGACAATTGAAGTGACAATAATGTTATTTGTATGCTAGGGGATTAATGCTGAATTATATTTGAAGGTTGTTAAACAGGATAGGCTATAGCTATTGAACTACCAGGTAAGTAAATAATGCCCCACTTGATCTAGGAATGATGTTGTGACTAGAAGTTATGTATACTATTTTCAAGTATTTTACTCTCTCATTAATGTTTTCTTGAAAATGGAAATGACAAGTTGAAGCTTTAGAAGGAAATGAGAATTTATTTATTTAATTTTTTATGACTTCAAACTTTTATTCATGCATGTAAGGGATAGATTTTTCCTAAAAGGAAACACTCATCCATTTTGTATTGAAATTTGTTTGAGTAACAAGGTTGTCTACTTCCATGCATGCCAGAAAAATGTTTTCATGGGATTGAAAGCAGAACACTGATTGCTAACGGCAGTTCTGTTAGCCCTTGGCATGCCATGGCACACACCCAGCTAGCAGGATGATTGGGAGGTGCTAGCCCCGTGTAACGGCCAACACACGTGGAACGGAGGGAGGGTTTTTGTGAGTATCACTCACGCTAGTTGTTCGTGGCTTTTAGCCACGTCGGATTTGTTACTTATCCTCGCGGACTGTGTGTCCACGCCTGTTATCATTTTGTATAGGTCCTGATTAGGAATAAAACTATGTTTTTTAATTAAACTATTGATTTGCAAATAAAAAGTTCATTGAACCTATTTTTATATTAAATAATAACGATTAATTCTGTATTTGCATTCTTATACTCTTCGTTGTTTAATTGTTTATATGATGAATAATTAATCTGTTCCTATTCAAATGCCAAGTTACTCTATTCTGTTATGACTTAACCAGTTTATTATTATCGTATATTTGTATTCTATTGTGGAGGTGTTATTTACAGGAAAATATTTTGCACTCAAATGGTAGAAGTGTATCTGCTTGTCCTGTTGCTTCCTAGAGTTCACCTTGAATAAGACTTCTATGACTGCTATCTTTATCACACAGACTACTGTGAATATTAAATTTATACTTTTGTATGATTTATTAGAGTCGCTCCACATAATTTATAGGCAAGATTATTGACTTCTTTTGATATTTTAGGATTTATGTATACGTATATGTTGTTGTGGAACAGAGCTCCATATGTTGTATTGTACTATCAGGCTATTGGAGAAATTATGGGAAGTTCAACTTACAGATGAGACTATGTCGAAATTTCTAGAAAAGCTTTATTTCATTTATAAGGAATATGTTTATATAAGATCTAGAAATGGCATATGTATATGAAGAATTATTATACTAATTATGGTATTATAAATATTATTATATTTAGTATGTCAAGTATTTATACTTATATTTTAGGGCTTATAGAATGAGTTTTCTTGTATTCCGTGCCGGTCACCACTTAGTTTTCAGGGCGTGACAATTGTAAAGTTATTAAGTATTGGAATAGAGAATAACACTTCGTCCCTAATCATGAATTATAGGATTCGATATTTACCTTGTTCGTGAGAGACCAGTGCTAGAGCAAGCACGGAAAGACTAAGGTTGTGACTTTTCTCTTGTATTGTGTATGATGCTTGGTATGCATGACTTATCATTGTATTGATGTTGTGAAAAATATGAATGAGAAATTTGTCATAGTGCATTACAGCGTGCGCATTCGTATATGGTGATGCGTGTCACACCTACCCCTGCTGTTGAACTACCGTTGTAACTGTCGTGGCTGTGTTTTGGGAATTGTGAATTTCTACTTTGAAAACATGCCGGTGTGGCTATGTATTGTGAAATATTTTTATATGGAATCCAACTGTAGTGATATATGTGATATGAACATGTTATGCAATACAGCGTGAGCAGACGTAAGGGTGATGTAAGTCACACCTGCCCCTGTCACTGTAACTGTCATTGTAGTTGCTGTGTATTGTGTTGTGATTTGCTTATATGCTTTATGGTTGTGCATACTATGAGTGATTTGTTATTATAGGGATTCCTTAGAATCTCACTCTCCCATAAAACAAATTTCAAACAGGGCTAGTGGTTCTAAAGAGAAGCAGGTGACAAAGGGCAGATAGAGCTCCGGGCTTGGAGTTAGTTTTTGGATTATTTGGTTATCATGTAGAAATCATTTGAATATTTTGTTGAGAATTACATGTATTTATTGGAGATATTAGATTGATTTGTGTAATCCCTTGTATTGGGAACTGATTATGGGCATTTGTGCCCTGTAGACCCTTAACTGGTTAATAGAACCTGAGTGTGTTGAGAATTTACCTTGTACTCTGATATTTATGAATGGAATCAATTTGTACAGGCCTTTCGTATGTTCGAAATGTGAATATAAGACCGTATTAAGCAGTCTTTTGAAAAGGTTTTGTAAACCCTGGTTTTTGGGAAGTTTAATTTTAAATAAGTCCCAAATTATCTTATGGTCTCTAATTCCAAATAATCATGTATTTATGAACTTAATCTCAGTCTTGGTCGGAAGGGGGTTACATTTGCCACCGAACCTAAGCAAGTTACATGACGTCTTTCATGTTTCTCAATTAAAGAAGTATCAACTTGATCCAAAGTATGTAATTGAGTATGAAGATGTGGAGATGCGAGACGATTTGATATATAAAGTCACACCTGACCTAATCATTGATCGGAAGGAGAAACGAATTAGAACCAAGAGCATCCTGTTTGTCAAAGTCGTCTTGAAGGGCTTATCTCCCAGAGAAGCAACATGGGAAATGGAAGATATGAGAAAGAGTTATCCGGAGTTTATGGCTATATACGTGTAGCAAATTTCGGGGACGAAATTTATTTAATTGGGGGAGAACTATAACACCCCAAATCTTATTCATCAATATGCATTGTAATTATTTAAAATATTCAATGGAATGAAATAGTGAATATTCATGAACTTGGAGTTTAAAGAAACTAATAAATTTCCATTTTCATGAAAATTGTGCTAGAACAAGTTATAAAATAAATTCTTAGGTTTCCAAAAAGCCCAATACCAAAGTCCAATATGGACAAATAGTAAAGCATAATATTTAGCCCAATATTAATGTTAATTTTGGCCATAGATGAAGTAAAAAAAGAATTAAATCCAAAAATGTAATGGAAAATTCATAATTTCGCCAATGAAGCACAAGATTAATTATTTTCCAATTAATTGAAGTTAATTTCAATTAATTAAGGAAAATAAAGGGGAAGTATATATTTGGAATATTCTTGATCAAATAGATCAAGGTTTAACAAGTCAAAGAGGACTTGTACACAAATCAATTTAAGAGATTGTGCAAAATGTTGGAACAATTATTATTTCATGATTCTTTTGTGAATTTCGCCCAAATTAAGAAAATGGGAAGGGAAATAATTATTTGGATTATGAAAATGCCAAGTGTCATTATCTTAAGGCAAGAGATTTAATTATAATTATTAAAGTTGGAGCACATGCCTAATTAGATTAAAATACAATATAGATTGTTCATGTAGTTAGGCAAATTGGATGAAGCCCAATTGCTTCCTAAAGGACCTTGTAGGGGGTCTTTTTATGGGCTAACAAGAGGACAAGAAATTAATTCAAATTCAATTGGAGTTTATGACATAAGTTATAGAGGGATAAGGCCAAAGTACACAAATGATATCATAAAGGAAATATGCTACCATTTATTAAATAAGGGTTATGTAGGATATTTTGTTAAAAACCTTTGCTTCATCTTTCTTTCCCTTCATTTCCGTCCCAAACACAAAGAGAGAGAGAGAGAGAGAGAGAGAGAGAGAGAGAGAGCTTGAGCACAAAGAAGCAAAATCAAGGTGAGTAGGTGTGATTTCTCATGCTAATGACCTTTATCTTGTGCAATACTTTCTCTAAGCTCTTCTTCATCATGAAATTCATGAGTAGCAAGCAAAATATTCAAGGAAAGAGGGAGAGAGGTGATGCCTAGTGAGAGGAAGAGTGGAATCAAGAGGTAATTTTCATAATCTCCTTCTCTTTGATGTTGCGATGGTGTTGTTGTTGATTTGGTTGTGATTTGTGGTTTGTTTGTTGGTTTACAAATTTGGGAAATGGAAACCCTAAGGGGTTATGCTGCCTAAATTTCTTCAAATCTTGTTTAGTATGTGTTTAAATGGTTTAAGAAGTGATTAGGAGTGAAAATGAGTAAGCTTTTGGTGTTAAAAATCAAAAATCACATTGTCCCTTCTTTTAGTGAAAGTTTCGGCTAGGGCTGGTTAGAGCGGTAGGAGCTAGAATTTTATGAATTTGAGGGTTCCATGGTGTTCAGAAGGGAAAATTGTGTATGGTTGATATTGATCACATTGTGAGATAAGCCTTAGAAAGTGAAATTACAAAAATACCTCTAAAACCCTAACAGGTCCTATCAAGGGCAAACTGTCATTTGGAAGTAATTTGTGCAAACCGAGGTCAAAAATGGATTCCTTAGACAAAAATATGTAAGAATAGCCCGGGTCAAAATTTCTAGAAAAGTACGATCGGACCGGATACGGAGGGGCCTGGACCGGGTCCCCAAGGGCAGTTTAGTAATTTTGCAGAATTGGACTAATATAACCAACAAAAACACTTTGGAAGAGTCTAGAGTGGTACATGAATGAGTTTTAACCTAATTCTTATAAACTTGAATTTTTAGGACTCGACTGTTGAGCCGAGCCGTTGACATGAAATACGAAAAATCTATTTTCTGTTATAAAAAGGGACACTAGGTAGTAACTTTATCGGTTATAAATTCGAGGAAACTGCCAACTGAGGTGAACGGGTTACAAGAGCTGAGCTGTTGGTTATATTATTAGTTTATTTTGTCATTTTTGGGTAATTTGTATATATACTTTCAAACCCTGCGGGGAGATTCCTATATGTAAACAAGTGCTTTTTATCAGTATATTTATACTATTTTTGTATGCCTGTAAAACTATGCCTTTAACACTCTTCGCATATCGAAATGTTAAGTGGTTTGACATAAATCCTTACGGTAGCCTGAGTAGCATATATAATTCATAGCATGTTTTAATATTACTTTGTAGAAATACAAAAAGATAAGTAAGTATATAAACACAAATCATTAACTTAAACTTGCAAGTTTTTCATGTGACTTGATATGTTAAAAAGATAAGTAAGTATATATACACAATCCTTTTAGAAGTTTTATTTTTTTTGGTTCTCTTCTAAAATGAGATGTTGATTATGACTGTGTTAAAGCTCAAGACACGAGTTCTCTTATGAATGGAGTTGCCATTGGTCATGGGTATGTAATAATCAATTCCTTTCGCTTTTTCCTTAGTACTCTAACAGAGATCAACATGTGAGCATGGAACGTTATGAAAGACACTTAAAGAAATATATATTGTAGTTCTATTTATCAATGTTCAAAAATCAAGAATTCTAAAGCTATTTGTTAAGTCATAGGATGTTCATTCATTATTAAAAGAAATACAAGTGAGTCAGAACTTTTATAGCCTTTTTATACATTAACAAGAACATGATCAACATACTTAAAATCATTTCACGTTAGTAACAAAAAAGAGATTGGAAATGTCCATTTGATCGGAATAGGCACTAAAAGCTTATCCCATCTGGACCATCCCGATGGAATCTAGACGGTCCAGATTTTTTTTAAACTAGTTATTTTTAAATTAAAAAAAATCATTTTTTGAAAAAATGTCAATTAAGATATTGTCTTTATTTTAGATTCTATACCCATTAAAATAATTTTTTTAAAAACATAAAAAGTAAAAAATTTTAAATCTAGACGATCCAAATGGGAGAAGCTCTCATTCCCAATTTGATCACCTTTGAATTCATGGAAGTTGAAGTCATTGATAGCTGTGAAGGATGTGTGCTAACAGCTTCTTTCTCTGTTTCTTCCTAACTCTGAATAACATCACAAGATCAAATTTGTTTAATCAACACCTCCATTATTCATAGAATTTATTTCATAGAATACATTCTGAGACCTGTGAAACCAACACTTTATTCCAGTAATATTTAGACATATCAAAATTTAAAAAAAAAAAAAAGTAATTTGAGCAATGAAAAGTTTAAGTGTAATAAATTTATTTGTATGTTTTTTCTTATTATCATTATTATTTAATTTAACAGTGAGAGTTTGAATATGAACATGCATTTCATGTAATTTTCCCACCTATATTGCCAATTAATAAACCATTACGCAAAGAGGGAAAAAAACCAGATTTTCCAACTGTTATTTTGAACAAGAAATAGAGCAAAGCTCTTTTTTCTTTTTTATTTGTGTTAACGGGCACTTGATTTTCTTTGCTGTTTAAGTCTTGATCCTATACAATTTCAAAAGTAAAGAAAAATTATGCTTGCCTCTAACAACCGAGAATGTAAATTATATATTAACTTTCTGTTTTAAAGGACACATGCTGATTGATTCTTGGATATACTAATTTATGGTTGAAGTAATTTTAGTTGAGAATTAGGGGTAAAATATGTAAACACAAGTCACTTTAATTAAACATACTTGACCTATATTGCCAATTAATCAACTATTACACAAAGAAAAAAGAAAGAGATGATTTTCAAGCTCTGTTCTATGGAATAAGAAACAGAGCAAAACTTACTTTTTTTTAAATAAAAAAAAAAAAATTGTATTGATGGGCACTTGATTTTCTAAAGACCAACCATATAAAGTAAGTTACTCTATATATAGGGACTCATTAATTAATTGAATTACTTTATTAACAAACTGTGGCTTACCTCTGTTCTTGTAAAACCACTAATCACAAGCCTGTATGTTCTTCTGCATCCACATGCTCTGCTTCATATATAAACTTGTATTGCTCATTAATTTACTCCTTTGTGGCTATTACATATGTAAATGTACGTAAATGACGCTTGGGTTGTGTTGTGTTTGAGTATTAGCGAAGTGCATTAATTCAAGTAACTTCATACATTATTTGAATGCTCTCAACATCCCTGTTTTGTTCTTTGATCAAGGTCTGAAATTGAGAATATGACAAGACATGGATAAAGTGAAGAAACAAAGTCAGATTACTAACAAAAAGTACATAGTATGATTTTTCTTTTTAATCAAGGTAGAAAAGTCCTATAACTTGTGAAAGAATCACATTAACAAGTTATAAGATTTTTTCTGATATTATCAATACCCCGAAAACATTAATGGACATTATAGTAGTTTCGTCCGAACAAGGGTTTCATTTAGGATTCCCTTAGTTTATAGAAAGTTTTGATGAAAATGAATGGATAATTATATCCAACTGGAAAATAAAAATTCTAACATAAAAAATAATATAACAATATCAACTTTATAATTATATTAGAAAAGATTTTTTGGCATCTTTTCAATAAAAATGGTACACTATTTAACAAAATTTTTTATTTGTAGAAATATTTTTAAATTGACAAACTAATCATGTTTTAATTATATTGAAATATTTCCTCAGTCAAAAATAATATTTTCTAATTTACAATATTTTTTGATAACTGGGAAGTGAATTAAACTGAAATTCTCATTGATAAAATTATGGGAAAATCCCTCAAAAAGAACTTTTAAAATAGTAAAAGATGGAAATGTGTTCCGAAATTCCATATTTCCACAAAAGTGCGAGTACCTGATCTGGGATATTGAAATTGTAGACAAAATGACGTGCGTAACCCTGGAAGTTTTAAAATTGAAAAACGTTGAGGAAATAAGAAGGGCGAAATTGCGCGAAAACTTTGTCGGGACTCTTCATCTTCTTCCGGCGTCGTCGTTGTCGTTGGTGGAGCGTGGTTCCGTGGCATTGAGAGAGGATAGTAGCAGCGACATTGTGCGGCGAATTTGGGGTGGATTTGAGGAGGAGCGAAGGCGAGAAGAGGTTGTGGTGAAAGGCATTGGACAGTTGCAGAGGCACCCGTCTGCGGCTGTGAATTTGAGCTCCGGTGTTGAAGTTGGGTAAGTGGTTGTGTTTAAAATTGTATTTCATTTTAACTTATCCACTTGATTAGAATAGGGGTTCAAATTCGTTGGGTTAAAATTAGTTTGGGAAATGTGGATAAAAGCTATGAAGTGGTGCGAAGTTGGGAATCGTTGAGGGGAAGTTGTGAAAATAAGTTGCTAAGTTGGGAAGTTTGAATTGCAACTTTTGAAAGTTGTAAACCGTTGAAACAGCATATGAACGCGTCAATTTGTGAAGTTGTGACAGGGTGTTCAGACATAAGGTATTGTGATTTTATTGTTGTGAAAATCTTATACATACATTTGCGAATGGCTTAAGTGAAGTTGTGAAACAAAACCTCTGAAAGCTGCATGTTAAGTTGTGAACACAAAAGAAGAATCTGTGAAAACGGTAATGACACGTTGGTAACTTGTGAAACAGCATATGAAGTTGTGGATGTGAGTAGAAGTTGCGAAAGGGTTTGTAGATATAGGAATCGCCGATTTCACAGTAGTGAAAATGTTATAGATAGTGTGGATTGTTTTAAGTGAAGTGCTGAATCCCTAAGATAACATTTGAAAAGCGAATGTTATCCTGTGAAAACATTATTGGAGTTTGTGAAAGCGTAATGAAAAGTTGGTAAATATATGTAGAGGTCAATTTAGGTGAGGAAATTGTGAAATTTATAGACGAACTTGTGAATCCTTATGCAGAAGTTGTGAATTTTTCTCCATAAGTTGTGAGACCTTATTTAACTGTGGGGAAATAGATATTTCCAATAGTTGTGGTTGTGATGGGAAGGTTGCAAAATGGTATGAGAAGTTGCGATGACATAGCTTAGATGCGTTAACATGTCATGTACGAATAAAAATGTTATTAAATGTGCTGAAATCCATAGTTGATGAGTGTAAACTGAATTTTGTGCAGGTAAAAGGAGATGGGGGGACACAAAGGTGAGACATCAAAGGCAGAACAAGTAAAGGCAACAAGTGTCAAGAGTAGAGAAGTAACGAGAGAATGTGAAAAGTCCGAGGCAATAAAGGGCGATGGTGAACAGATTAAACCAGTGATGAGTGGGTTTATGGTGTTTAGAAACGAGTATGTGGCCAAGTTAGGGGAGAAGAAAGAAGGATGGCAGATGAAAGTAGGTCGGCAGGGAAGGCATGGCGTGAGTTGCCAGAGGCGAAGAAGAAGGAGTACAATGAAAAAGATATGGAAGGACGGCCGAAAAGGGAGATGAGGAAAAAGGAACTGCCATTTCATACCCGCTGCTCACTGGGAGGATTTACATCGTTGGTGCAGTTTGTGAACGGTAAAGAACATTTGAAGGAGAGGGTTAAGAGAATAGGATTTGGAAACCTATTGAAGGTGCAATTGGACAGACTCCCCCGTGACCTGATTGTGTCCATGCTGAGAGCATATGACCCAGCAACACATCAATTCAGGATTAGGGGGAAGACAAAAGAAATAGAAGCATCAGATGTGCACAAGTTGCTCGGTATACCTCATTCAGGGGAGGGGGTGAAGGTGGATGTGGAGGATTCGAATAGAAGATATCAGTGGTTGAAGAGGGAATATGGGAGGAAGAAATGTACGGATATTCTGAAGCGCATAAAATCTGGGACAGCTGGCGATAAATTTGAGTTTATGTTTGTGCTCTACAGTTTAGGGACTTTGTTATGCCCTACCTCAAGTGGGCTGATAAGTGACCGGATGTTGAGGGTTATGTTCTACACAATGGACCGTTTTGAACATTATGATTGGGCAACATACATGATGAAAGACTTGTGGAAGAAAATGAGTGATTATGTGAAAGAGTACAGGGAGAAGAAGAAAAGGGAAGGGAGCAGCAACGTGGGTGGTTGCTTGTACTTACTCCTGGTATGTCACTGTTTACATTAAATGTGTAGCTATCATTCAAGCCGAAAATAATGATCCATATATTTTCTATGGTGCAGTTGTTCTTTGGGGAAAATTTCCCTTTGAAACAAAGTGTTCACGAACAGTCCACCATACCGATTGAATTCTGGACAAAGGAAAAGATCAACGAAATGGTGAAAACTGAGAGGACGAGCAATATGGGCATTTTGTATAAAGGAAAAGGCTTTGAAGTTAGGGCAGGGAATGAGGACACAGATAATGTGCCATATTTAGACCCGGTATGTGTCTGTGGAAGCTAATTTAAAATGCAAAAACGATTTAATAATGTAATTGACGAATTAAGTTGTGCTGTCACTGTAGGAATTGAAGGAGGTCTATGCGCGGTTGGTGAAATTTATCGATGAAAACCGAAACAGACTTGTAAACGTGGTGGTGCAGGAGCTACTCAATGTCCAGCTCGCATGAGAGGCCAGGGACAAAGCACAACAAGACGGCCCTGGTGTGACAGTAGATGAGCAACATACAGATGAGGATGATGATGATGCGACAGATGCTTCTCACGAGTCAAATTCTAATGATGCAAACGCAGAACGTTATCATGTTGATGACGACGAAGATGATGATGCAGAGGGAACTGAGGTGGCGGAAAAAGTCCCCATGGATGACCATGCAATTCAGAGGCCTCAACAGCTGCGGAGATCAAAGAGGCAGCCACTGCAAGCGATGACATGTCCATTTTATACAGTTGGATGGGAGTCGAAAAAGGAAGACGCCAACGCATGATCAGAAAACGTTGTTCAACATAGTTTCCACAATGGCCAGAGGTGCTGAGGCTGAAGTGTAAGTATCAACGTCATGTGATTGAATGACTGTTATGTAGTTAGTATATTACCACAACACGGGCAGCAATGAACTAACTGGCATTGCATTTGAAATGTTTTTGTAGGCCGTTGGTTCAGATTTTGGATGAAGAACTGTGTCGAGACCAGTTGTATACGCTAGGGGGAATTCAAAGACTAAGTAATACGGTATGTATGGCTTACGTAGAGAATGGTTTCATTAAGTTATGGTGAATATTATATGTAGTTTATGCAATGGTTTCTTTGCTGCTGTAGGTGATGTCGGTTGTGTGTAAGGCTTTAATGTATCACTTCAAGGTGGAGGGAGGACAGCCGAAGCGCTATATTTTTGATGCATGGTTCATGGTAATTACTCATTTGTTGTATAGTGGAACAACATTTAATTTGACAAAATTATGTTCACATTAGTCAGGACTATGTGTTTTTATGCAGACAAAGTTGGTAGGTCACCCAATAGGGTGGAAAGTGTCTTCCGCGAGTAAAGAATTCTTTCCCAAAACCGTCGGTTACAATATAGGCGAATGTGAGTTGATTATGGGTCCGGCACTTGTCCGTGGCCACTGGTTCTGTGTTGCGTTAGAGATAAAGACTATGAACTTCTACGTGCTGGACTCAATGAAGCCTGATCTAGGCAGCAAGAAAACTACGAGGAAGGGTGGCGTGACAGATGATTACATATTTGTGTTAAACTTAATTGTAAGTTCACCTGACTCCACTGCTGTAGTTGAGGTGGTTTACTTCAGTTGACCCACATCGCAAGACGCATAAATGTTCTTTTTTCAGAGAGATAGGTTCGTTGACATCATGCACATTGTTAACCCGCATCTGGCTGGGAAGAAGAAGATGTCAGATATTGTGTGGCCTCCTGTTGTGCAACAGAATAATCTGTAAGCTTCTTCACATTCGCCTCTTACAATTTAGCTTGCATTGTTTCGTTAAGTAACACTACGTTTTCATGTGGGTGAGAGTACAGGAGGGACTGTGGTGTTCATGTTATTATTTGGTTGAGCCAGTGGACCCCGGAAGGTGATTTCCATTATGAAAATGTAAGTGGTCCAGATTTCCCTCTGTACGCATTGTTATTTACTTGTGATTTCCATTATGGCTTCCATTGAACCTTACACTGAGGGAATTACTTATTTGCAGGAACAAATTCAGTAATTGCGGAGCGACATTATGTGGTGGTTAGTTAATCATCCGTTGAATTTGTTGCGGGACACAGCTCTGGCCCTCATTCCCTCTGGATAAAAGTCTAGCAAAAGACGTGCTTAGGTTATGTCCCCGCGATATAGATGCTGTGAACACTTGTCCATGTAAAGTATTGTTAACGTCATAGAGTAATGTACGGTAGAGTGTACTGACAGGACAGAACATGCAATTTAAGGTACATTAATGAGATATATGTTGCCATTGCGGGATGCAATGTTTCCCAGTTCACTCCTCTAGCATGACCTTCTAAAATGTACTTGTATGCCACCAACAATATCTCTGTTCCCCTTTCGCAATGTAACTATGTCCTTGCCAGAGGCAGGTTAAAAAATTTTTTAAGAGAACTAATATCCCTAACAGAAAGGGCTGATGTAATGAGGCACAATGAATAATATGCAATTTTGGGTTGAATGATACACGCATTACATAAGGATACTACGCACGTGCGCCACTTCCATTTCCAACTGCCAATAATCTGATAAGCACTGCTAACAATCCATAGTGAACAATGATGATGCACACATTACATAATGATTGTGTCCAGTCAATACACCCTGCTAACCAAGTGTGACACTTCCTTTTCCAACTGCCATTACTCTGATTATCTCTAGCGGCAACAAATCCATAGGCATATACACTATAGCGCGGTCATAACTTGATGTTACGTAGACAGTGCTTTGGTGTCTCTGAATTGATGGCCATTGAGCAATCGAGTTGATATCAGCACTGGACGGTAACAAGCGACTTATTGTTTAGAGCCTTGCGTTTCTTTCCGCATCTCTACTCGACTTGAGGATTACAACTCGAGTTACTTGCATAATTGGACGGTTTCCAGACAGTGCTTGCGTCAAGACTTAGCAGTACGGACTTGAGTTGTCCGATTACCAACTCGAGTTGTCATCATCACTGGAGGGTAACCCGATGGTGATAGTGAGAAGCGGCACCGAACTCGAGTTGCGTAGAAGGTCACTCACCTCCGTTCTTGGATAACTTACGCAGATCACTTGAGTTTCCAGTTGACCAACTCGAGTTGTCGTCATCACTGGAGGGTCACCCGATGGTGATTGTGAGAAACCAAGGGTACAGATCTAAAGCGAGTATGTCCTTAATATGTTGTAGATCCAGATAAACAACAGGACAGAATGATCTATGAGCAAAATCATCGTCATACCTGCTCTTATCATTAGGCTCTAGTGTCTCTGAATTGAAACCTGGTGGTGGTCCCAAAAGCTCATCCTCCAGTTCAGGAGGTACATTATACTTTGTTTTTTGATTTGAAGTTGATGCACCCCCATATCTGGATTTTGTGGGTGCATGCAATGTCTGATCAACCAATTGAGTCACAATCTTTGTTATCTTCCGCTCTAAGTCTTCTTCTGTTTTATCAGTGGAGGTTGAGGCCAAATGTTCTGTAGGCACTGACACAACTAGTTCCTTGGAATAGGAGAGGCTACTTTTGGCCGTTTCTGCTGTGATTCTGCTATCACAACCCCTTGTGACCAGCTCGGTTGTTCTGGTGGTAGTCGCTCCTGAACTTTTGGCTGAGTCTTCCTCGGTTTGTTCAACGGCTTACTCCCTTTGGACGACAACTTCTGTGAATCACGAGAATCTTTCTTCCCACTGTCGGAGCCCTTGGTTCGCACCATTGCACCAGATGCAAGAATGACAAAGTGCGATGCTAGGGCTACTCCAAACTCTGCTTCTCGACTCACTGAGGGTAGGCGGAATGGAGCTGTTACGCCACGGTTGGTTGAACGGGATTTACGGATATGTAGAACTCAACTGACAAATAGTACGTTTCTCGTCAGTTAACTCGAGGGCTCATTTAGTCGGACGTCGAGTGGAGTGAACAGAAATGTTTGGTGATTGGGGGAATTAAAGCGTGGAATCCTGATTAACTCGAGTTATAGTTCAGTCACTCGAGTTAGTATTCCCTTTTGGTTCGTGACTTTCCAGTTACCCTCCAGTGATGCGTACAACTCGAGTTCGTCATGGCCCAACTCGAGTCCACACCTCGTCTGAGCACAGTTTCGCACAGGAGTGAGCATCGTCCAACTTGAGTTCTACTCTCCTACACACGATAACTGGCTGGTGACCCTCCAGTGATGCGTACAACTTGAGTTCGTCATGGCCCAACTCGAGTCCACACCTCGTCTGAGCACAGTTTCGCACAGGAGTGAGCATCGTCCAACTCGAGTTCTCCTCTCCTACACACGATAACTGGCTGGTGACCCTCCAGTGATGCGTACAACTCGAGTTCGTCATGGCCCAACTCGAGTCCACACCTCGTCTGAGCATAGTTTCACACTGGAGTAAGCATCGTCCAACTCGAGTTCTCCTCTCCTACACACGATAACTGGCTGGTGACCCTCCAGTGATGCGTACAACTCGAGTTCGTCATGGCCCAACTCAAGTCCACACCTCGTCTGAGCACAATTTCGCACTGGAGTGAGCATCGTCCAACTCGAGTTCTCCTCTCCTACACACGATAACTGGCTGGTGACCCTCCAGTGATGTGTACAACTCGAGTTCGTCATGGCTCAACTCGAGTCCACACCTCGTCTGAGCACAGTTTCGCACTGGAGTGAGCTTCGTCCAACTCGAGTTCTCCTCTCCTACACACGATAACTGGCTGGTGACCCTCCAGTGATGCGTACAACTCGAGTTCGTCATGGCCCAACTCGAGTCCACACCTCGTCTGAGCACAGTTTCGCACTGGAGTGAGCTTCGTCCAACTCGAGTTCTCCTCTCCTACACACGATAACTGGCTGGTGACCCTCCAGTGATGCGTACAACTCGAGTTTCTATTCCATCAAACTCGAGTTATCACTTACTCTTATCATATTCATAACAAGATCATACCTTTTTCCTGAGCAAAGAAAGTGTGAATACACAGTCGGTAGCATCAATAGGCATGGGCCTGCTTTTCCCATCGCCATCCAAATAGCAGATTGTATTACCACAAGTCTTTGAAATATAAATTGGGACATCAAGTGTTGTTGTTATTAACAGATTATCTCCGTTTGGAAGAAGAAATTTGATGTGATTTAAAGTTGTGTAAATAAAAACACCAATGTCATCCCACCCTCCACCTATGGAACGGATTGTCTGAAGCAGGGTACATTGATGCAGAAACAATATACTTCACTGTCTACTAACATTGGCTTACATGAACACAAATCTTTTTGGTGGCATAGGTGTTGTGGTCAAGTATATTTCAGAAGGTCATAAACACAGATCTTTTTGGTGGCATAGGTGTTGTGGTGAAGTATATTTCAGAAGATCATGAACACAGATCTTTTTGGTGGCATAGGTGTTGTGGTCAAGTATATTTCAGAAGGTCATGAACACAGATCTTTTTGGTGGCATAGGTGTTGTAGTCAAGTATATTTCAGAAGGTCATGAACACATATCTTTTTGATGGCATAGGTGTTGTGGTCAAGTATATTTCAGAAGGTCATGAACACAGATCTTTTTGGTGGCATAGGTGTTGTGGTCAAGTATATTTCAGAAGGTCATGAACACATATCTTTTTGGTGGCATAGGTGTTGTGGTGAAGTATATTTCAGAAGGTCATGAACACAGATCTTTTTGCTGGCATAGGTGCTGTGGTCAAGTATGTCTTAGAAGGTCATGATAGGAGATGTTTATGGTGGTATAGATGCTGTGGTCAAGTATGTCTTAGAAGGTCATGATAGGAGATGTTTTTGGTGGTATAGATGCTGTGGTCAAGTATGTCTTAGAATGTCATGATAGGAGATGTTTATGGTGGTATAGATGCTGTGGTCAAGTATGTCTTAGAAGGTCATGATAGGAGATGTTTATGGTGGTATAGATGCTGTGGTCAAGTATGTCTTAGAAGGTCATGATAGGAGATGTTTATGATGGTATAGATGCTGTGGTCAAGTATGTCTTAGAAGGTCATGATAGGAGATGTTTATGGTGGTATAGATGCTGTGGTCAAGTATGTCTTAGAAGGTCATGATAGCAAATCTTTTTGGTGGCATATCTGCTGTAGTGAACTATATGTTAGAAGTTCATGAACACAGATCTGAAGCAGGATACATTGATGCACAAACAATATACTTGACAAAGCCTATATGAATATCAGTAAGAATTATCATCTGCGGAACATCATTATATGTACATCACTCATTAATCACCAGTTTACTGTGTACTAACATTAGGTTACATGAATGAACATCTTTTTGGTGGCATAGGTGCTGTGGTCAAGTATGTTAGTATGTCTTATAAGGTGATGATATTTTGGTGCCATAGAAGCTTGGGTCAACTATGTCTTAGAACTTGAGAGCAGCAGCATTCCAACCAACTGATAAAAACTAGATAACACAGAGCAGTCAGATAAACTATACATTTGTATTTCCATATTGATTACAACTTGGGAAATAGTTGCCAAACTATACATAATCAACACTATACTTGTATACAAAAGCAGTGGCTACTTACATTAACTTTCAACTTTCAGTGACAACAGGACATTAAGATCTTACTACTTCTTAATGTTTTTTTGTCACTGACATGACACTGCATACATTACATATAAAAACTGCTTCCCCTACACCCCATCCCTTCATTCCAAAAACCATTGAAGGGTCAAACGAAAACATATATACAACATAAAAGATGAAGCATCAAAGATGATCCTTAGAGTTCAACATGGGTTGGGATTTTTGCACGTCCTTCTTGTGTGTCCTGCTTCATGGCACCGTGTATAATGGTAGATCTTTCTATTTTGGAACTGTGATTCCTGCCTCCTTACTCTTGGTCTTCCAGGAGGTCGACTTGTGATTGGACGGTGCAGGAACGTAGCTTCAGACATGTTTTCCATGTGATAATCCCTATAATCATTGACGTTCGGCATGTCTATTGTCACAACCGGAATCATGCTGTGCTGGTAGATCCGTTGCTAAGCTTCTATCTTATAACAATCCTCAACATAATCGTAGATGTTGCCGTGCACAACCTTGACAGCTGCACACGCATGTGTGCATGGAATCCCACTCATCTGCCATGCCCCACAACTACATTGTCGTGATCGCAAGTCAACCCCATGGTCTCCACGTACTGTATGCACACTGAATCTACCCTGCCCATAATCTTCACAACACATATGCTCACATCCACTCACATTTTCCGTAACCTTTGCATCTATATTTGGTCCAACATAATTCTTCCACTTGTTCATTGCCACATAAGAGGCATGCATCTTCTTTGCTACTTTCTCACGATGTGCGTGAATTAATTGGGCTATATTATACTTCCTCTCCTTCACCATCCATGTATTGAATGACTCGGCGATATTGGTTGTTATATTATCCCATCGTTTGTATGGGAACTTGCTAAGAGCCCACCTATCAACGTCACCATGATTGTTAATCCATTCATATAACTCTTGACAGTGCTCCCGCATCTTTTCCATTGCTTTATCAAAGTCATCAACACGCCTTGCATATGCAATCTTGTCAAGAAGGATCAGTCCATCCTCCTTTGACCGGTTACTAGTCTTTCTCTTGCCCCTGTTTATTTTCAGTATCTCTGCACTGAAGTTCTCCTTCACATGTCTATAACAGAATGCATGACGATGCCCTCCAAATATTGCTGCCACAGCACCTATTATGCCATTGTGACGATCTGACACAATTGTCAACTCCATAGAACCAACAATCCTTTTAATCATATACATAAACCAAGTCCAATCGTCCAGTGTCTCTCCCTTCACAATTGCTATGGCAAACGACAACAGCTCATTATCCGTATCATAGGCTGAAGCTGCAAGTAGAGTCCCCTTATAAGGCCCACTTAAATGAGTTCTATCAACATATAGTACATGCCTTGCACCCCCCATGAAACCCTGTACACATGACCCATATGCAATGAAAACTCTTTCAAACCTGCAACCATCTGCTACCCATTCAGCAACTGTATTAGCATCAGTTTCCTTCAACCTTTGGCATATCCATGGGATTAACATGTATGATTGTTCCGGTCTTCCATGTATGTCTTCCATTGCCTTTTCCTTTGCCCTATATGCCTGTTTATATGTTAGCTTCACACCATACTCCCTTTGCAGTGTCTTCATAATCTCAGTTGGACGCTTCTCAGTGTGATTCCTAATCTCGTCAATTATTATTGATGATGTCAAAGTAGATCTTGCACCATGGCCGCTCACTTGTAAATGATCTTGAGCTGAATGAACATGATCTTTGATAAATTTTGTCACACACAGTATTCCACAACTCCTGCCCACTGCAGACGCACATAATTTCCAAGGGCAACCCTTTACTTTACACGTGACATACATCTTGTCCTTGCTATTCCTGTCATATTTATACATGAACTTATGTGCAATACTATACTTGTACAAGGCTTCTCTTAATGCATCGGCATGAGGAAAATGCTGCCCGACCCCGGAAATTAATCCTGACCATTTCAAATAGCTAGTGTCACTAAAATTTGTCTGATCGGTCTCATAAGTTATACACCCACCACCAATTTCAAATGACACAGCCTCAAGATCATTGCCATGTGTCATGGGAGATACCTCTGCTTCCGGTGACCGTTCCAATAATCTGTGGCTCCTGCATACAACAATTACAACACTTTATAACTTATTATCATACAACAATTACAACACTTTATAACTTATTATCAGCTTGGGAATGAACAAAATATTACTAACTTACACATGTGCATTATTCATTGGCAAGGATTCATTGCCATTCTCTATATGGGCTACAAACACATGCGCACTGCTTTCATTGAACCGAAAAAGGTTTTCAATTTCACTATCATTGTCAAGCTCAATTAATGTCCTCTCATCAAACATTGCTGTGTATTTAATGTCACAACTACTCCCTTCATGACCTGTCAATGTTGATATAATTTCTATTAAATCTTCCATTCTTATCCCATCTTTTAGTACCTTTGCCCTCACACTGCCTCCGAAATATTTAACTTCACCGTCATTATTATGTTCAAATTTCCCCCTACGTGAAAATAACAAAACAACTCCTTTGCACATCTTGAACCAATATTACCATCCATTTTTTTACGCTTCCTGCAACAAATAAATAACACACAGTTAGTTGACAAACACAAAACTACATGAGTACCTCAATCTTTCACAAATCTATATTAGGGTTTTTCAACTTCATATTAATCGTTTCTTAAAAAAACCACCCCATTTATTCTCTTCAAACACAACCCTGAAAGTAACCATCCCAACCTCCTCCCCGATTCAGACATCATCTGCATTTTTCACCATACCACTCTTCAAGATTCACATCCTTCAAACCCAAATACCCCGCAAAGTTTCCCACCCAAATGAAGACGAAAATGGTTTTGCTTCAGCTCGACCACAGGGGGAAGAACATTGTCGACTAATAAAGTACATACCTCACTGCTGTTTGTATCGCCTCCCACTTACGTTCCCGCGCGATGACGCTCTCCCTGTTTCGCGTCACCTTCTTTTGTCATCAACTTATTTTCTTTCATCATCAGAGGACAAATTTTTCATTTTACGTTCAATTCTAATATTCCAGTTAACGTACTCGCACTGATACGGGATATTATATTTCCGCGCACCTTTCCGTCTTTTGCTATTTTAAAGGTTCTTTTTGAGGGATTTTCCCTAAAATTATTGAGTTTGAATATCTTGGGCTTACTCAAACAACATTCATATAGCCCTTTCTATATACCCAGAGTATTCCTACAAATAGTAGCTATACAACCAACTAATCATCTCATACAAAGTCAACGGAAATATAAGATTCGGTTAAGATTGAAAAATCAAAGTTGCAACAAAAGAGGCAAGCATCCTGCATCTACCAAATACGTACCAATGCAGAAATCTTTTCTTGAAAGTGACATTCCACGAACATATATCAGTGAAGACTATTGACAATATCAGATGCGGATCATCCATAAAATATTAGGTCTCAAATTTATGAATACATGAGAGTGATTAATGTCTCCTGTTAAATAGAGGAGGAATGTTGGGATATATCGATCATAGGCATGATAGTTCTCTCTCTGAGTCTTACGATGATTATTGAAAAGCCAGTAACGAAGCACAACGTAAACACACCTAAATGCCAAAGGGTTTATCCTTGGCACTTGCTATGTCTCTGAACATGGTCAGGTTCACAATCAATTTCTTGCAATCTTCGGAGAAACCCAACAACTGAGAATCAATTTGTCTAAGCTTCACCTCTATCACTTGAATTTCCTCTTTTGCTTTTGAGACTTCTGACGTGTCAACCCCAAAAACTTTGGCACGAACAGATTCAACCCAGTCCTTGTCGAACCCAAGAAAAATTGCTTCACTTAAGTTTGCCTCCAATGTTGATTTTTCTAATGGCGTGATGGTATTAGGAGTCTTGGTGGCAAGCATGACCAAAATATCAACTAGCACTCTATAAGACCAGGCTATTATACGATGGGTTCGATGTTCGCAAGGTAGCAATAGTTGTGGATATTGCTCCAGTACTTGAAGGAGTAAAGCCATTTCACCATGTTTCAACTTCACAAATTTGAAAATTTCACAAATTTCCAATTTAGAAGACGACGTGCTAGCATTTGCAATTTGTGATTCTGTCACGGCCGAAATAGTTAGCTAATGGTTCAAATGAAGAAAAATAGTATAATCATCATCTAAAGGAAGACACTTACAATAAGGGAGAGAAGGAATCACTTGGGGAAGGACTGCTTTTATAGGCTTCTCTGATTCAGCTTCTTGAATACTTGAGCGATCTACTGTTTCTTTAACAGTCTGTGTAGAACAAAATGAAAAGGAAAAAAAACGTGATTGTCTTTATTTGGTTCTCTTTTAAAATGAGTTGTTGATTACTGCTATGTTAGAGCTCAAAACACATAGAAGTGCTCTCATGAATGGAAATGCCATTGGTGATTTGTATGCAGTAATAGCATTTTCATCAATTTCTTTTGCTGTTTCCTTATCACCCTAATAGACATCGGCATGTGAGCATGTAGAATAAGGACAAAATGTAATCATACAGAATACTTCAATTTCTATAATTAGAAAAAGGTTACAAACTTACTGGGGCAAAATCTTTCCTAGGGAGATCATCAATTGGTCCTTTAGATTGCTTCCTTGAATATGAATATTCTTCTGCATAATTCTCTTCATGACCATGTTCCTTTGTACCTTTGATGCTCTGTGTAATCCAACACAAAAAGATCTTGATCAACACACTGCAATTTATTTCAATTGAGATAGGAAATGTCAATTTGTTCACCTCTGAATTTGTCCAAGTTGAATCCATTGATAGCTGTGAAGTTTGGATTCTAATAGCCTCTTTCTCTATTTTTTCTAAGCTCTGATTAACATCACAAGATAAAATTTGTCTAATCAACAACTTCATTATTCATATATAGAATATAATTTTTCTCTTTAGTCTCTAATAAACTTTGATTCCAGTAATATTTACACATATCATTTACAAAAAAGTAATTTGATTTGAGCAAAAGCCGTGTAATTTATTTTATTTGGTAAGGCTTCCATAAAAGAATATTATTTTCACTACGATTGTGAAAGTTTATAAACATTATTTGACTAAACTTTTAAATGTGAAAACAATGTTTCCATTAGTAATATTTCTAGAATTGGAAATCTTCCTAAATGTGATTGTTTTAACATTATTCCATAATTATAACTAAGTGAAAGTAGAAGAAAAAACCATCTAGCTACTTCCTAATTCATATGGTATATTAATAAGGATAATGCATCTACTTGAGCAATAATGGATGATACACTAGTTTGCTTCTTTGAGTTTAAATCAGTTGATTGAATTGCTATTGTAGTTTCCTCTACAGCATCATCCTCCTGAGAAGCTTGCTCTTGTGTTTCTTTCATACTAGCAACCTATTAAACATAAAGAAAGTTCTCTTTCAAATGTGCTCTTCCAATAAAGAAATGCTTTTAAGTTTAAAATGAATGAAGTAAAACTACTTGAGCAAGGGAATCTTGTGCTTGTGAATGAATGAAGTATTTATTTTAGCGATCATATGTGTAGTTTTTTCTGGAATATCTTCAATCCTACTCTGTAGAAATACAAAAAGGTAAGTAACTACATAAACACATGATATAAGTTTAAATGAACTTGCTACACTTACCAATGCAGATGGACCAGATTTCGAGCCTTCTACTTGTGAAACAATTGAAAAAGTAACATTCTGCAAAAGTACCAGAAGATATGTAAGCATCAAGTTGTTTAATTATAATCTTTAGGTCTTTTAATATTTTATGAAGATTCAAGTATATAGCAATCATCATATCTGCTGCTAGCTCCTGGCTGTATACCATGCTTTTTTCGCTTCTTGATTTTGATGGCATCAAATCCTAAATCAAGCAATGAATACAGAAAAAGGTACAAATTTAAGCCATTTATTTAGAATATATTCCTAATCCTTTATTTAAGAAAGGGTCATAATACACTAACCCATGAGTTACTTGGTGCTAAATCAGCTACCATAGTTGCTGCCACTACATCCTCTGAGGTAGAGCCTTCTTCGGCTCTTTCTTTTAATATGGCATCAATACTCTAAATAACACAGAACAATAATCAAGTATGATATATTGTGATTATCAAACTTAAAAATAACTAATCTTTGATACTAGAACGTACATTATCATGAAATGGTATATTGGTTTTATGAGAAGCTTTAGTGGTTTTAGTTTCTACAAGACCGCCCTCTTGTTGGAGCTGCATAATTGATTCACTTGTTTTGTGTTCATCCTCCAACTCCTATATAAAATATTAAATAATCAGTACAAAATCATTTAGACTAATTTCTAATACAACTTCTCATCATGTGAAAATTACTTGAGTAATCTTTAAACTTACAAGTAAAGATGTCCCTCTCAAATGTGATTTAGCTGCTGAAGTTTCTGATGCTTGTTTCCCTGAAGCTTGATTAGGATCTTTAGCTTGAATTTCAATTAATGTTTCCTCCATAAGCTACAATATCAAAAAGATACACTTTATCGATCAATTAGTTTTGCTTAGATATGAATATGTGTAACTACACATGTGTAATGGGCACATAACTCTTTTGAATCTTCAATAATTAACTTTAGATTTCTGAATGAGTAGAAGTTATGATATTACCTTCATCATATATAGCAGCTTGTTAATTAAAAGTTTCATTTAAAACCACTATTCATTTTTCTAATAACCTCACTATAGATACATATGAAATTCCTAAGCGAAGTTTCCAATTAATATGTACTGCTAAAATCACTGCTCTTTTTTCCCTTCATCTCTAAGAATCCAAGATCTTGTCAATAATAGGTACAGACTTTAGCTATGCGGTTTTAGTCCTGCATCTCCAAGTATTACAACTCTGAAGCTGGAAGTATTTCAACAGTTTCTTTCTTTGTTTCTAAGCTCTCGGTAAACATCAAAGGATAAATTTTGTTCAATAAAATTAGATAAAAATGTTGCCATTGGTAATATTCAACAATTTCATTTGGTCTTTCCTTAATAATCTAAGAAATACAACATATATGAGCAATTTTCTATGTGAAGTCATTAGCAAGCTTTGTCAAATCACATGTGCAATTGTTTTCACATCATTCTCATAATTCACAAAAGAATTGGTCTCAAGGCACATGAAAAAGCTTTTTTTTGAAAAAATAATAATAATAATACGGGAATAGCTTGGAGGTGTCATTTTGATCACCTTCGACTTAGAATATGATGTAGTCACTGATGACTCTGAAGCTATTCCTGCAACTTCTTTCCTTGTTTCTAATCTCTGAAGAACACCAAATGATGACATTTTTTTAATAAAGCAACTTAATCAATTGATTGAATTTATCTTTCCTTTCAATAAGCAATTCCTTTTTCAAAGAACATTTGGATAAATGGGTTATGTTTTTCACCTAAAAAGAAGTTGAAGCAGGATCAGAAACTACTCTGCCATCTTCCTTCTCTGTTTCAGTATAATTCTAAATTACAACAAGAGATAGAACTAAGTATTTCACCCAAGGGAACTTCATTAGTTCATGGATATTTTTCTTTGTTCAATATTTCACCTAAAGTTTAAAATGAACTTACTATCATCTTGAAAATAGACAAGCAATCAATAAACTTACATGAAGAGATGTGCTTCTCAATTGTGGTTTAGTTGTTGAACCTTCCAGTACTCGTTTCTCTAATAATGCTGGAGTAGGATCCTTAGCTTCAATTTGCTTTACTGTTTCCTTCTTACTCTACAACATCAAAAGATACAATTTATTTATTCATTACTTTCTCTTTCTTTGATGTGCACATGATAAATTTGAATCTTTTAAAAAACACCCTGCTATTTCTAATATGTTCCCCAAAAAACCTTGGCTAACTCTAGATTTTAGAAGGGGTTGGTTAAGTTATTGTTATAGTTTTACCATATGTATTAGTTGTATCGTACTGAATAATGACTAATTAGAAAAAAAGAAACTTGAAGTCATATAGAATATTCCTATGTTCTACTTGGTGCATTCTATTTAAAATCATTACTTTTGGCTGCTATAATAAAAGTCCCTCGATTTACACACACAAAAGTCCTCCTATGAGTGTGGCAAGAGATGGCGTTAGTACGTACAAATGATGATGCAGCTTCTTCAACACTTGTCTTCATTGCTTCCTTAGAGCTCTAAACAACACCACAATTGTTAAATTAGTTAGATGTAATAATCAAATTTATGAACAAGTTAAATTCATTAGCAAAACAAAATACCAAAAAATGATTTTTTTTTGTTCTTGTGATGATTAGTATAACATACCTCTGCAAAGTATGGGGAAGAATTTGTTGCAGCTTGATTTTCTGAATCAAGCCCTTCTAGGATATGATTAGTTGCTGCAGTTGAATTTTCAATCCTATATTAATATAGATAAAACTAGCGAACAGTTATGAGAAGTGAATTTTCATAGATCTATACCTTGATATTTGGGACAATCATCTACTTCACAATGTGCTCGAGTCTAAAAGTCAATCCCCTCACAAATAGTTATAAGCCTTGGAAGCCTTTTAAGTGTTACATTTATTAGATTTGGAAGTATATCTTCCATTGTTGTCATCTTGTGTATAAATACTTGCTCGAGCTCAGAGGCTTCTTCCATTTCCAATGAACACAGCTTTGGAAACAAGCCACATGTTGAGATTGAGAAAATGCATTTCAAGCTATTACAACGCTTGATGCGAATGGTCTCTAACTTTGGGAAGCATATTTGATGCAAATGATCCTCATCACTCTCTTCAATAATATCAACTAATTTGTCACAGTCTTCTATCCTTAAATAGCACAATTGTGGGAGGCTTTTTACTATTGAAACACTAAAGATAACTCTTAGCTTTTTACATGCTATGATGTATAGATCATGAAGATTGAGGAGGCTCGAAATATATCTAGGACCCTTACATATATTGTCACGCTCTTACTTTAATTTCACCTTTACTAGAGTATTTGTGGAAAACGATATGCAGTTCAGTAGGCAACACAGGAATAGCATAACTAAACTGATAATATGTGCATGATTACATATATTCCCCTCAGGGATTTGTACATGATAATTACAATTAATGTAGCCGCACATGGCTACTTGAGTGTCTAAACTTGTCCCAGTGAAAGGGAGACATATTCCTGACTTCGTTCTGCCATTGCAATCCTCTCGTACGGTTCTCTTCTTTGCTCTTAACATATCTTTTGTCTTCTCCTATTTAAATTGTTGGTAGGGGAGGGTGAGATTCGAGAGAATCTCAGTAGGAAACAGATACCATAATGCATGCATGATTGATGCTATGTGTATGACATGTTAGCTTTATCTAGATGTATGCCCCATAATGACATTTCTGCATGCTCAATGTTTCATACAACAAGCCTATGGCCACAACGAAAATAGAAACAGAGCTTCATTTATTCAAATATGCTCTACACAATCAAGTAAAGCAATCACATACATCATTACACAAGCAAAGATATCAAATACATGCAAGTAAGGTAAGTCCCCTACCTTAACCCGTTTATGCCTCGAAATGTGTGCCTCGTAATGCGTGCCAACAGCTCAGGGCTCCATATTCGATCCTACAATGTCAAATGTACTATTTAGACACTTTCATAGTGTTTCTGGGGGTTATATGAGTGTATCTTGAAAATTTACCAAAACACCCCCAGGACCCCGGCCCCGCCATACCCGGCCCGATGGCACGTTTTCCCAAATTTTTGACTAGGGCTATCCTGATGTATTTTCATCCAAGGAAATCCATTTCCATACTCAAAATTATCAAATTCAATATCAAATTACGAAATTGCCCTTGGCAGCCCTACTTTTAGGGTTTTAGGGGCGTTTTCGTAATTATGCTTTCTCGGCCTTTTCCGAAAAAGTGCCCAACTGTAACCCTACCTAATTTTCCCTCCTGAATCCAATGGAACCATCAAATCATTGAAAATCCAACTCTAAGGCCCATTTCTAGAGATGGCTGAAACTTATACGAATTTAGGGAAAATTGGGGTTTTTCGGTTTCAGTTTCGGCTCCGTAAACACGCTCCTTTCTACTCCTAACAACTTTATTGACTATTCTATTAGGTTAAAACTACCATTTAGTATCAATTTGGGCAGCATAACAGCCCCCACAACCCATTTTCCATTTTTACACATAAAGACAATCCGGCGAAATTTCACCGATTAAATTGTCTATAGCAGCCATAATAGTCAATATGCAAGAGTTTGGAAGTTACCTCAAGTTCCCACTAGCTTTTCCTTCTTGTGGCTGAAAACCCTAACTTCAAAACACCATGAATCTTGTTTCAAATACTTCAAACAACATAGAAGAGAAGCTCAGGAGAAGGATTATACACGTTAGGTGTAACACCCCGATTTTCGATTAAGGGAAAATGGTAATTATTGAGGATAATTATCGAATTAAAGTGGAATAATTATGGGTTTGGTGGCTATATTAATTAATATGCCATAAGAGTTGGGAAATTGAAAGAATAGAATTATTGGCATAAGTTGGTAATTAATGGAAATTAATTACTAACTAAGAGAAAAATGAGAAGTGTGATCAAATGGCTAATGGATGGATTAGAGAGATTAATTGGTGTATATGTGTGTGGTATTAGAGATTAAGGGATGAGATGTTGCCAAGTGGCATTATGGTGGACCATAGGATGAGGCATAAGAGACAAAAATCACTTTTTTCTCTCTCCTCTCTCTCCTATGCGTTTTTTTTTTGGGGCATAGGGCAGATTTTCTGCACTTCATCCCTCTTCTCCATCTCTCCCTCACATTCTCTCTCTTCTCTCTTCATTTCCTCCATTGTTGGCCAAGAGAGAGAAAAGAAAAGTTGGATTTGAGGTAAGCAAATGGCCTCAAATGCCAAAATGCTCTTCATTAACATTGTTCCTTGAGCTAAGAGCTTTCATCCTATGGTTGTAGATTCTCCATTGGTGGTGATTGAGGAATCACGAAATTATGAACTTGGGAGAATCATGAAGTGCCTTTGAGAAAGTTGTTGAGGTGAGTGAAAGCTTCCTTCTCATATAAGATTTGTGGCCGTTGGTTAGGCCTTAAATTTCTGGAATTTTAGCCCTAATTTCGTGATTTAGGGTCTTGTGGTGTTTGAAATTGTTGTTGTCATGAAATTAGTGCCTTGTGAAGTGTTTTGAATGAATGGTATTGAATTGAAGCTTAAATGTGAAGTTTGGGAACTTTATGTTGGTTTTGTGCTTTGGTCAAAACAGGGCATGTTGATAGGTTGTGAATTTGGTCATTTTGAGTTCACCATTGTGTTCCTTGAGTGATTTTGTGTGGGAATAAGCTTGGTTGTTAATTTTGGAGTTATTGAACACCTTGGTAGAAAATTGGAAATCTGTTTGGTTTAAGCTCTGTGTTGCGCAGTAATTTTGTATGAGCGTTGTGAATGACCAAATGGTATTGGAAAATTCTGAAAATTTCCAGTCTTAAAGTTCACATCCCAAGCTTCAAAATGGACATATAATTTGTGCCATTTCGTTTTGTCTACTGTGAGTTATAGCTGTCCAAAGTTTGAGGTCGAAAATGGATTCTGTTTTGGGACAGTCTTGAGTTTTTGGTGATTCTGGATTTGTGTAGTGATTTCCAGTGAATGGTTATATTTTTCCTTGAAAGAGGACTTATATACCTTTCATTTGGCTTTGGAATCACTTCGTTTTGATTTTTCTAGATTTAGTTATGAATTTTTGAAGTTCAGCCCAGAGTCAGGAAACTTCTGGGCCGCGGCCCATGAGTGGCGGGCCGCGGCCCAAGAGTGGTGGGCCGCAGCCCAAGACCTCTAACCATGTTTGGGCCGCGGCCCAAGGAATGGTGGGCCGGGGCCCACACCTATGTTCCAACACTTTGTGATTTCGAAAAGAGACCTTCAATCTATTGTTTCCCAATCTTTTGGGGTTTTGATTAGAGGCATTTGGGGCCTCTTAAGGGTCAATTATGATAGCCAAATCTAAGTATTATGGAAGTGAGAATTTGGAAAAGAGAATGACCATATGTTCTTGATTTGGTTATAGGGTTGGGTATTCACCCTGATTATGATTTGATATCCGCGTGGATCATGAGTAGCCGACGCTGGAGCATACGTGGAAAGAATAAGGGTAGGGAACTTACCTCTCCTGCATGTATTTGATAATTGTGTTAGTGTATTGATGCATGTTATTGCTTTGCTTGTTATGTGAAACATATATGAGTGATGGAAGCTCTGTTTCAACTTTTACTATGGCCATGAGTATATTGTGTGAACATTGAGCATGCTAATATGTCATTGTGTGAACATGGATATGTATTGCAAGCATGTCATGCATTAAACACTTATCTTACATGCATATTGGTATTGTTTTCCTACTGAGATTCCCCAGAATCCCACCCTCCCCTACCAACATTTTAGACAGGACAAGTGGCTCGAGGAAGGAGCAAGCGACTAGGGGCGGCGAGAATCCCTTAAGGGCATATTGAACTTGGTAGTGGTTATCGTTGCCATTTGGGATAATGATATTTGATGTGAATGTACTTAGAGTTGTATACCTTATAATGGATATAAGGTTGTATATGTTCGGATGATGGATTAGAATGTGTATTTGGATTGAATTTGTGTAATCCCCGTTGAGGAATTGTAATGGGCGTATTGCCCTATGATTATTTAGTGAAGATATGAGACCCGGGATTGCCGGGAAATTATTTTGCGTACTCTGATAATTGTATAAATGTAATTTATCTTCGCATCGTAATTATATTCGGAGTGTGAATGTGAGACCGTGTTGTAAATGATTTCGAAATGCAATTGAGAAAACCCCGTCTGGTTGATGGGTTAAGAAATGTTATTTTGTCTTATTGGTCTCTATTCCACTTTATTAACGTAATCCGGATATTAATTACGGTAGGGGGTTACATTAGGTACGAATTCACCGAAGAAATCGACCTATCTCGTGAGTTTTCTCCTCTCCTTCTCTCTCTAAAACTCTCAAACTTTCTCTCTCTCCTTGGCTGCAGCTCACGTCTGAAATGAGCTCAAGAGGAAGAGGATGATGATATATTATTATATCATAATTTACTTTAATTTTCCAAATTTTCGGAATTTTACAAAATTTTGGCATATTTCTGCCCAAACTTTGAAAAATCATAAATAATTCTAGAAAAATCAAAATGAAGTAATTCCGAAGCCTATAGAACCCTTATTGAGTCTAGTTTCAAGGAAAAATATAGACTTGTTCTGAATGGAATCACAAAATTCCCAGAATTTCAATCTTTGCTCATTATTTCAGAAACTTCACAGTTTTTCTGTGCTGACTTCAAAAATTCATATCTTTTTGTGTATAACTCTAATTGAGTCATATGACCTATCAAATTAAAGCTTAGGATGGTATAAAATAACAAGTTAAAAAGTGTTATGTACCTTTGGTGCTTCCACAATCTGTAAAGATGAAACAAGAAAGAATCAATGGATCGTAACACTAAATACATGAAATACAAAATAAAAGTGTTGCAAGACCGTCGTCATTTGATTTGTGATTTATATATAAGGCATTCAATTTATCTGCGTCCGTGCTGCTATTCAAATAATAGAAAGTTAAAAACAAAAAAACAAAAAATAAATAAAGCATTGACTTAACCAGAATTACCTATTCATGTTAACTATCTACCCCTATCATCATCATTCATGTGTGTGTGTGTGTGTGTGTGTGAATTCTTTCTCTTTGATTTTTACTAGAATAAATAGATTAAAGTTAGAAGAATTATCATTGAATCTAGTGCAATTAACATGCTACTTCAGTTTATCTGCAACTCTGAGGTACAAAAATAGATTACTATGAATAAAAGTATATAAATATGCATCAAACATATGCAAATATTCCAAAATAGTTAATATTAAGTTGAGACTACCAAAGTTTTAAAGATCAAATTAGGAATAGTTTAGCAATATCTGAAATAAGTGAGATGTTTTAGTTGGATTCTTTCAGGGTTTCAGCTAAATAATTTATAAAGAAAACTAATTGAAAATTAGCATAATTTCTTTTTGACCATTTTGATCAGTTTTCTTAACATTTCAAGACAACAACACAATGGATGGTGTACATGCAGCCCCACAACATCTAGCGAAGTGTGTAATTAGTAGAGACACACATACCAACAAAATGCTTTAATCCAAAAAATTTTATTCAACTAATAAATTA